>VYZW01036829.1:0-22168 GCA_013401315.1 Balaeniceps rex | reverse complement strand
TAATAACTTCTCCTTTGAGACGAGGTGTTAAATGGGCCTGGAGACTTTAACAAGAAGCAGCATTAGTGAACCTGCCTTACTTTCAAGGACAGCAGAAGCTGCACACGTAGCTGCTTGCATTAAAGGGCATGTCTCTGTTTAAAATCTGGTCCAAGATTAAGTCCATCTCAGACAATTGCCATTAATTAACCTCTGTCTGCAGTTAGACAGCTGAGCTCATCTAAAACACTTGTGCAATCAAAACACCTCCCAGAGGGGTAGTTCAACTTCTTCATCTCCCTGCTCTGGCTCCATCAGGTTAGGACCTGTTTGTAGGTGCAGTGTCCTGCCCTATTCCTTTTGCCAGCTCTGACTTATTGATGGGCCAGTTCAGCTCATAAAACCAGCTGAAAAATGTTCATTCTCTTGCTGAATGAGTTTTGTGTCACTTCAGAAGCTGAATTAGCTTTTCACTGGGGAGCCAGTGAAATGCAGAGCGGGCAGAAGTGAGAAGGTGTCCTATGTGGCTGGGCACATAGGACAGTGGCAGTGAAGCAAAGGGAATAGCGAATTCAGTGCTTTGGAATAACCACAGCATTCTGGAAAGGGCTGCATTCAACTGGGTGCTTAAATTGAGAGTTTTTAGAGAAATAAGGTAGTGCATTGCAATCTTTCTGAATGGAAGTTATAATGTAATGGAAAGGTATAATCAATCACCAACAAAAAAGTCAGGCCAGAATCAGAAACAAAGATGTTCTGGGAAGATCTAATGCAGTAACTTCAGTGATGTTGCCATTCATATCAAAGAAAGACCTAAATAAAGTGAGTTTGTACATACCCCATGCCTCCACCCTTCCTTCTTCTTACCCTGATGGGAGACAAAAGTCAAGAAAAAACCCCAACCTGTTGAAGATGAAATAAAATAACCTCTTAACAACTGCACAATTAAGTGCAGTTGTGTTGGCTGGCTAGCAGTAACCCTATGAATTAGATAAAGGCACATTTACACTATAAAAACCTCTATTCAGTGCAAAAGAATGCAATAGTGAGCTTCTGTCTGAAGCCAAAAAGCTAATGTGTAAAGCTTTTTGAATCCAAAGAGTCCTGTGTTACAAATAGGATCTGCAAAATGCAACTGACAAGTGTCTTAAATTCTTGAGGTATCCAAAAGATCATTCTACGCAGCAGCAGTGTTACAGCATCAATAAGAGCCTGTACTGAACTGGAAAACCATCAGGTTGACTCAGCACTCGTGTCATTCTATCTTAGATGTGCTATCTCCTGGAGAAGAGAAAACCTTTTGAGGTAAATCAACTGGGGTTTGTCTCAAGTAACCTTTTTCTTTTTTTTTACCTCCTTGTTATGTCTGCTAGAAATCTGAGCTCAGTGTGCTACTGAAGCTACAAAAGATCTTGCAGAATTGAGTAGAGGCTTAGGATTACACTTGAGGCATGGCTGCCACATAAAACCCTGCTGAAGGTAGTCACAAACCTATAAAAGTCCACTTCAGGAATTTGTCACTGAGTGGACTGTTTAGGGATTTGCTAAGCAGTGTTTGGCATACTTCCCTACCCTCTCATTCCCGGAGGGAATGCTGCCAGTCTGCCTACGCCAGCCTGGAGTCCTGGGCAGCAACTTTGACTCAGACCTCAGTCAAGACCTTACGTCCAATCAGTGTCTAAATATTACACTTGTTCTTGCACAGCATCTCAAAGCCTTTGACATTTTCATCATTCAGGTTCTCCTAATTTTCTGTCTGGAGGACAAAAGCATCCTCTTCTTTGCCCTTTGCAAATGTAGTTTTTCCTTCATTAAGCCTCTTCTGAATGCTCCTACACAGAGAAGCTTCCTAATCTCCTCTTTTGGTCATATCATACCTGTCTTTGAATTTCACCACTCATTAAGTACCATGTCCCATCTACTGTCTCTCATTCAGTATTGAAAACAAGCGGTCAGCTCCTTCCATTAGCCATCCCAGATGATTATTTATATTATAGTCCAGAATTTGAAGCAAGCACCCTTTCTGTTTTCTTCCGTTCTGCTTTGAGGATTATCCTGTACTAACCTGCAAAGCTGTGTTACTACTGCCCTTCAATTCCTCAGTTCCTGACTAGTGTGAAGCCTATGAAAAACTTGACAAGTTTTAAGGTGTCAGCACTAAGGACTGTACGTCGATAGGACTGACAGCATGAGATTTGCTTACCCAAGCAGTGTCATTTTAGGCATTGTGCACTTTCCACTCTGCTCCAGAGGGTTGCCAGAGTCCTCATAAGTCCTATGTCAGCCCTGTGCAGTTATCTTGGGTGGTGCAAGGCACCCTAAATGACACTGGGCACCATCATTTAGGCAACTGAACCCCTCTTATATTGTCTCGTTTCCTTGTATCGCCTTCCCTGCCTTTATCCACAACTGTAATATATTACTTCTGGGAGGGAGTGAAATGCAGCAGCAACTAGCCATGAGAACTAAAAGTCTTGTACAATAATGTGCACAAAAATGATGTGATGAAGGCTGCTAATTGAAGCCAGGTGCTACAGCAGGAGAATGAGTAGTGACTGGGATGTGATAACTGTCGGCAAGAAGTGGAATACTCGCCTCTACACAGACAAGCAAGATGCTGCAAGAGAGCCCTGAGCTTTTGTGGCTGCAATCGGCTGCCCTTCTGGTTCTTCAATAAAATTGAGGCACAATCTTCACATCAGCTGTTTCCTGCCTCTAGTATATCACTAGGAGTGTAGCACAGGTCACACTAGTACAACATTGTATGAATGTTCATTAGGAACTTAATTCCAGACTGTGCTCACTTCCTAATCACAATCATTTTCACACAATATTATAACTAAGTTTTTTATTGGCAGGAGAAAGAAGCAGCGTAAGTCTATTTGAACAAGTCTTTACAGGAAATAGCCTCTAAATGTGTAAATGTGGATTCAGAATTAAAACTTGATTTTTAAGAGTTAAAATAATTCAGCCATAATTCAGTCAGAAACTATACAAACTTCACCTTTCCAAGCAAAGAAATTGAAAATGCGTACTAACAAGACAAATAGTAGTGCACTGAAATTTACAGGTTTTTCACATATTTTGTAACCAAACTCTCTTTGAAGCCTAATTACCACATGTTTGATGTAGGTGTTGATTTTGTTGAAACTGTATGTACAGCCAGTGCAAACAGTCCAATAATCCTGAGCCCTTATTTGGCTCTATAACCATCTTAATGTCTTTTTCCACATTTATTGCTGGTAACATCATACCTCCACAGAAGGTGAGTTGTATTTTTTGTGTTGGTTTTGTTCTTGATTGACGGGCGAGCTCTTTGATTGAACTCTTAAGAACACACCTTGCATTCAGAACCTTTGCAAATAGAAGATGTATTTGAGAAGATGTTAATATAGTCTGCACTGTGGAACACGGATGCTCACTGACTGGTATGTAAAGCACTTAAATTCAAATAATGAAAGTAATCAGAATATTTGTAACTCTATTACATGTTCGTTTAATTCGAGCATCAAGACTATTATAGGATGTCTTACAGTCTCAGATAGAATAAGTCTCTTTCATTTCCTTTCTCTCTAAATATTCAGGTTTTTGCCTCACTACTGCTTCATTGATCTCACAGATATATTTCATCTTTCCTTACGAGAATGTATTAATGGAGTTTTCCTGAAGGTCAGCCAAAAAGAGAAACTGTGATACACATTTCCAATATGCTGTAGGAAAATGAGAAAGGGACATGTGTGAAAACAGTACAATATCTTTCCTGTATTTTCCAAGTTGCACTACAAACTGGATGACAGGCAGAATGTTTGTTTTAGTGTTTTTTAATGGAAAAGATAATACATTATAAAGAAAACAATGCTGGGTAATAAAAATATTTTTTAAAGGAATATAACTAACACCAAAGGGATGCCATAGAAAAAAAAGATCACAGAATTAAAACTTCACTGTTCACAATGAGCCATTTTTCTGTGAACAGTTACTGGTTTGCATATAGATCTGAACTGTGCATTGGTAGGTGCAATCCATATCTTTTTACACTTTGCATTTTGCTATTTTTCACTATTAATACCAGATGAGCCTCACCAGAGGAGGATTGGTTTGTAGGATTAGGGACATAGTAGTCTGCAGTAAAATGCTGAAGGAAATTTTGGGTGACCAGTAATTTTTACATAACCAAGGTTGTTGCTTGGTTTTGAGGTTTCCTATGCTTATTCTAACAACACAGGTGTAAATTTACTTATAAATGGACACAAGTATTTAGATTCAGCATTAACTCTGTAGTAAGGTTTGTGCCAGCCTTTTGTAGCTTCCCTCCAAATCTCAACCTTTTTGCCAAACACAAGTGCATAGAACACCATTTAAAAAACCACTAGTGTTTTCTATTGTCTTTTTCTCCTAATCTTCCTTGACAAAGAAAATGGCGTCTTGAGATAGTGTCTTCTCCTGTAGCTCTTACACAAGACTGTTCTATGAGTTAGGACATGATCAACGGATATCCACCCATGCAAGGACACCAAACACATGCAAAATCTCATTGTCTTATGTATGGTGGTGTTACCATAAGTATGTGTGACATCCCAAAGACCTCAGTCGCAACCACTGATGCTCTTCATTTAAGAACACACAAAAGCTTCCACATGTAGGAATAGACACAAATAGCCAAGCATGGATATAATAACAAATAACTATATTAGAAATAATGATACGCATAATGGAAGTCAGGATTTTTACTGCCTTTTGGCCGGTGCAAAACCAGAAGCCCAGGGCTGTGGAAACCAGCTGCCAAGGACCAGCCCGAGGACTGGTAACTGAGTGGGGAACAAGCTCTGGACCTGTGCTCTGCCATCCATGTTGTGGTGGCTCTGCTGCATTCAGCTTTGCCTTCATGGCAGAGAAATTAGTGAGATTTAGCAGGCTCCTCAGTCCCCCCCTCCCCTGATAAATACCATTCAAATACCAACAGAGACCGATTATCTTTTGAATGGCAACCATGAGATATAACTGGAGAGGAGTGTATGGCAAAACCATTTCGAAACATTCCTGCACTTTGAAGACAAGATGTAAATTCAAACTGTGGTCGAAGCCACATCTGCTTAGCAAAAACTCTTGAAAGGAACAGGCTTTCTGTTTGAAGAACCTATTTTTGGTTCCCTGTGACAGTTACAACTAACCTGCTCAAATAACCTTCATATATCAATTTAAAGCACAAGTGGTCTCATTCCAAGGAGACTGTGGCAAATATGGTGAGCTTCCTAGGAAGAGCATGATTTAGAAAAGGTCACAAATGGTATGCAAATCTGACAACTGCTAGCTGGGTTATTGCTCTTCAGTGTGCATGTTTCTTTACAAGATAAATGCTTCTTTAAAAGTATGCAAGACCAGTTATCATTCCACCAGTACAAGTGAGGAGGTGTTAGGTTTAGGTCGCTTTTTTTTAGACACATGGCTAGCAAGGCTGATAAATCACTTCTCTGTAGGTGAAACACACACTGACATCATAAAATTGTGACACAAGCAGCATGTAGTGTGGCCAAGCTAGAGTTACCTTTTAATTACTTCTGCTAAAATCCCAGTGATATAAAAAATTTACAAGTAAAACCAGAAAAATATGCCTAAAAATCCCACCACCTCCTGTCTTCATTGGACAGCATTTTCAGTGTTTTTCAAATGAAATTAGCAAATGAAGATGCTATACTGACGGCTTTTTGAAGACCTGAGAAAAAATGACAAGGCTATATTCTGTATGAGTGATTTTTCTCTGGTCATTTTGGTATAGAAAGAATCACTTAAATCCAAAATGGAATTTATTTTGGAAGAAATTCCCACAAAAGCACTTACACTATATGCTTGTTTGCCATAGAATTTACAGGAGAATGGAGAGAAAGGGAGGTGGTAGAAAGTTAGTCCAATATAAAAAACAATGTAAATATTCACAAGCATTATACATGACACATACAAAATTGGTTAAGATAACATAATTCATGTTATGAAATATATTTTTAAAAAATTAAAAATCTGCCTGTATAATTTTAATTTGATTCCATGTATTAAGATTCAGATTTTACTTACAAGATCACACAATTTTTTCCTCCCATATCTTGCCTGTAGAAGAATCCTGCTTTCTTTTTGCAGGGGGGAGGTGAATCAAAGTGTCACATGTGAAGGCATCTCATATGCAGAGTCCTCTGCATCATTTTTCATCAACAAGAAGATGCACAGGGGAAGAAGCCAGAAGTGTTGAGATTAGCAAAAGAAGGTCCCCTGACTAAGGGAGTTACGTGTTCCCCAGGAGAACGGGTTCCTATCCCTGCCTCTGCCAAAGGATTGCCGAGCAATGTTTATATCCAAGCACTGAGGCTCAGATGAAATTTCGATGTTATTGCTGACACTGAAAAGACTATAAGTTAGGCATATGGCTTCAGGAAAGAAAATCTAAGTTAGGTCCCCATTTTCCCTCCAGTCCTTGTAGAACGGGGAGCCTGAAGCAGCTGGGAGCAGGTATCACAACACCAAACATGCCAAATGGAAATAAATTATTAAGAAGCACTGAATAGAGGGGTCGGTCTGCACTCCTTCCCTTTCCGGATGAGGCGGCTCCCTGAGGCTGGGATTCATAGCCCAGAACCCTATTCGACTGCTTGACTTGTCCCACTCAGCAGACACCTAATCTACAGGGTGTTGCTCATATTCTCCAAAATGCTATGATGACTAGGGTGCTTACCCAAAACGCAGAAGCTATATTTCTGAGGCTTTTCTCAGCATAGCACAACTCAAATTTATAGAATAATTTCACGGGAGAGAAAAACAGTTTACCATTAGATTATAAAACAAATAAGGATTTATAAACAATACATGCCTGGCTTGTCAACCCCATCAATGACATTTCTTCCCCTGTGACTGTGTTCTGACCTTAATTTGTTTTGTCCTCTTTTTCTCCCACTTTCTTTGCCTTACCTCAGTGTCTTCACCCAGTCAGTTCCAGGTTCCAGGACACACATCAGTCCATTCCTACATTTCATCCAATAATTCATAGGTCCAGGCTTCTTGGCCACCTACTACCCAGGCATCAGTTTCCTGCTAAAACATTACCAGCCTCTGCTTGCAATGTGTCCCTTAAGCTCCTTTATTTGTTCCCTTCCCAGGTTAGCTGTCTCTTCGGCTTTTGTAACATATATCTTCCTTCTCCATGTTGTCTGTGCCCAACTGAGAGGGGACATTAGGGACAAAAAAGAGACATCCTCTCAGTTCTCATGACCAAATATTTCCTCATAAATATTTGGAAATATTGTTGACATTTTTTTGGTAATATTTTTAAACTACTTAATTTTCAGCAGCCTGAAATTCCTTCTTCTGTGGCTTTGAAGCATTTTTTTCAGCTTCTTCATGTATATTTTGGATTTGGGGGATTTGGGAGGAGAAGGGTGTGTTAGCATCTTCCCAGAACAAGTATTTTAATCATTGTGAGCACACAAGTGAATCGGAGCCAGAAACAAATAGAAAATAAATGCTACAATTCATGCTGCAATTTTTCTAAAATAACTATGTCACAGTGAAGAAATTCCATGCATTCTGACCCGCTAAGTGTGTCTTTCTGTGCCTACGGTTTTGAATAGTATTGTCAAGCAATTATACAGTCAACCTCCAAATGAGGCACATAGTGCCAGAGTTCAGGGTAATGCATATCTGAGAAAATCTATGCAGTTAGGCATCAGTAATTCCAGAGCACCACTGCACCTGCAGTGGCTGACACTGTCTACTTCACTGTCATGAATACAGAGCAAGATAATGCATGTAGAATAAGAAATTATATTTATCATAGACAGTAATTTCCAAAATTAACAGGTCATACGTTGTGTTTTCATATTTTCACAACTCCATGCTCATGGCAGAGAGCCCATTCTTCCACAAAATGTACAAACTCTAAGAAAAGGAGAAGTTCAGGAAGGACAGTACATCTTTGTCTCAGAGTAGCAAGCCACACTGCAGTAATTTCAAGGAACAAACACAGGCAACCCTCTGCTATCTCACTTCCCTCAAGTGTTTCTAAGTTAGGTTGAGGGAAGAAGGCTACAAGACGGGACTTGCCCACTATTGAACAGTATTTCCAGTAGCATGTTTTCCTAATCCTTTCATCCTTGGTTGACCTGAAAATACACTGCAATAAAGTTTTGCTTCTGGGTGTTCATCTCAAATTGAGTTTCTAGCACTACTTTACAGATTGCAAATTATATTACAGAAAATGTAAAACATTTCTGCAGTGTAATCTTTTAAGTGTTCTCAAAAGGAAAATATTTCAATGGATATTTGTTTAGCATCTGGCATGTTTGATCTTTCTGAGAAATCATCATGTGAAGCAATATACTACAGAACCTTTCTATTTTGTATCTTCCACTGATTACCTGCTACTGGGCACTCTTGGAAACAGAACACTGCCACAAGGAATCAAACAATGTATAGAATTGGATTATTAAATTAATGTAATTCTGTTACCTAGAAAAAGTGGATTGATCTACAATTCATAGATGGAAACAGAATGGTAAAGAAATCTCAGTTAACTGAGATAAAACAGATTAACAGTACAAAGCTGGGGTGAAAACCATTTTATCTTACTTCAATGGCAGCATATGATACCTTTCTAAAGATGGACTGCAGTTTCCATTTTGGAATTCATTTACAGAATATTGTCATTACATAAGCCACATGATTTTTACTGTACTACTAAGTAATTAGTTATGGAAAACTTTTTGGTTTTGTTTGTGCCAGCACTGAATTATGCTTATAAACACTGAAAATGCAGCTACGTGTCTAAAGGAAGAAAATGAACTGATCAGTAATGTAAATAGTTCAGGAAAGACATTTCTAACAGACCTTCAGATTGATGGCCTTTTTAAGGGAGGCATATGCATTGACACTGTGCCAAAGAGTTGTTAGATGCATTATGTAGCATAAAAATAATTATCACACATACACAAAACAAAAATTTAATCCCTGTCCTTGAAAAATGGTGTATCTTCTTGTACAGCTATACACCTGCTCCAGAAAAGCAGCCCGATTTCAAGCTATACGTGAGAATTCAAATGATTAACTTTATGGCTGTGATTATTCTAAGATCTGATATTTTTACTGCAGGGCTTGGAAAGCACAGTCATATATCTCTTGCATTCTGTGGCTGATTATACATGAAACCAATGCAAAATACATTAAATTTCAAGATCATCTTGGGGCTGCAGTAGCAAGTGTGTCATCAATTAATATCCCAGGGAAATTCTCAATTTGGAAGGCAAAGCAGGAACAATAAATATGTAAGCACATATATCTATACAAAAGCTCCAGTCTGAACCTTGCATATAACATCTTGAGGTATAGCTTGATCTTAAGGTCTGAAACTAGATTTGCACCCAGATGTGCAAACTACTTATGGATGTCTGTTCTCTGCATTAGCAATGTAAGTTCTTGCACAAAACTTGGCTCCTAATCACTGTTTATGTGCCTTATGTTGTATTCTCTCTGAAAAGGAAGAGAGAGAAGGAAATTAATAATTAAAAAAATGTATTCACACCCTCTCGAGGAACTGGCACTATACGTGTTCCTTAGTTATACCGGTAATTTCACTAAACTGTATTTGGAAAAAGACAGCAATTAGACTTTAAGACACATCTCTGCAAGTCATATGGTTTTAGCATAATTTTAGAGGCTTTAAAAAAAAGAGATAAAAATAACAGCTCAGATATTTCTGGCAATATATTATTAGAAAAAAAATACTTTTGTGTTGTGGTCCCAGTAAGGAATCTCTGTTATAATGCTTGAACTTTGTTATACCATGTGGCCCAGCAGTGTGTGTCGAATGATGGCCAGACACTCCAGCAGACTTAATGATTTAGTGGACTTTGTCCATCCAGTGTTTAATCTCCCAGCGTACACTTTCTGAACAGTAGCTCCTGATGATATTTAAACTGAGACTTTTGGTCTGAATGTAGCAGTTCTACCTGCCACAAAAGAAATCCTCCCTCCTGACTCAATCAGTAAGATCTGTGTTAAGTGACAGCTTTTCTCATCTGGCAGTTTCTCCTTGAATACCTTGCTGGTCCCTCCCAGAAAACATAGAAATATTCTGGCAAAGAAATGGGACTGAAAAGAGGGTTCTTTGTTCCCTGAGTTGCTGTATGGTTTGACAGGGAAGATATAAAGATATCTGTAGGTCACTGAAGGTTACTATTTCCTCTGGCATTATTGATTTGACAAATGAAAACAAACACCCCAACCATACGAACAGAATGGCAGGATCATTGCAAATCCAGAAGCAGATGACACTAATAAACAACTGAAGGTAAGCTTTCAGTGGTATCCAAAGCAGTATCCGACTGAGAATCTGGACCAAAACTTTCTCTGGAGATTTATGTAGGACAAAGAGCTTTTCTGTTCTTTCTTCAGGCACCTGATGCTAAATCCAGATGGCTGACTCCTGGTATTGGACACAGTGTCTGCCCAATCATTTGTTGTGCAAATATTTTCCCTCAGCCAAAAGTAAGCCCATTTTTGGTATTGAACACAGATCGAGGGAGCAAGCAGCCACATTACTTGTTCACTCATTCACTTACTCATCCGAGTAAGTTAAGAAAAAAACACATCAAATTTTCCTCTATCTAATCAATAGACAGGCAAGATAGTCAAAAAGTTTTAAATCAGATTAAAGCTATGTCCATATTAAATAGAACACTTATTTTAAAGGCTTTTCTTTTTTCTGTTTTTTGGGGGTTTTGGTGCTTCTCCCCCCCGGCCAAATAAAGGGTGCTGCACTGCCTGTACTCCATATAAAATGATTCGGCAGAGTTATTACTCTTATCTGAAACCCATAAAAACAACTCTCCTTTATTTAAGAATAGCTGGTTCATCAACTTTCATTATACTTTAACTGAATTTATTGTAAAATAATTGTAAGAAGGTGTACTTCGTTAACCTGCCACAAGTTATAAATGAGAAGAACAAAGATTGGATATCGGTCCTCTCCCTACCTTAGGACTGTTTAGCCCATATGTGACAGCCACTGCCTAATCCTACATCCCACAGATTCCTGGTTAAAAGACAGAAAAGAGTAAAGCTCTCACTATGCAGAGACAGAACATGAAGGGAAGTGATGCTTATTAGGAAGAAAAGGTCTCTCATGGCTTCAGGTAGAGGTGGGGGGATTATTCCCTGCTTTACCGTCCTCCTTATTTTGCTTATGAGGAAACAGCTGTCTCAGCGCAGTGGACTGGGGTTTGCCTTTTGCCTGCAGACCCCATGAAGCTGGCAGGGTGAGGTGTGTCACTGGGACACTGGCAGCTCAGAGGACTCATACAGCCAACAGGCTCCCCAGATTAGAGGAAAAAGCTTTTGTACGGTTAACGTTGTCCTTCTACAACCAGTCAGTGCAAGGGCAGGAGGCAGGATGTTGGAGAAGGAGGGGTTACCACAAAGAGCGTAAAGCAGAGGTGCAACTTGCTACATATAACACAGCAGGCCCATTTGTATATGAAATGTATTATTTGCTTTAGCCTGAGAACAAATAATTCCTGCTTCTAATTAATCCCATGTGAAAAATAATAAAAAGTCAACACAATGAGTTAACTCTTTCAGAGAAATAAAAACACAGTGCTACAACTTGAACTCACAGTAGCTGGACATAGATTCTTTAAAAAGAAAGACAAACCAACGTTTTTCATGTCGTACCTCTTATGCTAGAACAAAATGGGGAAAAGCAACAGAACATACTTTGTCCTAAGCAAACAAATTAAAGATTTACTGCTGCCCAGTCTCAAGAATCGTCTGCCGTGGGTAAACTGTAGATTCTCCAAATACTGCATGTCACAGCAACAAAACCAGTGTCTTAACAGTGGATAAATGAAAACAGAATTTACCAAAACTACCTTTCTCATAACCAGTGTCAGTGGGGAGCTACCTTCCCTTAGCTTGCCAGGCTAAAGTCCTCATTCTCACTGCCTCCGGCTACCATGGACTCTTGGGCCCATGTTAGTCTTTGTGCTGAGGAGAGCGCTTTGCGCGTCTGCCAGGTCCTCTCCATTTCAGATCAGTGGATGGAGCAGGTTCATTTTGCAACCAGGGAAGGAAGAGGAGACCTCAGCATCTGAGCAGAAACCAGTTCTGCTTTAAGACTCCTCCACTCCTTCTTAATTTCCTTCCTTATCTTCAAGTTCTTCCTTTTGCCACCCTCTATTTTGTCTCTCCATAGTTTATCTCCTAACCTCTCATTCTCCTCATTCTTCCTGTTTCACTTGCTGCTTACTCTTACACTCTCAACATCACCTTCCTTCCCCACTATTTTTACTTCTTTCCGTTTCTCATCTGAATTGCCAGGTTTTGTCCCGCTATATATTCCTTTTCCAGCTCCATCCCCTTTTTCTTCCTTACTTTTACACATTGCACAGTTACATTCAACTGGTTATCATTATTTCTGCTGACTGTGCTTTTCATGATCTCTGTTCCTTTTGCTTCTTCTCTTGCTGAAGTTTTCAAGTCCTCCTTTGCTCTCCTTTTTTCCCTGCCTCTATCCCTCTTATCCACTCTCTGTCTTGAATATTTGACTCCCACAATTATGGATATCTGAATAGAGCTGGATTTGAAGTACGCACCCAAAATAGAGCTCCACCAGGTCATTGTGTCACTTTAGCAGTCATGGTATGCAGCTGGAGAAGATTTAAGAGCAGTGACAGTTGGTCACAATCCAGTGTTTCAGTGTGGACAGTTGGTCACATAATCTGCCAATGATATATGTATGCATATTCTCTCTGTCTTCCCTGATGAGTTTAAATCCAGAGAATGGACCTGGAGCTTTCAAATTAATTGTAATGGAAAAACATTCAGGACAGGAGTCAAAACCATCAGCCCATAAGAAGTGCCCTGGAGGGTGAAGCTCAGAACTCTGTCCCCAGCAGTGGGTGAAGGAGAGGGTGTGTAGAGAAGGGATGTGACCCTGCCATTTTGTGAGATGCATTTCCCTTGTACTCTCCCAAAATCCAGAGCAGATAAAGCAGGGATGAACCCTCTAGCACTCCTTCACATATTCTATTTATGCACTGGTCATCCACAGATTTATCTAATCCCTATTGAACCAGCAAATGCTCTCTGTATCCACAACGTCTATGGCAGCAATGGCCAGCTGTTTAATACCTACGGTGGAAAGAAGTACTTTTGTCCTTTTACCTATATTAAACCTGTCTCCTACTGGTTCCTTTGGTTCGTACACAGCAGTGACCAACACTGCCACATCTTCACTATTTTCATAATTCTCTGAAACTTTTCCAGCTGACCCTCTCAGCTACCTCCTCTCCAAACTGAAGAGTCCCAGCCTTTCTAGTCTCTCCTCACTTCATCTGTTATTAAACGCTGGAAAATGAGAAAACCTGATGGCAAACTCGGGTGGCAAAGACATCAGTGTGCCTGAAAAGGCCCTGGAAAAGGAAAGGGTTTTGAAAAATCCCCAGTTATTTCCCTGAACTGTGCTTCTTTTCCAAGCTTTGGTGAGCAAGGAGCACTTGGTCACTAACACTCCAAAAGCAGGTTTTCTTTCTTGCCTTTATATGACATGTTAAGAGCTTTCTGATTCTTTAGACTTTTCATTCCTCTTTCTAACATATTCTGCTAAGGCATGTGATTCAGGGTCCTGAGGGCATCAGTGCACCTTACTTGCCCTGACCAGACCCCTAGGGCTGCCCCCACCCCCACCCCACAGCCCAGGACCCCATTTCAGCCCCCTGGGGCCGCCAGTCTCTGCTCCAGTGATGCTGCAGCAGTACCCATGCTCCAGCTCCAGCTCCCCACAGCCCTGCCCTGTCCAGCCATGGGCCCCACTGATCTGGACTCTGACCCACAGATTGACTTCCCAGCTTGACCTCAGGCCCACCTCATCACCATGGATCTGCCTGGTCATCACTGGCCCTGACCCTGACCCTGACCGGCTGCTTGACTTCCTGGCTTGACTTTGGACCTGCCCCATCACCACACACTTGCCTGATGACCTAGGCTCTAGGCTGAAGCTGGCTGCCACTGATGGGTCTGTGCTGCTGCCTCGCTGGCGGTGGTCAAACAGGCCCTGCCCCGCTGGTTCCCTGCTCAGCTGGCCCTGGTGTTGCACTCAGCCGCCAGCTCTCCAGCCCTCAGGGAGCAGCCAGCCCTTGCTGCACCCTGATGTGAAAGGTAGAGAAGTCCGTAATTAGCTTCCCAAGGCATGGAAAAGCGTATGAAGCACCGAAAGTATCTTCAATCTGCCTTTGTGCTGCTGCACATGACAATCACCCTGGAGGCAAAAGGATACAAACAAGAGGGACAGGAGATGCCAGAGAGAAAGATGATGGGCAAGAAATGCCATACCCCTCTTTGCCTGTTGGGCTTCAGAAATACTTTAAATTGTACGTACCAAATGGAGCCAAATACTGACATTTCAAACCTGCTTCTTTACAGATTTTTTTATAGAGATGCTTTCAATACTTCTTACTCTGCCTTCAGCATGCCTTCAGCATCCCTATATTCTGACAGTTTTAATGAGGCTGAAAAAAAGAGTAATTAATAGGGACAAAGAAATCCCTTGTTATTGATTCATATCTACAGGATGGATAGAAGTGGCTTTTATAACAGTCAATAGCAGTCATGAAAACAACTTGCAATCCAGTTAAAACTCAGAATCCTATGCCCTCCTCAGCTATAGGACTGAGTCAGGATGTCCAGCACATTCAGAAAAGAATGCCTTTTGAAAAAATCCTAAATTTTTGTGTGCTTTACTGTTATCAATGCTATGATGGCACTAAGATGTTAGTTTTGTACATCTGTAACTAAAGCCATCATTATAGGTTGTTACTGGGCCATTGTAATCAAAGGAAATATGAAGACTTGAAAATGAATCCCAAATGAATGGATTCATTCATTTGAAAAAAAATCCAAATCAAACATCCCAGATGTTTGAATCCCAAGTATTTCCTGAGATACATGGTTGTTGGAAGCACTTGGAAGTCTTAATTAAAACTTTGTTTACAGAATGAACCCTGATTCTTAGAACTGCTGGCTACTGTAGACAAATTACCTAGACTGATGAGGCAAAACAGAAAGTTAGAGAAATCATCTGGACTCAGAGTTTTCAATATTGCCGTGAAGAGTGTGGATTTGCCAAATAACCATATTTGGGAATGGTGTTTAAAAAGGCTAAGAATGTTAATAAAGTTATGGGAATATTAGGTCAAAGCTAAATAGATGAAAGAATATCCATTGGCACATGTACCAAGAACTGCATCAGATGATCAACTCAGGAAAGCACGGCTGTATCAGTGCCACTTCACATTCTCCAATGCTTTTCTTTCCAAATGTAAGGGCTTAGAACTATATGGGTTTTTTGGGGTGTTTTTTTTCACAGAAGGCTTCATTCCTAAAATCTCCACCTAATGTCAGACAAAGTTAACAGAAGTCATCTGTGAAAAAATACCTAACCACAACAATTCAATGGAAATTTCTTAAAGAAGTGGCTATCTCTGCAAGCACTGCAGGACCCCTGTCCCCTTCAAGAGCTGTCAGTGGGCTGGGTTTGTCATGGTCTCAGCAGAAAGAGATATTGCCACCAAACCCTGGGTGCCGCTGGCAAGGCTCCCAAAGGGTTCACACACTTCAAATAATAGAGCTCTTTACTAAGATGATTCACATACTGGTTACATTAAAAGCACTGACTATTTGATTAGAAATTAAGACAGCCATGAGTCTCAAGTGAGTCTCTAGGGTCAGCCCTATCAGCACAACCAAGCAGCTTCAGCCCTTTGCAGTGCCAGTGGGAGCTGCATCTCTGCCCAGACCCCACAGCCTCCATGCCCAGGCCACACTTTGCCCATTATCAAGTCTTTTCTTGTCAAACAGCTCAACTGAAGGAGTCTCCATGGCTCTCCTACTTTGCCTCCCTCCAGAGTACAACACCCTCCCACCCCAACACAGGCTTTTCTTCCCTCTTGTGTTCTGTGGAGGCAGGGATGTCCTCTGCCTGCTGGGTGTCAAGCCAGTGGTGACGCTGAATAGTCATACTGCCAGCATATCCAACCATACTGTGAACTGGATCAATCTTGTTCACATTTTACAGGAAATTAGTGTAATAACTAGATCCAAGAAGGTGAGAGTGTATTATTTTGACCAAAGTAAAACATTCATTTCTACAGGACCAGACATCTCATCTTTACAATTTCTTCCCTTCAAAAGATTACAAATGTACAAGTTAAAATGACAAGGTAAAAAAAAAAAAAAAAAAATCAGTAGGACTGAAGCTAAATATTTTGGAACAACTTGCTTAACACACAAAAAGCTCCGATTCATTCCTTCATCCTTATTTGGAAGGTAACAAAATATTCAAAACTTAGGATTGCCTATGGTACTGAAGTTCAATGTTTCATACAGGTCTAACAGGCTACAACACCATGCAGCAGGAAGGCTATCAGGAGGGTTGTTTACTCTTCTGTATGCCTCAGTTTTGCCAGAGGACAGGAGTTTCTTCTGTGACTGTATGGTTAGGTATATCTTTGGCTAACTTTGCTTTCGTTACCAAGTATTTGTAAGTACCAGCAACATGAAACCTATGGCATGTCTTCACTTTTCCAGCTTCTTTGAAACATTTGTTTTGTGGCTAGGCCCTATCAAATACTCTGTAAGCATCAGAAGACAAAGATGGGAGTCATCACAACAGGAAAGAAAAATGCAAGCAATATGCCATCGTGGGAACCAGATGACTTTTCTGGGCCCTTGACACTAAAAGCTGCAGCTGTCATCTCCACTTGCTGGCCCACTTGTTTCATACTGATCCTTGGAAAGTGAGTCATGACTCACTTCCTCTGGTCCCGATGCTTCCGCTGAACAGGGAGATGTTGCTCACTGCCTAGTGACCGTGTTTGTACACGTGATGGCTGGTCATGCTTGCCACAGAGGAATTTTCTGCCATGAATCCTAAGACAATGCTTGAAAATAGTATGTATTTCAGAGTTACAGTTCTCTGCCATTCCTTTCATGTCCTACTTTTGGAGCAATGGTTAATTAGGCCACCCTATCTCACTGGAAAATTTTCAATCTTCCCCCTTAATCAACTCTGTATTTCAGTAGAAAAATTAGAAACCACATCAAGAGGCTTCATTTTTCCTTTCCTAAACAAAATCAGGCTGCCAATGACTCAAAAGCCTTGAAGAGAGTTATAGTGGTCCAGGTTTTTTTTTCTTGTGATGCTGAACTCTGTAAGGGTACAGTATTGCAGGAACACAATCTGCTTCAAGTTTAAGCATGAACACCAGTTTTCAGTTCAACCAATACTTCTTCAGAATACCAGGCTCACTGAAATAATATTTTAACACTTGTCTAAAATCAAATACTGATTCAGACAGTGTTCCAGCTCAATTTGCTATTGACCAAGCAAATACATTTCATAGAATCATAGAATCATAGAATCATAGAATCATAAAATAGTTTGGGCTGGAAGGGACCCTTAAAGGTCACCTAGTCCAAGCCCCTGGAATGAGTAGGGGCATCTTCAACTAGATCAGGTTGCTCAGAGCCCTGTCCAACCTGACCTTGAATGTTTCCAGGGATGGGGCATCTACCACCTCTCTGGACAACCTGTTCCAGTGCTTCACCACCTTCATGGTAAAAAATTTCTTTCATATATCTAGCCTAAAACTACCTTCTTTTAGTTTAAAACCATTACCCCTTGTCCTATTGCAACAGGCCCTGCTAAAAAGTTTGCCTCCATCTTTCTTATAAGCCCCCTTTAAGTACCGCAATAAGGTCTCCCCGCAGCCTTCTCTTCTCCAGGCTGAACAACCCCAACTCCCTCAGCCTTTCTTCATAGGAGAGATGTTCCATCCCTTGGATCATTTTTGTGGCCCTCTTCTGGACCCACTCCAACAGCTCCATGTCTTTCCTGTGCTGAGGGCTCCAGAGCTGGATGCTGTACTGCAGCTGGGGTCTCACCAGAGCGGAGCAGAGGGGCAGAATCACCTCCCTCAACATGCTGGCCACGCTTCTTTTGATGCAGCCCAGGATACGGTTGGCCTTCTGGGCTGCAAGCACACATTGCCAGCTCACGTCCAGCTTTTCATCCACCAGTACCCCCAAGTCCTTCTCCGCAGGGCTGCTCTCAACCCCTTCATCCCCCAGCCTGTATTGATAACAGGGGTTGCCCCAACCCAGATGCAGAACCTTGTGCTTCAGACAAATCTTTGGTCACTGACCACAGATCAGGCTGGCCAGCTGCATAAGACAGAGCAGGAGACAACTGTCATACTCTGGTGTAAATAAAGTGCATATAGTAGATAGATGACTTTCAAGCAGAATGCAGCAGATTTGATAAGGCTGGCATTCCCAAATAACATCTTGGTTAAGAATTGTAGCACTTGTAATCTGAAACAGCAAAATTATTTCCTCTGTGGAAAACTACTAGGACTTGCAGAACCAGTATCACTTTACAAATCTGCCAACAAATGTTTTATTAAACCAAAGGAGTTGACTGACCTCCTAGAAAAACAGGAATTTTGTACAGCAGCACGACCTTTAGTCAGGCAGGTATTTTATAAATATTATTTCCATTTATAAGTACCTGAAATCATATCTTAATATGGTTGGCCGTGATTTCAATAAAGAACCCTGATATTTGAAAGCATTCCGGTGTATGAGAAACAGGATACATGTACAGCACACCTGGGTGCTGGAATGGGTGGCTGTTAAAAGACCATTTTATTGATGTGTTCTGCAGAAAAACTCCAGCTCCAAGGTGAACACATTCTGTGTTGGTATAGCCAACATGCCTGAAATACATCATAGTTCACAAGTAAGAACCTTTCTCACATCCTCTAAGTGTGCAGAGTGGGAAAACATTGCTCCCTATAGAACTTATCTTCATGACTATAAATGAACAAATATCTCCAGAAAAGAGAAAAGACAATGATATGTATTTGTCAAACAATGCAATATATTTTGAGCAAAATCACAACACAGCCTTGGAAGATAATTTTGCAAAACACATAAGCTCTTTTAACTCAGTGATTTTTTAATTTTTTTTTCAGAACTAAGTAGTTCTGTTGACAAAAATTTGCTGACATCTTCCACTAAGCTGTCATGTGACTGGAAACAGTTAAGTACCACTAGGGTTTTTCAGTGTAGCTCTCTTACTGTCAGTCAGGTAATACATCTCCCCACAATCAAACAAAAAAGGAAGGGAGAGTGTAGAAAGCTTTGTTTGTGCCATGACAGAGCAAGAACCTAACTGATACCCAGATAGCAGGCGGCAGTCACTGTGCTGCCAGATGACAACGCTGTATGCTACAGGAGACACAGCTTCTGAGACAAATTTCAAAGACTTTGAAACAAGTTCTGACCATATTTAGAAAGCAGTCAATAACACATACTTTAGATAGCCAGTAAAGGATGAATCCACGCATAAATGCACAAAGGTATTTTTAGAACTCGGTCATCCTGACGGTTTTAAAATGCTCCACTCCATTATAGATAAAGGTTTACATATTTAGCATTTAGTGTTGAAAATGATGATATATAAATTTGTGGTATTATCATCAACCACATTTACAATGTATTCTCTCACATGCAGTACTGCAGTTAGATGGGGCAATTATAGTATTTACAGAATTACAGTTTTGCCCCTGTATTTCAGCCTAAATTAAACACCAGAAACTTTTGTTTTTCCAGAACAGGTGCTTGTCTATTAGAAATTACTAGTTTTATTCTCTCTGAAGCTACCTCGCCATTATTTCTTTTACGCCACATAGCATATTTCTAATTTCTACCAGTGCAAATGAAAGAAAACTCAAATCTTCTGTTTCTCACTATACATTCAACAAAATGTTCTGCCACTGCCTCAGATCTTTACCTGGAAGTTAATGATCTCATTACACTTTCTACAGGAATGCTGGAATAACCCTGCTGTCCTGATTTTAATTACTTTTTAAAAACACCATTGGAATTAAAACATCTCCGGGGCAGTTTTGCTGCTGCTGAGTTCAGGTTGAAGATTAGATATAATTCCCTACAGTCAGAAGAACTATATTAAAAATCAAGTTTCCTGTTGCTGTTGTTTGTATCGTTCTAAAAATTACACCCAGGTTAAACACACATGTTCTGGAAAGCCTAACAGGTATATCTTTCATATAGTACCTTCACAGAAGATTTTCAGGAATGCTTGTAAGTTTTAGCAGTCAGCATGTGCACCATTCAATATGCTTCATTTTGCAAGTATAATGCAAACTCCAATGTTCCTCTGACAAAGAAGTGATAGTTTGATAGTGAGCTCTTAACATATGTATCCAAACTATAAAGGCCTAACTGAATATCTGTTCTGGTGGGTGGATAATTCCCATAAACTCTTTGTGGGCTTACATCGGGACCACAGTGAGAAGAAGTTTCTGGAATAAAAATGGCTATCCCTTCAAAATACTTTTTGCAAAGCAAAATCAACTATGTAATTTTTAGGGACTCCTTATGTAAGAATAAGAGGAATAAGAACAATTAGTATAAAAAAAAAACCTTTCTATCACTTACAAGGATAATTTGGTAACAGACCCGGTAAACTGGAAATGTAGAAATTGTATTAGAAAATAGGTTTATTTTAAGCTAAGGCAGCTTAAGGTAGGTATTTTAACTGTGGATCAAGGTCTTGATGCTCCACTGCCCCAGAGTAGAGGTCTTCTCAGTACTATTCACATATTTTATTGCTACTCCAGACGTAAAGTCAGACGGCTTAAGCAGTTTTAGAAGGCACTTTGAATACCTTTCAATTTATAAGAAATTGAACAATCTACGAGTTCTAAGTAATCCCTTAAATTGTCTTTTGTGATCTGCAGGAACTTGAGAGTCAGGAACATACAGAGAATAAACAGAATGACAAAGGTAGTACTTCTACGAGTTATCTGGAAAGTGAATAAAGGGAAAGAGTTTGACATACCCTGCTCTTCTGGGGGTGATGATATTTAACATGATAGTTAAACATAATGCTCTGATTTTGAAAATAAGAGCCATACCTGAAAAGTTAGTCTGTTGCTGTCAGCTGAATTTGGAATCCCATCTAACAAGTCTTGGGCAGTGAAGGAGAATAATTTCCGCTCCTCATATCTGAGGCAAATCAAGTTGTTAAAAAAAAATCTCCCTTCACAAGGTCTTAGAGAAGTTCTATAGTTTGCTGAGCTTTTGAGGAATGAGTTTGCCCATGATCTCAGGACTACAAGCTTAAGCAAAGTGCAATTACTTGAACAGGGAATTTGTCTACGAGCAGAGGTTACTGTTTATTGACCCCAACACCAGATGTAATCTGTTGTCCAACTGAAATGGATCCTTTCTCAAATGGTGAGCTGCAGCTCTTCAAAGTTCTCCAAATGAAAAATTCTGAGAGTTGGGATGTGAAAGGGAGGAAATTTTATTGAGGCACCTTTCTCTTGCCAGTTACGCGGAAAACACACTGATTTAAGGCACTGGCCAGAGCAGCTTAGAGGTATATACAGAGATATATAAACACAGAAAATAAAAACACATATTCTACACAAGTAAATCTATTTTTTAATGCACTTATTGTTCTACAGACTTATCTTTCATGTACTTAACTTTTCATAGAAGGATTCCAATACAATTTAGAAAACACTTTTCCTCACTTTTGCTTCCTCAACAGGCATTTTTCAGGTGAGCCAACTGAAAGACAAGAGCTCTCTAAGGACACATTAGCAGACCATTGGCAAGGAATGGAATGGAAGCCAAGAAGCTAACCTCTGATTTAACAAGGAGAACAGCATCCAATGAGTAGATATACCCATCTACATGAACATATTTTCATGAATTTACTTCCTTGTTTTGGAGAGATTTGTTAGTATATGCATTAAAAATAATCATGAAATTATGTCAGAACTGCTGTACTCTACCCCCAGTTTAGTTTTTAATTCGTAGGTATCATATGGCAAATTTCTTAATGACCGGGGGATTTTATTCTCTTCTAGGAATGACTGAATATAGCTTAGAAAAATAAGAAGCATCTGAGAAGAACTGTATAGAAGTACAACCAGCTCCTTTTCAGGGATATGAATTCTGGACAGTTCTATAAATTCATTTGTTTGCTTTTTATTTTTCAAAAAGAATAATTTTCTCCCCTTCCCACTGTCCTGGTTTCAGCTGAGTTAGAGTTACTTTT
>VYZW01036827.1:20259-52477 GCA_013401315.1 Balaeniceps rex | reverse complement strand
GGGGTATTTACACTGGCTACAAATTAGCTATACAATCTTTCCTCCAACTCCTGTTATTAGATGGATTTTCTCAGGATATCTGCTAGAATGTAAGGTAACGAATCTCCTGGAGTACTTTTCTTTCTCAAAGTGACTCCTAAAGCAGATTGAAGGATGACAGATCCACTTCATGGTAATTTTAAAATTCTTCCATCCTGACTAGAAAGAGCTTTTAGAAAGCTTTGTCTGAAATGGTAACAAAACCCCAGATTGAAGGCCTCCATTTGTCTGTTAAAAGGTAGTTTCCGTGTATTTTTCCTTGTGGTGGAAGTGTTAGCTTGGCATAAAAGCTACATTAAGATCCCAAATCTTTGCACTAGAATATAGGAATTGTCCTTGCCTCTTCCCCTTCTTCCTTTTCTCCACTGTTCACAGAAAAATAGGAAAAAATGACCAATTCCAATGTCAGTATTGTCAAAAAAGTATATTTTTGAAAGATTCTAATCTGTAATTATCCAGTAACTTTTCAGTTCCTTTATTTTGTTTTGGTTTTTAAAATGTCTACACTCTGCACTCTCACTATCATATTTGCTCATCTATTGTATATGAGCTCTACGATTGTATACTATGTCCTGTAAAATGAAAACATACCTAAGTCTGTCTACAATCAATCACTTTCCAAGTATGTAGCCCTGCGTATAAAATATCACACAAGTATTTAAACTTGCAGGCCTATAGAAATATTTTTTTGTTATTTTGAGACAGTTGCATGATGAGATGCAACACAATGAGATGCTGATGGTCACTAAAGAGGAAAATAGCGTTGCTCTTACAAAAGATGAGGTCCAAAAATGTCTTATTACATAGTTCTTTCTGAAAGGAAGCCCAGCACACTCGGTAACGAGTTTAACAGACACTAATTCATCTTATGCTTCTGCTGTTTCTTTCAAATGAAGTAAGGCAGGAACGCCTGTCAGATTAAGGTATGGAAAGAGATACAGATATTTTTCAACCGTGTGAAACTGGCAAACCTCCACTAACTGACGTGCATACATAAACACCACAAACGTAAGCAGAGACCACAGAAATACTCTGAGCATTATTATAATCTAGACATAAAGAGAAACTGATAATTTGAGCAAATTCTACAGGGTTCAGTTTGTATGTCTCTGGAGACGTACTCTGCAAAGAAGAACCAACATATGCAGCTTCTTCAAAGCAAAGATGTGATCAGAGATCATGTTTATGTCACCGAGTGATGTAAATAATGATGCCCTGGAGTTAAAACTGTGCTGAACTCCTCCAATCTAAATTGATTCTTGTATGATCTGACATTTCGTGGCTTTTGTGAAACCAAATATAACATATTTATGAATCAGATAGATGTCTTCAATATTACAGTGCTGTCAGCAATCCTGCCTCTCTGATGTTTAATATTTCATACCATAACAGAGAGTTTGTTCAGAGAGCTACTACTTGGTGAGAAACCTCAGAGGAGAAATCTCAGTCCACTGACGTCAATGACCACTCATGTTATACTATGAGCCACCACTAGAATGGCCATTTTAGTGTAATACTGGCTACAGAATAGGAATCGGATTAAACAGAATTTGAAAAACACAGACTTTTGATGAAGCTGGATCAAATCTGGTTGTAAAACATTGAATCTTTTTTCTGTTTCAAACAGAAAAATCCTGCCCTAGTCAGACCAAAGGGAGTCTGCCACTTACTTTGATGAGACCATGCTATCAACATTAATAGCTGTCAGGTTAATCACAGTTCTTTTTATGCAATATCGTTTTACCGTTCATTAAATAAAAGTGTGAACGCTCTGTTTAATTTCAAGTTCTCCATAGACTGTTAATGCATTAAAAGGATTAAGCTATGAATCAATAGTTAGATCTCAAGCTCCCTAATGCTATTGCCACAAAAAAACCCCAACCAACTGACCAAAACAACAAAAAAATCAATGCTTCTGTTTATGTGCAGAGATCTCCAATGAGCTCTAATGCAGATTCCTCATCTGATAGCTGAGTTACTTGCATGTAGAATGCCACAAAGAACAGAAATAAAGCTCTGGCTTTTTCTGGCACCATCAGATTTGGTCACAGCATCAATACTTAAAACTTTCCTTGTCCAACTAGTACCATCACAATAAGCTAAAGAATGAAAATGAAGAAACCTGTTGAACTGTAGGTTTACCTGACGTAAACTGGTATTGATCCAGTTACTGAAGTTTACTGTAGTTTTAAAAAAAAAAATATAGGCTAAACTAGAGATATTGCAAGAAGAAAGAACTGTCCTGTTAGGTAAATAAATACTAACTCAGGCTTCTGATACAGCTGTGAATCTGATATATGGACCTATCAAACAAGACTTTTGCAGTAATTCTTAGAGGAAGAAGCTAAAAAATAGCTTATGGGCTTATGTCAGGTTTGGTACACGGCTGGTGAAATGGTGGAAGGCATTGAAATAATTTCAATTCCTACTTTGTAATCCAGGGGAATTGATAAGTATCCTTTCAGCCTTCTAACACAGTAGAAACATTTGCAAATGTTATTTCAT
The DNA here is from genome assembly GCA_013401315.1 of Balaeniceps rex. Taxonomy (NCBI): domain Eukaryota; kingdom Metazoa; phylum Chordata; class Aves; order Pelecaniformes; family Balaenicipitidae; genus Balaeniceps; species Balaeniceps rex. The sequence continues at coordinate 49,933 of VYZW01036827.1, read as the reverse complement.
CAGCTCTGTATTGCAAATTAGTTGCTCTTAGAGAGCTTCCTTCAATTTTCTGGAAACATGAAAGCTGCTTTGGTACAGTTCATTTTGGTGTGCAGCATTAATTATGCATTTATCCTAGTCATCCATTTGTTGTTTGGTTTGTTCCTATGGCCACATAACATGACTTCCATAAACTTATTCTAAATATCTCACCTGAGACAAATTCTGATTTTAGAAACTCTTCATCATTCATATCTATTTCTATTTATAAGATAGTATTCATTAAACGCCTCCGGTTATTAATCTCCTGTATTGTGTTGGACTAGCTTTAATATATTTTCCTTTTTTTTATTTTCTAAAAAAAATTGTTGGTTATAGGTCAGTTTATTTTCACATCTAGTTTTACTTACTATTCAGCTAAACCCCTGAAAGTTGCAGGCTTGTTAATGAGTGCTACATGGATATTAATAGCAACTGGTATCAAAGCCACTAGGTCAAATGAATGCTTACTTAAGATAGCACTGTTTGTCACCAAGATAAAATGCCTTGTTACTGTTATGCATAAAATCAATTGATTTTAGTTTTCTGGCATTTGTTTCAGTTCTCCTCACTTATTAGTGACTAGCATTCACGGCTCTAAGGGAGAATTACTGAAAAAAGATTTGCTTCATCTCCAGCTACAGGTGAGCATCTGGTGAAATTCAGATGTCTAATGGTTGCTAAAAAATCTGAAACAAAGTTAGACAAATTCAGGTATAGCACTGGAAACCTATATGACACGTGAATGGTACCTTTTGCAGGATCCCATATTCTCCAAATACACAGTATGAAATTTCAGCACAAATCAAAAGACCCAGAAACACCCTCAAATTCTCTATCATATCCACAAAAACACGATCGATGATGTCCTGTTAGACTAGCTGCAATTGCAGCACTTCAGTGCCAGAGCCTTCACAAAGCACATAGTTCATCTTACGCAAACTTGTCACCTGCAATATCCAGGCTTCATTTGAGCAACTCTACTTGAGCTGCTGAGAAGTCCAGCCAGAACCAATGTCCTGGAATAGCCTGAAGTAAAAAAGAAATATGATGAGAAAGGTAAGTATGATCTCCTGCAACAGGAGATTACATGAGCTTTGAAAATCTGTTGTTTCATTTGTAGCAGGTACCAGGAAGCAAGAGGGCAGCTAGGAAGCACAGATGGCAGAAGACTTACTCTGCTAATTAGGGGAAAGCAGAAAGCCAAAGGAAAGAGGACATTTTCAGCCAGTCACATGGAGATGGACCAGCAGCTATAAAGTAGCTGACGGAAGACTCCTGCAGCACCAGAAAATTCCTGGGAGTCTCCAAACTGAGAAACACATTCAGATTAAAAAAGGAGATCACTGGGAAGGACTATCTAAGGTGCTGTACTAGAAGAAAAACACATCTTGATACTTTCAGAAAAGGGGGGAGAATCCTGTGGAGTAGGGAATAAATATGGCTGGACGGTGGACCAAGGAAGTGACGAAAACCCAGAAAACTACAACCTAGCTTAGGCAGGGTAACAACAAAGGTGAAATCTCAGTGGAAAAGGCAGACTGCCTTTGATCAGATGCTGAAGAAAATAAGTCTGGAAGTTGATTGCATATCAGCAGGGCCTAGTATAGCAAGCAGTGATCTGAACAGACCGATGTATGCACATGCTATGCAGCGATATCTATAAAGATCACCAGCAAGTGAGGAAGTTGATTCTGATTATAATATCCCAAGGGGTATTATGAGGACTTCAGAAATATCTTGCCTGAGCCAAAATTTTGTTTTTCTTGGGAAGATTCAAAGTGCAGAAAGGGAAAATTTCTACTCTGCTTTCTGAAGAGACAGAGAGACACTGTAATAAATCCTGTGCGTGAGGCTAACCACAGACACCTCCAAGGTTGGCAAAAAGGTTTTCTGATGACTTCTGCAACTGGTGTCTGAGGATGACCCTGATCTCATGTCGTGGTTTAGCCCCAGTCGGCAACCAAGCACCACGCAGCCGCTCGCTCACCCTCCCCCTCCCCGGTGGGATGGGGGAGAGAATCGGAAGGGCAAGAGTAAGAAAACCCACGGGTTGAGATAAGAACATTTAAATAATTGAAATAAAAAAAAAAATAATAATAATAGTAATAATAATAATAACAATAGTAATTGTAATGAAAAGGAGAACAAGAGAGACAAACAAAACCCAGGGAAAAGAAAACAAGTGATGCAACCGCTCACCACCCGCCGACCGACACGCAGCCAGTCCCCGAGCGGCGATTGCTCCCCCCGGCCAACTCCCCGCAGTTTATATACTGAGCATGACGTCATATGGTATGGAATAGCCCCTTGGTCAGTTTGGATCAACTATCCTGGCTGTTCCCCCTCCCAGTTCCCTGTGCACCTGGCAGAGCATGGGAAGCTGAAAAAGAAAGTCCTTGACTGGTGTAAGCTCTACTTAGCAACAACCAAAACATCAGTGTGTTATCAGCATTCTTCTTACACTAAATCCAAAACACAGCACTATGCTAGCTACTAGGAAGAAAATTAACTCTCTCCCAGCTGAAACCAGGACATCTCAGAAAAGCATTGGGCTAGGATGCACTATGGGCTTTCCAGATGACTAATGCTGCTGAAAAGCAATTACAAAGAGGTGAAATCCCAGTCAACAGTGAGCTAATGAACACTGCAGAACAGCAAACTACCAACAGAGAGAGAGAATCAACGTCACTCAACACCCTCCTCATCAATCTTGAGAGAGTGGAGTACGAAGTCCCAGGGCCCAACAGTCCTGCAGTAAGAGCATGCTGCACAGGGCGCCCTGATGTTCACTGACACACTGATCTCCTAAACACAAAGAATAAGAGCTTACATCTCCTGGGCAGCAAAATTCTCCCAAATAGACCACGAGAAATACAGCTGCCACACAAATCAGTTTCAATGATCTGAAACCGGTATGAACTCTTACGGGATACAAAACGCTCAGGCTTTTCAAGATACACGTTTTCCATGGTTTTGATCATGATATATATAACATCAACCCTGATTCTTAAAAGGCAGCCTTTGGCAAAAATCTGCTACTCTTGGAAACAAGCTGCTTGTGGTAAAATGGCATGACCATGTTAAGAACAAGATAATGATAAAATGCAACCATGTGAAAACGACTGGGACTCGTGAGAGGATCCAACTGTTTGATCAAGTCTGTCAGATCACTACTAACCACTTGCAGAAGACTCCTGTTCACAATTAGCTAGAGGGAAGGATATAAGAGACAGACCATCGAAAAAGGGCCAGCTGCCACCCAGAAGAGTTTAACTTAGTAAGGCAGAGTACAACACATGGTTACAGTTGCAGCGCGGTCCCTTCCTTCAGTGGACTTCCAAACAGAAAAATCCCAATTACTGGAGACAAGCTCCTTATGCAGCCTGGAAGTGGTGGAAATACCAAAATGAAGTACCTTTCCATCTGACACTAAATAATGAAAACACACAACCGAATCTCTCCAACCAGGATATGCGGAAGGTAAAGTATCTATGGTGACCTTGATTGTATGAAGAAAATCTGAACAATTTCTTAATATCTGGAACTTAAGATACTGCAAGTAAAGAGTAGGCATACTACCTATAATACTCCTTAAGTTTTCCTCCAGATTCTGAGCATAGAGATGATGCTATGGAAAGCATCTGAAAGAAGACTGTTCTCTTTAATAATGACACATAAACATTAAGTTGGGAGAACAGACCAAGGAGGATGGCAGAGTAAACAGTGAGTTCTGGAAAGAAAGGGGAAGTGCCAAGCGGCTAACATAACAAACACCAATTGGATTTTTCAGGAATAAATTACTTTTGTACTTCAATTTTAGGTTTCAATTTATTTTGACATATATAGAGACTATAAAAGGTAAAGTGCTTTATGGAATACATATACCCAGAACATAGAGAAATGAGAACACGTGATCGGTTATGGAGGTGTGCTTTATAAAGACTACTATAAAGCCATAGCTTTCACATTAGGAGAGTATTGTACAATCCAATTCAAAACTCACATTTAATACAAACTTAAATTGACTATTTGTTCCAAAAGCAAAGTTAGAGAGGGAGGCACGGTTTGCTGAAGGGAGCTATTAGCTGTGATTGCCATTCAGCAGGCCAGAAACACAGATTTGAGGAATAAGAATATGTAGGGATTTAAAAATGCCCTTTCAGGAAAAGGAAGAACAGTATCACCAAACAACGAGAAAACTAGTGGCTTTCCTGTCACTGTATAAACTGTAGAGTTAGGGTGACCCAACCAAAAGAAATGCAAAGTTAGCTCGGGCTTGGAAAGGGGAATTCTGGTATTTGATTTGTTTCTTAACAGAAAGCACTACTGGGAAGAAGGATACCTGTTCTTATTTACACACAACTCATCAATTTTCTAAGTGTTGCTGTGCCTGTTATATTCTTTTACCTTCTAGTAAAACCACTACTATAATTGTCTACTACTACTCATAAGGAGTATTTTTATGCAAAACTTAATTACATCAATAGATATAACGATTCATTTTAGAGCCTTGCAGAATTACAGATTTCATTTTCATCTGGAAAAACATATCTCTGATCATATCATGATCAGCATGAATTTGATTACCGTATTGAAATGAATGTCTCTTCAATACTCACTAGAATATACTGACGAAAAGGGCCAAAACATGTACAAGCTTCCATGGCATTCATTTCAGCAGTTTTGTGTAAGTCTTGTGGGACTTTGATTACAGCTACTGAAAAATCTTGGAACACATTTAAAATAAAACCATGTACCCAGGCGGGGGCAAAGCAGATCCATTCATCTAGTAATCCTCTCCCCTCCATACAGATGGCAAGAAATAAAAATGACAGGGACAGATTTGAGGTTAGACCATATCATACCATTCCAGTATATCTCCTTTAAAGTTTCATCAGTTACTGCCATAATTCAGTATCTTATTGAAGTAAACTTTTTTAAAGCTGGATTTAAAATGAGTACGATTCTCGCTTTCAGCAGTTCAGAGAATCCTGAGAGTACACCTCTGTAATAGCGTCTGCCGTGTGACAGGCACACAAGTGTTTTCTAAACCCAACGTTAAGAGGATTTTTTTTATACTCCACTTTGTTTCTTAAATTATTGCTTTTCCAAGTAGACATTTCATTTTATAAAAAGAGGCATTTTGTATATGACAGCTCCTTTTATAGATGAAAGTTTATAAATATTTTCTCAGATTTGCTATTTCCTCTGTAACTTTTTCCCCCGGTGTAAGAAAGACACCAGTTAAAAATTGTCCACCACAATCCAACATACTAGCTTAGAAGAAACAAACATTAAGAATTGATTTGCTATCTTGAATTAAGGAAAGAGTCCATTTTATTAAAACATTATCTCATTGTGTTGTAGACAACTTTGATTACTGACAATTACTCTAAGCTTCTCTTGAGTTATTTTGCATAAACACGGAAATCAACTGAAGGTAACATGAGCTGCTCAATATTTTGCTTCTATCATATCCAAAGTTTTGAAAATGAACATTGGTTCAATAAATTATTGGGAATGAAAATTACAGATAAGAGGAAATTACTGAAATAACTGTTATGAAAGACATCTCAGACCATTAATTTCATATACAGAAAAACAGGCCTGCCAAGAACCTGCGGTAGCAATGGAGATCATACCTACAACATACATGCATGTAAGTAGATAATCTCCAGGAAGGAGAATCCCCAGGACCAATTATAAGGGAGTTTTGCAGCTGCTCTGCACTATTTGATTCAAGTATTATACCATTATTTTTAGATTTATTGTTTTGCCTGGTTTTGGAGGTGAAAGGATGCCTTATTTCAGTAGAGAAAAAACAGTTAAAAATGAAACAGCCTCTAGAAGGCAGGATCAGTACCGAACTGTAAAAGAAAGAACCATATGCTAAATGCTATGGCCATGCCCTAAATTTAACATCAAGCTACAATTAGGTATCCCCAGATCACTCATAAGATATCCAAAACTGCTGTCAAAATTATTGACAGACATGAGATGATAGCAGAGGCCTTCAAATAAAGGCAGAGGATGATACTAGAGGCCCCAGGGATATAATCACCAATAGTTAATTACTGTCAGGAAAAAACGTGACCACAGAACTGGCTTATGGATAATAACGTGAACAAAGAGCACATATACGTATATAGAGAATTGTGCATAGGGTGAAATTGGGAACCCACAAAGAAAGAAAAAGCAAATGACTCCCATATTAGTTAACTTCGTGGACCCAGGAGCAAGGTAGAGGAAACCCCCAAAGTAAAAATTTTCGTCTTAATGAAGAACCAGGGGCTGCAGATGGCTCATGTAACACGCCCCCCCTTCTTCAGGAAGGTGAGTACCTGGTCTTGGGATTCATGGGAGAGGTGGAAGGGCAAGGATAACACACTGGAGAGAAGAGGGTGGGTACTAAGGACCAAGCAAAAGTTGCAACCGTTTCTTCATTAGGATGTTTTCCTGAAATTGCAATTTTTATTTTCTTTATTCTTTTTCTACAATAAGTAGGTCTGGATTAGTAATCATTCTTTTATTAGATTAACAATAAATTCTTTGCTATGCATATAAGGTATGTTCCCTATTTGCCTGTAACAAAATTTTGCACGCAACAGTGCGCATAGAGCTTTTGAATATAAAGTGTATCAAATACACAAGCTCATTCATTCCATTCAGCCTGCGATTTTGCCTGCAATGACCATTTGTGTTCACTAGACTGTCATGGAGTGTGATTCCAGAATTCTTGTAACATAACATCTCACATAACTCTCCAAATACAGATTGTTTCAAGATACTATTATAGTATGCTACAAGCTACAAATCATAATCCTTATTTTTATCCCAGAAAGGAATGTTTCCCTTATGTTAAATTTTGTACTTTAACAGTTCCTATTAGCTGAGCCTAGCTCGATTTTAAAAAGCAAAGAGAAAGAAAAAAAAATTGTATACTGTATCAGTAAAAATGCACCTTTAACAATTCACCAGTGTTTTCATTAATATCTGTGTTAGACCCAAAACCCTCCTCACATTCTAAAAAAGCCTTTAGCTAACCTTTAAACCTTAACTATAAGGCTAGTTTGTAATAACTAGAGGAGAATTTAAAGGATTTATTAAGGAAAAAACATGTAAGCCCCAACCTTTTCACTTTTTTAATATGCAAATATATACTCGAAATTCATACTAACTGAACCAAATTAATATTCCAGAGTAAAAGCACTACAGCATTCCTTCTTTTTGCCTACAAAAATGTGTCCCTTGGGAAGAGAAGAAATAAAATGAGTTAAAAATTACATTAAGAAAAAAATGTATCAGTCCATACATAACTTAAAGATTTCATTCTCTTGTTTTGGTCTCTCTCTGACACCCTCTCACTAAAACATTAGCTAAATTATCTTATATCCTCTCAGATTTCTTATTTCTCAGATCACGTGAACCTCAGACATCCTGTACTTAAAAGTGGCTTTTTCGAATTCAGAAGAAAAGAAAATACTTATGACACTGAATATAATTCAGAAAACCAGTCGCCTAGACAATAATTAAAAGTTAAAGCAGTGATATACAACGGCTATCAGAGGAGATTTGTTCAAGATAAATCTTTGTAAAATCAATATACAAAACAGGCCCTCAGAAGCAATAGCTTAGGCTGGCAATATAAACAAACCCTCAAGGCTACAACAGGCATTAATTTAGGGCCAAATTCCACCATCCTTATTCCCACTTGTTATTACCCTTCCTCGCAGGTCCCACTGAAATGCCCAAGTCTCGACACTATAAAGGTGTCTGCCTCGCTCTGGGAACCAGGCTGATGCTACACTTAAAACTTGCCAACCTTGCAACAATTTCAGCACAACTAAGCAATTATAACAGGTAAGAGGTTACTAAGAAATACTTGGAGACTTAAGAAATGCAAAAAAAAATATTTTTAAAGCTCTGACAAATATTTATTTCTGAAAAGCTATCAGTTCTATGATGCCATCACTTTTCTAAGCTCCTTTCAGCTCCTGCTCATCTACACTGTGTTTTATAACTTTTAGCTTTCTGCATACTTGATTTTCTTTGCTTAATGAACCTTTACTTCACAGTTCATTTGTCTATGTAGAAAAATACATCACTGCAGTTGGTACTGGCTCATCCCCTGAATAAATGACCATTTCTTCTCATAAGAATGGTCCTTCTAATTCCAGAGCCAGAGTCAATGCCATTTCATTATCAGTTATATTGCTGCTGATCCCATTCCAAGAACAGAAAGAAGAAAATCTCAACCCTTATGCAATTATGACATGTCAGGGAGAACAAGGAATTATAATCCCTAAAAATGAACTTTCCATTCCACTATTCTTCTACTATAAATGAAGCCAAAAGCAAAAAGAAACAAACCTTTTGAATAGTAAGGAAATTCCAATACTAATAAACTCTTAACTCATTTCTAACTAGTGAAGTTAATTCACAAAGATGGGGGAAACAACAATTTCTCCAAATGAATGTTGCCTTTCTTTTTCCCTAGAGCTCTTGGAGAGATGAAAACACGAGACTATTGGTAGAAAATGCCATGATTCACAGTCAGTGAGCAAGAATTCCAAACAGCCTCTAAGTATACTTTTCAGAGTAATCAGTCTTCAGGCAATGAATAGTAGAATTTTCAAAACCTGTTGCATTTGGCATCCTAGAAAAAACCCAGTTATCTCATACTCCCATGTCACCTGAATATATCCAATCTTCATTTAAGCTTTCAAAGATATTGTTTTCAGCATGGAACCAACTATCACGTGTCTAGGGTTTTTCAGAAAATTTAGCAGATCTTCGTCAGTCATTTTCTCTCTAGTTCTCAGCCAAGAGTAATTCCATTGACAGAGAACTGCATCCAATAATCTACCAAAAGGACAACATTTTAACTTTAAAAAACAGTGTACATATAAGTTGGAAAAATCGGAGGCACACAGGAACCCAAGGAGGATTGCCACTAATTCTGGGACTATGGTCATCTTCCTGTGATGGAAGAACCTCAATATCTCCAATGACGTGGCTGAAGATAGTCCTCTATAGAGGACTAAACAAAGATATTTCCAGCACAGTATTCTCCAGAATAAAAAACAATTATTACATTATTTTCTGTCTTACATGCTCAGCTTTTTTCAATCATGAAAGATTAAACTTCACCATGATATGTACAAGGCCCAAGTGCATTTTCATTGCTCCATAGATGCATAAAGGTCATGAAGGAGCATTAAATGTGGGTAATTTTAGAACATATACATGACACTGCTGGAATACATATATATAGAAAGGTATACATTTATTAACAGGTAAATGTAAGAAATTCTAAATTGATGACTAAAAGGTTAGACATGGTGGATTTTTTTGATAAAATATCTGTTCAAGATATGTCACAAGCTATAGACTGGGTGCAGACTTCATGAACAGCTGCACAGCTTATGGTAGGAGATAATGATGTACGTGGTATACTCTTGCCCTGGGTAAAAAACTGGCTAGATGGCTGGGCCCAAAGAGTGGTGGTGAATGGAGTTAAATCCAGTTGGTGGCCGGTCACAAGTGGTGTTCCCCAGGGCTCGGTATTGTTTAGTATCTTCATCAATGACCTGGACGAGGGGATTGAGTGCACCCTCAGTAAGTTTGCAAATGACACCAAGTTGGGTGGGAGTGTTGATCTGCTTGAAGGTAGGAAGGCTCTACAGAGGGATCTGGACAGGCTGGATCAATGGGCTGAGGTCAACTGTATGAGGTTCAACAAGGCCAAGTGCCGGGTCCCGCACTTGGGTCACAACAACCCCATGCAATGCTCCAGGCTTGGGGAAGCTGCCTGGCGGAAAACGACCTGGGGGTATTGGTCAACAGCCAACTGAATGTGAGCCGGCAGTGTGCCCAGGTGGCCAAGGAGGCCAATAGCATCCTGGCTTGTATCAGAAATAGCGTGGCCAGCAGGATCAGGGAAGTGATTGTCCTCCTGTACTCAGCACTGGTGAGGCTGCACCTCAAATACTGTGTTCAGTTTTGGGCCCCTCACTACAAGAAAGACATTGAGGTGCTGGAGCACATCCAAAGAAGGGCAACATAGCTGGTGAAGGGTCTGGAGCACAAGTCTTATGAGGAGTGGCTGAGGGACCTGGGGTTGTTTAGCCTGGAGAAAGGGAGGCTGAGGGGAGACCTTATTGCCCTCTACAACTACCTGAAAGGAGGTTGTAGCAAGGTGGGTGTTGGTTTTCTCCCAAGTAACAAGCCACAGGACAAGAGGCAATGGCCTCAAGTTGTGCCAGGGGAGGTTTAGATTGGATACTAGGAAAAACTTCTTCACGGAAAGGGTTGTCAAGCATTGGAACAGGCTGCCCAGGGAAGTGGTTGAGCCACCATCCCTGGAGGTATTTAAAAGACAGGTAGATGAGGTGCTTAGGGACATGGTTTAGTGGTGGACTTGGCCGTGCTAGGTTAATGGTCGGACTTGATGATCTTAAAGGTCTTTTCCAACCTAAACAATTCCATGATTCTATGAAAGAACATTAATTCCATATTAAGCTGCTATATCTTGACTTCCTGATGTTCAACACAGTATTTTTAGTCTAAGAAATACCTTTGTTTAGTTACTGAAGCAGCAGAGCTTCAGTTCAATCACAACAATTTTAGAAGTATTAGGTTGTGGAAATTTTAGCTTTGGCTCTTAATTCAGTTATAAGTAACCATTTAAACTGTAACAGTGAGGTTCTCTTAGCACTGCAATATTTAACCTATCAATTCTCTGGTATTTGCAAACGTTCATCAAGGCACTGGCAGCACCGTGCCTCCATAAACCAAACAAAATCAAAAAACCCTTATGCAACAGAACAAAACCTCCCCCACAGCTTGTAAAGATTATACTGTTACATGGCCAGCAAAGCACTGATCCAAAGCTTTAGACAGCAGTAAGGAAAGATGTAATGTTATGATCAGAGTTCTCAAAATAGGAAGAAAGTTACCCTCTGAATCTAGAAGGGCTGCAGTTGTGAACTGGAACAAATTAGGCTCAACCCACTGCTGCATTTATTATTTGAGCCATCACTAACAATGATTACAAAACCCAGTTTTTTTTCCCCTACTGAAATTTAAAAAAAAAAAAAAAATCAAAAAGGCAGCATTTCTGGAATAGACATTATTAGGATTAGTTTTCACTGCTGAAAATGAAGCATTTTGGGCTTGATTGCTTATCTCAGCTGATAGTTACCCTCTGTTGGCTACAGTCTCCCACCTGATGCGCTGCTTGCTGAATTGCAAGAGCACTGCCAACCCCTGCCTGGTGCTGCAAAAAGCCCTCACCAAGGCAAATCAGTAGCATACAGGACAGTTAACACAATCTTTGCCACAGTAGCAGAAAGAAACTTTTTTTGCCATTCCACAAATTTTTTTGGAGTTCCCCTCCTCCAACCCTGTTAGGCTGTGGTCTTGCTTTGAGCATCACGAGCATGTTCAGCGCAAATCCTTTGGCTTGTTGGTACTGAAAGGGGAGATACCAAGGCAACTTTTAGCCAAACCTGCCAAACATCACAGAAATGCTGCATTCATTAAATTTTGATCGTTGTCATGACTGAATTCACTACTATATCAGTCAGGCAAATATTGTGAAGTATTAGGAATATACAGATATTGTGTGAATATTTCATCACCTTTTTAAACTTGCCAATATTGGCATTTTTGGGATGTTGAGAAGAAGAAAGCAATGTATGAAAAGATGAATGACACATTTTAGTAATGGATTAAGTTAACTATCACTTCAATTTTCTCTTCCTACAGTGGAAGCACTTTAGCCAAGACTTATGCAGCATACAGCCTCATTTATTTGATCCCCACCCCACCCACACACCATGTTATTATTTCCTACCTGAATTTGTCAGTGAACTGTCTACCATCCAGTTAAGAATCACAATCTCCTCCTCCCAGAATTATACTCAAATCCAGGTATTGCATCTTGGTAGGAGTTGCACCTCTTCAAGGTATTGCTCATGTCTCAAAGTGTGCAGCCCTCCTGCTACCAGTTCTTTTGGGCTGGAATCAGTGCCTTCATTCCCTTAAAACTTTGTTCAAGGGCCTGGGAGCTGCTGAAGAAACAGGCTACCTCCCCTAAATGATGTCAAACTACCCAGAATTTCTCTCCCTGAACTTCTGCTCAGGTCCTCCTCCTGTTACAAATCTTATTCTCCCTGAAGGGCAAACTTCCCTGCTTTCAAAAGGCCTTCTCCATTGCATAAGCTCTACCATATGATCCCTGAACTTTCATTTCCTCCAACAGCAGAAGCAGCTACAGCAGACAGAGGTGAGTCTGATTGGCCAATTCCCTTAAAGCTCCAATGCAGCTGCACATAAAATGCTTTACTGTTAATTCTACAGAGAACATTTGCTCTACTTCTAGGCAAAATCCAAAGAGGCTAATGCTGGACCTAATGCTGACAGAAACTATAGCTGAAATATTGTATTTGAATCCCATGAGGAGAGTGGGGGTTATTAGTGGCTTTCAGCAACTCCTGCTGCATTGCTCCTCACGTTCCAGAGAGACCTTCGGGAGTAAGAAATCTGCAGTTGGAAGGGGATGCTGGGGCAGTCACTCCTTCCATTAGCTCACAGGAATTGCACAGAGGAAAAAAATTAAAATAAATGCAGTCTGAAACGTTCTTCAATTTCCTGCTTTCCCATGCCATGGGATTTATCTGCATGTCACAGAGGGCATGTTTTAGAGAAGGAGTCCTGGCAATGTGCTTCCTCTACCAGTTACACTGTCCAGGAGCTAAAGCCATATACTGATCACAAGGTATTTTTTTATGCTTGGATGTGACTTTTTTTAAAACTGATACTATCATCAAAGAATAAAGCAACCTTCTGGCTCCACTATACCCCAAGCTCCGCTTCCAAAAGCAGTAACTTTTGGGAAAGGCAATGAAATAAATTTCCCTCACCCCATAAGAGCCTGGTATCTACCTTTATTACCTACCACAACAGCAATAGTTCGAGAACATTCAGAGTTGTATGGTGTCACCCATAGCCCTAGCAAAGGTGTTTTTACACATGCAACACCAATATAACACCTGAGAACCACAGTCCATCTCTTTTACTGACAGTTCTTTTTAGCCCTTCCCCCTGACTGACAGAACAATAATCTAGAATAACATAATTCACAATAAACAAAATTACTGAAGAAAGTCAAGAAAAAATTCACATTGTGCTGAAAGAACTGATAATAACAAGAGGAGCTATTTAAGTACAAATTTTCTTACTAGAACAGATATGAGTGAATCCAATGGAATATTTCACTTTGAAGTCTTTTTCTTTTAAGGGAAGTAGTCTAAAACCTATGCAAGCCTAGAAAGAAAGAAAAAAAAAAATCAAACCAACTGAACACCTAGCATATGGAAAGTTTCTGAAATTATATCCCTGACTGACAGAGCTGTGAAGGGAAACAGTCGTAAATGTAGCACAACCTTGTCTTTCGGTTAAACAACAGCAGAACATATCTTTGTGCTTGCTGGTAACAAATTTTTTTTCATTTGCACTCATTTAGGGTCAGGTTGATATACCCCTACTCAAAATAAAATTGGTGTTATTCTTAAAAGCAGTAGTGTGGGAGTCAAGGAATCATATTTTTATCAGCCTGGTAACTGGTTTTAACTTTTAAAGCCCGAAATTTTTTATGAACCTTTAATATTAGAGCGGTAATGCTGAGTCCATTCACCAGCTTGACATATTTCAGAGAAAGAATTTGGGTGAATTCCTCAGCTGGCACATGTACAATGAAATGCACAAAGCTTCATGGATTTACAACAAAGGAGAATTTGATCCAGAGACAGTTAAATGACTTGCCTACAGATAGAAAATGAGTCACCAGCGGAGATGATACAGATCTCAACTACTCCCTGGCTCAGCCCACTTTGTCCACGGTGAGGTTTTCGTGAGCACGCTGGCAGAGGTTTGGGTTCAGCAAAGCCACATTTTTCTTCTATCTGTAGCCATTGGTCCATTCGTCATTGTCCTAAGTGAGAAAGCGGTGTGCATCCCTAAATGGTAAAATGTCATATCTCTGTTTTCAAAGTTACTTTCAACTTCAGTCAAAAGTATCCAATACTTGGTAACATTTAAGAGCAGCAAACAGCTGAAACACTGAAAAGCCAGAGTCTAGGGTTTGAGACACAAAAGATAATATGAAGAAGGAAGAAAAAGTAAGAGGGATTGAGACAGCTATACTCTCACTGTGGCTGCCACAAATGTTAGTTGAACCTGCTGTGTTAATAATGATAACTCTCCAAGAGAAGGTGTTTATCTGCAATTAGAGATTACCATGGCATTATTTCATGGTAAACAGATTCTGCTGATTAACAGACTGGGCTCTGGAATTTGTATCTTGCAGGCAGTGTAAAAAACATTGTCAGGATAAAACAAAACGTTTTCAAACTACTCCATTAAAAGAGGAATTGGAGGGGTTAATGCATACTTTTTGGATACTTACAATTAGGAAAGAGTTTGAAATTTTATTGTTAGATGAAAATTTTGTTGTAGATTTGTACTTCATGTTTTGGCAGAGGTTGTTCGTGACATATATGACCTACTAATACTACTATTTTTTATTGTTACAGTAAAACACAAAAAAATATATTTATGTTTAATATTTTATTCTAAAAAATCAATAGCGATAGCTGCTTTTTAGTCCTGGTTGAACTTTTCTACATCACAATACCTCCTGTTGTAATGAAACAGCCTGGCATTTTGAACAAGTAAAGATCGTAAGTACTCAGTATGCTAATTAGAGGAGCAGATGTTTTCAATAAATTTGTGTTAGCCTGAAATAATTTTTCTACAGATATGAGCATGCACTTTGGTGTTTGGCCAATCCATAAGAGTTTGATTTCAATAGGATTTTTCCCTGACTAATGACTTAGGATTCACTTTGTGATATTTTATTTTGTCTTTTAAAGTGAAAAAGAATACTTCTTTCCCTAAATGGTCTAATGCTTCCTGTTATAAACTCTTGCATCTAGCTATTTATTACCACAAGTACATCCCACAACTGAGTTTAATGAAAGATTTTAAAAAAGTTCTAGTCAGTTTGCAGTATAAGATTAAGACAAATTTTTTTTTCATGTTAAAAATAATCTAATTGCTGTAATTATGTGACACTCAAATATCACTGTAATCTAGAAGAAAAGCTTGAAACATGGCAGGCCAGTACTTAGGTTACTCAAATCTGAGAGATGCTTTTAACCAAGCTGCAAGCCTTTTTTTTAATAAAAATTTGTTATCTAAACTCCCTATAGATCCCATCTGCTATGAACATGCTTCACCATCAAGCTACAAGACCTGATGGGGAATGTTTCCTCACATCAGGAGACTCCCTGGCTCCAGCACCACACACACAACCTAAGAGGCTGAGACTGTCTGAGTGCTCAGGGCTGCCGCCAAAGGGGCCCAGGTGCAGAGAGAGGAGGCAGAGCCAGCTGGGTGCTTCCCACTCGTGCATCGAAAACCAGGCTCTGCTACTCTGAAGAGAAGGGGCAAACCAGGGCCACAGAGATGGGCAGAAGGAGCAGAAGAGGAACATAGCCCTGGAGAAGATCCTGCTGCTGGCAACTGGATGGGGTGAGTGAAGTAGTGAGTGCTCCAGTCCTCTTTCCCCCATCAGCTACAGAATTTGTCACTCTGGCTTCAAAAATTTTCACAATGGCAAAGCCATCACCAGGAGGATTACTTAATTGCTGCTTCTAAGGAGTCGACTGCCAGAGGGAGCTTGGTTGTTTTCAGCTCAAGTCAGCCCTAAGAGGAAGTGTGGCTCCAGCCTTGCATAGGCAAAACTAGGTATCAGTTATTTTTCACAGCATACCAGGGTCGAATAGCATGGGAAATTAGAGAAATGCTGAAGGCAAACCATTTGCAAATTGACAGGAGAATCATGCAGCAACATCACCTCCGCAGAAAAGCAGTTTCTATCTTTAGTAGTGGCTGGAAGGCCTTACCTTTAGGCTGCTTCAGTAACAATCACATTTTTCCATATTGCCATAGGAAGCTCTGTTTGAAGCTCTCTAGGCACTGAAATTCTCAGCTGAAGGGACAATGACAGTGGTAAGGAGCATTCTTTACTCTTAGGCTGTGGTCCTAGCTTGAAATCAGATGACCAGGTAAAAATGTGAGATTAGTGAAGTCAAAATAAAGATAAAATTCTGACTCAGCTAAAGCTGTTGCCTGTTTTGGAATGAGTAAGAAAGAGACAGAACTCCAGCTGTAGCCCACTAACTAAATTACATATACAGCTAACTTTGCAACAAGCAGAATGTCAAGAGAGAGAAGGCATGGGTGCTTGCTTCAGTGTCAGACACAAAAATCCAGTGCAAATATTTTCCCATATAAATGTTTTCTATCCCTGGTAAACTTAAGAAAAGTATCATCTAACACCAACCTTTTTCCTCCCAATTTCCCCTGGATTTTATACCACAAATTTGGTATGCAGCATTTAGCACAAAACCAGCACTGAAAGAAAACTTATTTTGTTCTCACCATGGAGGAAGCTCATGATTCAGTTTCATTTAAGTTTCTGTGAAGTGGCTCCAATATGAAAGCAGAAACTGGTGCACATTGGAACAGGGCCCCAGAACAGCTTCTGCAGCTCTGAAGTACAATCACTTCCACAGGCCCTTGTGATGTTTTAAAGAAGTAACTCAGACAGAAGAATAACATTTGCATGATTTAACACATCTTTTAGAGAAATAAAAGAACACAGGAAGATTTCATTTGCCTCTCATTCAAGTCCATTTTCTACATGTGGTGGCTAGTCCTACATCAGGTAGACACTTTCAGACCAAGACAGAAGTAGACAATAGACCACTGGTGCAGTGAAGCTCTCAACAGCAATGGGCAAATCTTTATGACTCGGCATCCTCTCCCCTTCAGTCTAATGTGAAGACCTCAACCATCTTCTACTCACTTTACACAGCAATTGCAGCTACTAACTACCATGCCTCATACACAGCTAGGCTACGATCTGTGCACATCAACACCAATGAAACACACACAAAAAAGTACAAAATAAGAAAAGATTATAAACTAGGAAAAACCCCACACAGTTGTCTTTCAAAATTGCCAAAACTTCCGAAGAGGCTATGTCTTTTTCTTTCATGTGCTGTCTTTATTTTTAGAAAACATTTGCACATCTGCTATGTAAGAGAAATTAATACTGATGTGAAATTATATTTATTAATTATACTGTTTGATTTAATGAAAACCTGAAAATTGAAACATATTCTATGTTCAATTTATGTTGAATACTCAGTTTTCTACAAAAATTTTGACTGAATACAAGAGATTGGTTTTTCTTCAAAAGTTTGCCCTAATTTTAGACTAAGAGATACATAGCAAAATGATACATTAACAGAATATAAACAAAGTTAATCTTAGATTAACTCAATGGTTTAAAAAAAAGGCGGGGGGGGGAGGCAAGGAGGAGAGAGGAAATGAAAACTAGCAGTTGGGAGGCCCAAAAGTGAGATTGCCAACTACATTCGGCAAGAATATGCAGAGTTCTGGTCCTCACATTCAAGGTAAATAAATTTAAGCATTAATGTGCAGTGGAAGACAGAATAACTGGGGAAGAGAAAGTCAGTGATAGAATAGGAGCCTAGCTACTGTGCATTACCAGTTTTAGAAGACTTACAAAGTTAAGAGAGGAAAATATTGCTGCCCATAAATACACTACGATAAGCATGAGGGAGGGAGAAGCACTGCTGTCTCAGGACCAGAGAACAAATAATTCCAAGGACAAACGTGTGTGAACTGATCACGCATACATTAAGGCTATATAAGAAAAATGTTTTTAGCTATTCCACCATTATATTCCTGGGGCACATTTTCAAGTGAGATGGTGGAACAAGAAATTTGCTTTCATGTACAGTTGTGTAGAATAAGTTCCATAAAAGTGACTGCATGATGTTGTCCTGATGAAGCAGGGAACCGTAATTAATGACACAGTATTTTCCAGTCCCCTGTTCTTATTTTCTTTTGTGACAGTGAAGGAATTGATTTATCCCAGACACATGGAGATTCGTGTGACTGCAGGGGACATAAGGGTCAGAGAAGTTGTAAAAAAGCAAAGAAGATACAGGGATCCTCATGTCTACCATCAAAGTCCAATTATTGTTCATACAAACAAGATCTTTCATTCTAATCCTTTGCTGCATCAGCAACAATATCATACAGTTTCAAAACCTTACTAAAACTGCCTAGATAATAAAAGATTTTGAACTAGAGACTTGACACCAATAACCTTTCAGCTAATTTGAAACTGCAAAAGAATGAAAGCAAAGTATCAGTACAGACTGACCCCTTAGTATCCTCAGTACTTGTTACAAGGCAGCATATTAACTATCTGCACGTGTGAGACTTTTTTAGGGTCTTAGTGTCCCTGTGTGAAACCAGAATGCAACTGGAAAGGAGGCAGTGAGATGTGAAACATATTTTTTGGTGAGGCACAGCATTCAAGTTTCATTTGATGTGGTATCCTGTATAACTTGATTTGTTTGTTGATGCTGCAGCTTAAAAATCTACAACTGCAGATACATTCCATGATATTTCTGATAAAAACTGCTATGGTTTTAAAAGAAAAAAATATTTTGGAATTTATGTTATTATATAAAGATGAGCAGATATATCATTTTTATCGTCAAACCTTTTTGTGAAAAGGAATACCTTAATACGTGTGCCTAAAAAAGTAGCTCATTCAACAGCATCTGGCTAGCATTTATATAGCTTATACATGATGAATGAAATCCTTCTATTTGCAGAATATTTGAAGATAGATGGTTAGTTAAAACAGTATTTGAAAAGCAAAATCTTGATTAAAGATAACATCTTAAAACTATGTGGACTTTCAGGTGTTTGTTGAATATTCAGTCGTCTTAATGAATATTTCCTGCAGAAGTTCTCTGTCCCTACACAGTGGCATATTTTTCACATTTTCCAGAAGACAGAAACATTTTGCCATTGAAATTTTATTGCTTCAATTGTGAGTTATAAAGATTTACAGCTTCTCTCAGTTGGTCTCAGAAGCATCGCTAACACAAGGGTATTGCTCTCAGAAACAACTGAGAAGCTTTAGATTAGAAAAACATTTGCAGTGACCATTTTTGTGTTTTTAGCTTTTACTAAAAACGCTGAATCTTCTATTAGAATTTGCCTGCATTAGTAGCCCTTTGTTCACAATAAAATAAGAATCTTGTGTGTTGAATGAAAAAGTGTTCAGCTCAGATACGGCAAAATGGGTATATAATAACGATCCAACAAAACACTCTCATTCTTCAATGGGTTTGGTCCTTTCCTTCGTACCTGGCCATTTAAACAAGGGGCCTCATTTTCAGAACCACTTGATATTGTGATTTCCATGGAAGTCACTAGGAACACTCCGCACTTCAAAACATCAGCCACCCCTTTGCACTCTAAATAGCATTCCAACAAGCTTCTCTTAATCCAAAATCGTGGAAACCCTACTGCAGCTGCTATTCAATACTGAGAAAGTCTGAAGTCATAAGGAGCTTTCTAACCGCTGATTGTTGCCTGGGCTTCTTCAGCTCTGCCCCTGGGTGGTGCACAGGAGTTGGGTTCACTGCACCCCTCACCTTCCCATGAAAATCAAATAAATCAAAATATCAAAAAAAAAAAAAAAATCAAACTAGAAAATCACATCTCCCCTGTCCAAGGGAAGTTTCTTACCTGGCTGGTGCTGGATTACTCTGGAGATGAGAATGGGATAGCCGTACCAACTTCTCTTGCTAAACCTGGGTCACTGTGAATTAAAGACAAGAGACAAAGACCATAAATATACATCATTTAAGAAGGAGAGAAGCTCTGTAGCCTTTGCCCTCCTAACCTTGTGTAGCTGTCAAGCTGCTGCAGGGCAAGATTTTGCATATAAATCAATGCCGCAGGGTGATTTTCCCAGAATAATTATGGCTCGTATCCAAATCTCATTTACCTCCTCCCCAAAGAGACAAGAACGAAAGACAGTATCTGGATATGGGGGAAAATAAAGAGAATAAAGTTTGGGATTTAAACAAATGACGATACTGCCACTGATTATAGGAATTGCAGAGTAAATTAACCAGCACGCAACCTCCACAACACCAGAACTATACTGCTACCAATACCTGATACCAACATACTGCTACCAATACCACCTCGGGAGAATCCCCCTGGTAATGGAGTCACTGTTGCTTGCTTCAGGTAATGCTTCACGTAGTCAAAATTTGCTCATTGCTCAGAGCAACTGGGCATAGAGTGATCACTTCTTTGTCCTAATTTGATGATGTTAATTTCTTAAGGTGGAAAATGATTTTTTTACATTTTGTTGTTATTTTTATTTCTAATTTTCCTAATAAATTACAAAGATGAAGAACTATGCCAAAAGCCAAATCTCACATAGTAAGGGTGAGGGGAAAAAAGCTCAGTAAAATTTGATTTTCCTCATCATTGGCTCTTTCATATCCCAATAATCCATTTTTGGGACAGATTCTAATCTCAGACGCAGCGTGGGCATCCCGGCATACCTAAGAAAAATCTGTTACTGTGCATCATGCATGATATTAGAATCTGGCCCTTCCATTGTAGATGGAACATTTGCATAAAGTTCTTACGACTTTTTATAATAGCCATATTTTCTAATATTTGCAACTGTGCACATTTTTGCCTGAATTGCCTTCCATTCCACAGATGGCAATTATGAAAAGCCCTCACATATGGCCACTACAAGCATAAATTCATCTAAGGCTACGAATGTACAAATTCACCACAAAACCCAGCACTCTGAACACAGTCCCTTTTCTGAGAACTTGGGTCGTGCCTCAGTCCCTGCTCCTGTAATGAAGTCAACTGGCAATGTCAGAAAGTAAGTCAGACCTAAGAGCTGTCAACTACTATGAATTTACCCCAATTTATTTCCTCAAGTTTGAGAGTGAATGAACTTTCTGACTGTATCCAGGAAACCCTCTAGGCAGGCATTTAACTTTATATAAAGAATTAGCCCCAGGGAGATCAGTCACATCTCTAATTACTTGGGCAGATCACCAGATTTTGTTCAGATTTTTCTTTTTTTGTTTCCCCGCAATCAAGCCAGCACATGAGTACATGAGGCATAATACGGTCTGCAGAAGGCGGCCTTTTTGACCCATGGCTTTCAGCTGCTTTTCCATAAATGCTGAGGGTAAGCCTAAGTTTTGACCCATCCCTGCTTGCTCTGTGCCCAGTGGCAGGCCTGCCCCGGGGCGCACAGCTCTCCCACCCTCCCACGGAGCCAGGAGGGTGCTGGGGCTGTCACAGGGGCCCTGGCAGGAAGGGGCTGGTATCCAAACACACACTGAGTATCTTAGAATGATGGTTGCTCTTTACCAATGTATTTCTTTAAATGTCTTTAAAATAATTTTTAATAGCACAGTTTATTTTTCTTTCAAAATGACATAATCTGTTGTATGCTAATTTACTCTCTTAAACACTTCAGTTAACTTAATTTCAGTCTCAAATACCAATTACTTTGTTTTCCACGGGCTGCTCAATCTAACCTTTATGTATATGTTATTTTTTTATTAAATCCAGATAGAAAGCAGTCGTTCCCTCTTACTTATTTTAAATTACCCATAATTCTTCAGTCACAGTGTTTCTCTAATGTAGCCCTCCAGTCTAATAAAAGCTTGCTCATAGCTATAGAGTCTCTAGAAATACGGCACGTCCTTTATTTCTTTCCACGCATCTAAGATCAATGCAACTTTCTGCATTATTTAGTGGTCATACAATTTGGAAATGCTAAGTACTAGATAAATGTATATTATTATTTTGCCTCACTGTGATGTTCACAGCACTTTCATTTTGATTTTTCACCTGCTATTGACTAAACCGTCATCCAATACTGGCCTCAAGATTTACACTTGTGTTTGCATAAGTTTTCAGTGCTTCAGATCCAGCTCCACTACCCCTTTGATCTTTAGTACGTATCCAGCTCCAGCTTTTGAGGTGGTGAGGTTTTTTTTATTAATATAGTCATTAGTTTACTTTTTTAATTTGCTTCATTTTCCTCCAAAATTTCTCTGAGAGTCAAAATACAAATCATTCTTACAAGGGCATTAGTATTCTGGTGTGTTTTCCTGACTATCCTTTCAAGTCCATTGTCTAACTACGTACTATTTGTTTGAGAAAAATATATAGGGAAAAGGCTGAGTCCCAAACCTGCGCTGGCGTAAATCTGCACAACTTATGTTGTGCAGTGGAAGCAGTGACATTCTGCTGATCTCAATTAAATTTACGGCAGGTGATGATTTGGCCTAAACATGTAAACCCTTCTACTTGCCTTCAGCATGCACCTATAAAAAAAAAAAGCCAGTCTTTTCTAGTTTATAGGTAGATATTTTGTTACTCCAACCAACCATCAGCAAATTACAACCTCCTCTTATGGTTCTGGCTACTACTCTAATAACTCTTGACTTTAAGAATGCCTCATTTGCCTTCATCCAGCCACTGGAAAAAGGCTCTCAACACTGTGCTTTTTGTACTGTAGTATTTCTGTCCTACTAGCTCAACATCCCTTTGCACCTTCAAATCATCTCTATCTCCACTTGAGGCTATCAGCCCCCTTTTTCCTATTGCTGTTCTCATCAAGTACAACAAAAGCCTTCAAATCTCTAACCCAACTAATTTGTCTCAGTAACATCAGGAGATGGCTTTTGGTCTAATTTACACCCCATGAAATCCTAGTGACTTCAGCAAGTTGCACAGGGTGTAAATCAACCCACAATGTAGATCACAAGCAAGTTTCTCATTTCCCCATTAACTAAACTCTGAAACTCTTTCCCTCTAATAGTATCTGTCTTTTCTTGAAGAATATTCCTCAGATGTTCAGTTCTCCTGGCTCCTTAGCATTTTCTCCTCTGAAAATACCTTTCTATTCTTTACAGTGATACTGCAATTCACTGTTTCCCAACACCCTTCTCAACTTCTTCCCCCTTATCTTGACAATAATTTTCATGCTATTGAAAGACTAACAGCTTTGTTTGCCATCCTGCGGTCTCATGCTATTACACATCAGAGCTTTCTCAACAGCTGTTTTGATACACTGTACATCTAAACCACTTTGCTTGCATTACCCTCATTAAGAAAACAATAATTAAGAGGAGTTTGTTTGTTTTCAAGTAAACAGAAAAATTCAACACTATAAAATTCAACTGAGAGAGTCATCGGGCTATATCCATCCATCTCACTTAGCTTCCTTCAAACAAAATCATCCATGTACAGTGGATGTTCCAAAAGATAGGCCTATTTTATAAACCAGTCCAAAAATATAATCTTGCAATGGTTGTGTTTTAAGCACTGGCATGAGTTAACCCTGAGAGGGTGCTCAGAGTCAGAATGGCATTCACAGTATTAGTGAGGTTTTCCATGCATCCAGGCAGCAGTTCTCAGCTCACATACAATGGGGAGAATTTAAATCAGGAGCATTTGAAGACATGTCTATGCACGGTAGCAGCAGCCGAAGGCTGCATAGAGAAAGATGCATTTTACAACATTACTGTGAACAACATTTTAAATCAGACTGTAAGCACTCATGGATAGGGACCATATTTTACTCTGGTCCTAAGTGAAGGGTGAGGAACAAGAGAGTTTTGATTGTGCCTAGACTGGGTATGTAGTGCAAATAACATTGATAAATGTTGTTCTAACACTCTGCTTTAAATAACTGTCTTCGAAAAGAATAAAGATCTCCTGTCTAGACGAAAACTCTAATTTTTCTGTCTGGGCAAAAAAACAATTCAAAGAGCAGTGAAGATTACAAAATAGAAAAGAGGAAAAAAGGAAAAAAGCAGAGAGGGGTAGGATATTTACTTTTTCTTGAGTCTGGGTGGTGGGGGGAAGCTTCCTAAACATGAGGCAACACCCATGTTTGTGTTCATCACTACCTGCATATTTGAACCAAAATCACACTGTCCCCTGGAGTATCCGGCCTTCCTCCCATGATCCAAAGAATCCAAAGAAAGAAATTCTTTCAGGACAAGTTCATTGTATTCTGGCAAACTACAAGTCCATTAACCTATTTCTCAGAGAGAAACATTTTATTCAATAATCTGTATTTCATTCATCTATTTGTAATGAGAAGTGAGCTCACATTTACATTAATGGAACTTAATGACTGACGAATGACAAAAATGCATTTTTTGTCAAATGACCTATTGCAATTGTACCAGCAGTGCTGGTAGTGTTGTGTTTGCACAACTTCCTTTGGTGGCACATTACCAGGGGTCTGACAGGTAGGATGCTGTCCAAAGTTATTCACATCACAGGCAGTTCTTTCAGGATTCCTCATCAGATTCTTATGGCTCCAATCTCTCTTGGGAATGTATAAAAGAAAGGTTCCCAAAATAGTCCTGTCATTGTACATTTATCAGCTAAAGTTGCTAGGACTGTGCATGGATATGGCACAATCCTAATTCTTCCATAAGGATGGGGGTTGTGTATCCGGCTTGCTGCTCATTTCATCTAACAGCGAAATGAGTAGAGTATTACAACACAGTTTAAATAAGGTCAGGAGGTCAGCTTTCTACAGGATGCTATGGTGAAATGGACTGTAAAAACCTACTGCCGTGTGTGAGAAAGGTAAAAAAAGATATTATAACAGCCATACTCAATACAAGGTAGAACCAGAATTTTAAACACAGGCTGATGATTTGATTTCTCCATTGGAATTCAGTATAACTGCAGTGAGGCAGACCAATTGCTAGAGCTTTTTTCCTGTCCTGTAAAAAGTTGTTGTGGTTTAACCCCAGCCAGCAACCAAGCACCACACAGCTGCTCGCTCACTCCCCCACAATGGGATGGGGGAGAGAATTGGGAGAGTAAAAGTGAGAAAACTCGTGGGTTGAGATAAAGACACTTTAATAGGTAAAGCAAAAGCCATGTATGCAAGCAAAGCAAAACAAGGAATTCATTCACTACTTCCCATCGGCTGGCAGGTGTTCAGCCATCTCCAGGAAAGCAGGGCTCCATCACGCATAACGGTTACTTGGGAAGACAAACGCCATCACTCTGAACACCCCCCACTCCTTCCTCCTTCTTCCCCCAGCTTTATATGGTGAGCATGATGTCGTGTGGCATGGAACATCCCTTTGGTCAGTTGGGGTCAGCTGTCCCAGCTGTGTCCCCTCCCAGCCCCTTGTGCACCCCCAGCCTGCTCACTGATGGTGAGAAGCAGAAAAGGCCTTGACTCTGTGTCAGCACTGCTCAGCAGTAACGAAAACATCCCTGTGTTATCAACACTGTTTCCAGCACAAATCCAAAACATAGCCCCATACTAGCTGCTATGAAGAAAATTAACTCTATCCCAGCCAAAACCAGCACAAGAGTAAATAGGTTTTTAAAACATCTCACTCCAGAAGACAATAAGATGAAGATGTATAAATGCAGCAGTCTCATAACTGTGAACAGCTGAGTAGTTTGCATGGTGAAGGTGGCACCAGTTCAAGTCCTAGCATCACCAGTTTCTCCATTTTGCAGTAGTGTGATGCCCTAATAGTGAAATAACTGTTTATCCCAGAGTAGGTATCAGCCACTGACTGCTAGTGCAGTCCTACGTTGTATTAGCAGTTCCATATGAACAGGTGACTCTCCCACTTTCCTGTGTCTCCACTAGCACACAACTGTGTCATTTTCATTTTCCATTAAGATTTCAGTGTTTGTGCAAAAGCCACAACAAAGCGTAAATATACAGTACCCCATGGTGCAGTACCCAGGGCAGTTGCTGGGATGTGGGAGACAAGGACTAACGAAATTCTTCTGCCTAATTCAGATGACAGATGTCAATACTCTGCTTCCTTGAAGGATGCTTTCAGGCCAGCTAGCTCCTCTATTCTTAAGGAGTGCAGGGAAAGGTCATCTACATCCAACTCTCTCACATTGCCCTTAAATTCCAAGTCAGAAGCTTTGTCTCCTGCAAACTCTTGAAGAAGAAATACTTGATCCTGAAAAAAATAGTTTCAGCAGGTTGGATGATATTTTTTGTGCTAAAAATAGATTCTCAAACTACTTCAGATTATTTCTGAAGTTTAATAGACTGATGGCATGGAAAAAAAATGGCATTACATTACAATACAGAAGGCATTACAGATGATGTCTTTTAAAGCAGAGGTAGAAGAGCACCCCCTTGCCTATCAGCTAATCTCTTTTATTAGAGTTAAGCTATTTTTTGTATATAGCGTAACAGAATTCCTCATAGTCCTTCCAAGATATATCAGTGCTTAATAGTGATGGTTTGATATGCAGCAATACCTGGCCAACAGTTTATCATTTGTCTTTTAGAAATTTTGCTACAAATTGGAATATTTGATTCCTTATTGGGCGGAAGGGGCATGATAGCAGACTTTCAGGGAAATAGAAAACATTTGCTCAAAACTTAGGTGTTTGTTCCCTCTCCTAGAGAGAGCCAAACTAGGCTCTCTCCTGGCTTTCCCAAGGCTTCTCTGGCTGACTGCGCTGGCAGGAGCCCAGCTACTGTATCAGAACGTTGAGAAGGTAGAAATTATGGTAGTTAGATAGGGAGGAGTGCTTCAAAAGCACTTCCATGACATCTCCATCTGTCCAGGACACCTGCAAGATGATTAGGACGAGCTGGAGTTTTGGACTCCAGCTGGATTCTTTGAGGCTACTGGATGTCCAAACAGGAAGATATGTACAAACAAAAAATCCACTCAGCACCTTGATAGCTGCACTTGCCTAGACCACCTGGTCATGGTAAGCCATCTCTCTGTGAGTTCCAGCCTCAAAGTTGATGGATTAATACTTCGGAACAAAGCCACAGTTGACTGAAGTAGTCCAATTAGTATGAGAAGCAGCAGCCCATCTGCTCACTAACAGGGGCTATGGAAACTCATCACTTTTGCATACTCACTGCCTACCAGTGAAATCAATATCTCTGTCCTAATAGTCAGAGCATTACAATCTGCTAGAGCGTTTGTGAAAGAAAAGAGTGTAAGCAATGGCAGCAAGCTCACTGCAGTATTTCCACAAAACTAAAACGTGCTCTGTGGAGAAGGACAATCTCTCCACTTCCATTACAGACAGAAATATCTCTGCTAGAGCAGCACAGTTCCAAACAGAGGTAGAGGAGCTTAAGTGAGGGCATTAGCTGTTTAGTCACATTGCGCGGACTGCCAAGTACAGATCATCCAGCTTTTGATAGTTAGAATACTCACTAGATGCAAGACAGAAAGGAGTATATTTTAATCCATATACAGTAGTAGAGTGGGGGGTTTTCAGCCACTGCTGTAATGTATTGATGTTTTACTGATGACATGACTCTGCTGTCCTTGGTCAGACCAAAGGTCCATGCAGCACAGCACATTATCTCTGACAATGAAGGTTTAGGGGAAGAATATAAACCCACAGCAAGCCTATTTCATCTTTCCTCTAGCAAACCCTCCAAACTACCCAAGCCAGATGTTGTATCTTCATATTTTACAGCCTCTTCCAGAATTCTCTTTCATGAACCTGCCTTTATAAATGCTGTATTTAATCCAGCTAATTTTTTGGTATCCGCAACATTTTTGAGCAGTGAGTCACACAGTTTAATTATGGGACTGGGAGAAAAAAGACTATTTCTTTTTGGTTTTAAATCCACTTCCAAATATTCTCTCCACTGGGAGAAACATTTACTAATCCTCCCCTACTCAAAGTCTGTTTTCTACTTATTATTTTACAGACTCCCTACTTCATACCACTTCATCTCTCTCTCCTCCAAGATGAAGACTTCCTGTCTACTTTGTCATTCCTTGTATGGAACAGCTTCAAATAGGCAATAAGCCTTGTTGGGCTCCTCATCTACCTTTCCGAGAGGGGAGAGGTGGCAGAACTGTATCTAACAGTCAAGATGTAAACGCTGAGCACCAAACTGATATGGTCATAGAATTATCCAAAATAGCTCAGAAGAAATAACCACTAGTTCAGAGCCCTTCATGTTGCATGTACAGATTAGGACTGGTTTCTCCAACGTACAGTGCTTTGCATTTATCAACCCTGGACTTCATTTATCATTTGATCCCTTAATCACTTGTTATTTTGAGATCCCAGTACACCTCTTCACAGCCACTTTAATTTTTACTACCGCAAATAATGTCATATTCAGCAAATGCTTCCTCTCTACTGTTACCCTTTCCTGAGACTATTTATGAATAGGTGATGAGATTTCTCTGGGACATGCTAGTAGTCTCCCTCTGCAGTGAAAATTAACAATTTATTCCTTTTTTTGTTTTTATGTCTTTTATTAATCTACAAGTCATGTTTTCTTTTTATCCTTTGACTTTTTAGTTCTTCTAAAAGCTTTCAGTGAGAGACCTCATTTGAACTTTTTGGAAATCCACATACAATTCTATACCTTAAGGCATTTTCTGACTATTTGTGCATTTAGCCATCAGATTTTCTCTTAGCTAATCACAGCACACGAGACTTACGTATAAGCTAAAGGTTGAAAACACTGACTGCAGACATATTTTAAGGAAGGAAGAGGTACTATCCCTCATAGTATTCATCAACTACAACACTACGGTATCATGATACATCTACACAAGGCAGACAGAAATAGAAAAAAGCTACTTAATTGGCCACCTGAGAGAAAATACAGCTATTTTGATTGAAAAATAATCTGTAGTGCACCTTAATAATGTTAGGGGTTACAAACATTTTTTCAAAGAGGAGCACGATTAAGCTTCCTTAGCATGACATATATTTATGTATAGTGTCAATTAAGACCTGGTGGGATGCTTGAACAGAGAATAATTTATTTCCTTGAATGCTCGTGGAGAAACCTTCCCCCAAATAAGATCAGTTTTCCTTCATTCTCTTCCCTCCCTCTCAACAAACACCCTTTAAAACCTCCCACAACAGGAATGACAACAATACATAATTTAAATGGTAGCCATAGCTTCTGGGAACTATCCAAGCAATACCTCCTTTCACAAGGAAGGAAAATTACACAATAATACAGAAAAATGTGAGAAAGAAATATCCTCAAGCTCTCTGGAAAAACAAAGTATTTTCCACTTAAAAAGCAAGGAAGACAAACTGTGCACAGCATTGGGAGAAAGCAAAAAACCTACAGGAGCAAAATATATAAGATATGGCAGTCTGCCAAGGAATCAGGAATGGACAATAACACAAGATGGAAATACTATCTAAAACGCTCCCATGGCCAATATGAACCAGTTTCTAGACACAGATAAGAGAGCTGGAGCATTAACTCTGGCAACTCTTCCCTGCTTTGTCATGCCAACAGCATAATGGAAAATGAAACATTGATTGATTGAACTGCACATGACTTGCCATGAGATATGAACTGTATTACTTACAGAATCTTGAATGGATTCTCAGTAGCTCTGCTTTGTAACTAGCTAGTGTTTTATATTTAACCACTTTAGAACTGTAATGTGCAGATGGAAGTGGATTTTACAGCCCTGCTTTGCTTTTTTTGTGTTTCAGACACTGCTGTGCCATGGCACAATGTGTATCTAGGGGATTGCAAACAAACCAGTGAAAGCCCCATGCAATAAAGTCCACATTTGACTTTTAATTGTGTAAATGCCAAAAACACTCCGAATACGCATCTTAATCTACACAGGAATCCTACAGG
>VYZW01036827.1:455-14710 GCA_013401315.1 Balaeniceps rex | reverse complement strand
CATGTATCTGCAGGATTTTATTAATTCTCATCAAGACCAAAGGAACTACTTCTGAAAATAGAAAGTTGATGTTTTCTGTCTGATAGCTGCAACCTTCCTATTATGGACAATGTCTTTGGGACTCTGGAATTAATCCCTCTTCCATGCTTGGTTTGCTTCCAGTAGAGTGACCCTCAATACAAATGTACTCAAATGCAAGCAATAACCACTATTCAACACATCCAGCCGCTGTTGCCTCATATCAGGTAGTTATACCCAGAACCACATGGCTTATGCAATCAGAAGGGTTTCAGAAATAAGCTGTTTAACCATACTTAAGAGTAGACACTTGCTGGGGAGAGCCACTTGCTGAGGTGCCCTTCTAGGTAAAAGGCAGATTACCAGAGACGCTATCAATGCCAGGAATACATCAAACACATCAGTGTTTGTGGAGAGGTCTGCCTGGAATTCTTCAGCCCAGATTCTGCCATGAGAATTAGCAATGCTTTGTGGAAACTGAATCTAGCAGATACATGTTTTAGCCTGCAAAACAACTGCTAGAAATTAAAAAAAAAAAAATGTTTGCTATCATAGTCAATCTGAGTTGCAATAAGGAAACAAGAGGCAGCCAATTAGCTAGCATTGACAGGATGAATTGAGAAAGGCAGCCCATCCAGCTAGGAAGCTAAAAAATCCAAAGGTGCAAAGACTATGCTGCACTGCACAACAGACATAGCAATCAGCAGCTCTTCGGGGGGGTTGTGTGTATGCCAACACAATGAAGACCCTTCCTAGCAGTGAACACTTAACAGGCTAGCAGCCCCCGTTGTGTAGAAGGAGGGTCCTGAACCCAAGTTGGAAATGATGTTCATAAGAAATCCTCCTCACAAGAGGTAAATACACTCTTGAGTCATGAACCTTAGTTACAAGTTGCAGGCTACAGCATTGGGTAATTCACCTCCCAGGAACACAGCCAGGTTTGTGTAAAGTTGCTGAAATTCAAAAGTGGAAGAACGCTGATGGGTGCAGAAAAGCTCACTGGCGGAAGTTAAAAGAATTTATATAAAGGATAGGATGGAAGCTAGAAATAATAAAATAGGAAATAGCAAAGAATAGCAACAGTTCTACAGAGAAACAATCTAAAAAGAACTTATACATGCTTTTCTGCAGCCATCTAAGCAAGAAGATGGGGAACCAGGCTGCCTACCTGACTAGCTTGGTTACACGCTTTTAACTGACAATATCAAATATGGGCATAATAACCATACAGGATGCATAGGGGAAAGAAAACAATCAGAGCCACTGTAACATGGAAGTCAAAACATATATAAAAGATGGAGTAAGCTGTGCCAAGCAGCATCATATGTTAAAGAGTAGTTTAAAACTGATCAGGCAAGCCCTCTAGCCAGGTTAATAAGATGTGATCCCACAGAACTGATATTCTGGACAAAGAGGAGAAATAGACTATTAGCATTATATTATCAACTATGCAACGACAATGGTGACAGGAAAACTTCATCTATACCCAGTGGAGAGTGGTAAATGTGCTGGGACACATTGCCAGAAATCATTATTTCATGGGCAGTCAGGAAACTCAGAGAGGAGGAAGCAACTCTTGGTTTAGTTGGAAGCACTCCACTGGACCAGGTTTTTCTTTTTTCTTTTCTGTTTTTTAAACGACAAATAAAATTCTTAAAGGCAGTATGAGGAGTATTCAAAGACAACTTTGTTCACAAATAAATTGTGCCTACTAAAAACTTGAAAGATAAACCAAAAGAACCTGGTGCTGCTAAACAGCAGAGTAAGAGGTTTCATGTCCAGATGANTTGCTGCTTCCAACGTGAATGTTTCCCCAAAATCAGAGAAAAAAAAAAAAAAAAAAAGCACTTCTTGCAAGTGTTTTTGGTGGAGGAGATTGGGAAGACTCCTATGTTGGAATCTCTTTCTACAGTGGTATATGAGAGAGCCTATCTCAAATCAAAACTAGTGACAGAAGACACTGAAAAAGGTTTTCTAATGAGCAAATGAGCAGTAACAAACCACCAGAACCACATGATAACTGCCAACAGCATGAAGAAATTCAAGACTTAACTACCAATGGTGCTATTCAACCTCTGGCTTAAATTTGCTTTGATACCAAAGGAGATCTTGGCAATCACAGACCAGTAAAGCCAGGCAAATTGGTGGAAACTGTTTTAAAGTATAAAATGAGTGGCCTTATAGACAAATATATTTATTGGCAATGGGGGAAACAGATTTGTGAAGGAAGTCATACCTCATGATCTATCAAAGTATTTTCTAAAGGCATCAGCAGGTATACTGACAACAGAAATCCAGGCTATATTTATATACTCAAAGGCATTTGACAAGTCCTTAGCCAAAAGATCTTAAAGAAACAGCTGGTATAGAATAAAAAAGTCTTCAAATGGATAAACAAATGGTTAAAAAGCAATAAAGAGAAGTGAATTTTTAGAGCACAAGGAGGTGATGAAGGTGACACATGAGATTTAATAGGCAAAACAGATTAGCAGGGAAACGGAGACAGAGAGGTGACAAGGTGCGCTTTTATCACCCTCAGGGTCCCGGACAGACTGACCTCTGTGCTTAGCTGTCCAGTGCCCAGTGCATAGGGCACACTCTCAGGAGGCAATAGATATGTCCATACGGAGAGCTCCCTTTCATCTCCAAAGGCAGGATCCATGTATATGGAGCTGGCATTTATCAAATAGTTTTTTTGAGAAAAGGTAAAGATTTAAATACCTGATGATTAGTGACAAAAAAACCCCTTTGGAAATATATTTTTCTGCCATAAAGGTTGGTCAGGTATTTTCTGTTTAAAAGATTTGAGTTGAGGAACCTGAAATACTAAAGAAAGAGTGGGTTTATATTTCAGTTCAACTGTGATCTTAATTTTATCCTATGCATTTTTATTAAAATCAAGAAGAGAGGCCCTCCATCCACAGAGATGCTCTATATTTAGGCCTGAATGGCCTTTCAGTTCTTCCACAGATAATATTCACACCAGCTTTTAGAGAAGTTAACTTAAGTGGGGAAAACAAACCTTTTTTGATTCTTCTTATTCCCTCTGCACATCCCTTCTCCACCCCAAGTAGCCTTTCTTCATCAAAACTGTGCTTTGTGTATCTCCAGATTTTAGATACCCTGACAACTGCTGGACCAACACAGACTTCTTTTTCTTCAGTCCCCTGGCAGTGCTTAGAGCAAAAGCTGAGTAGGTGCAGGAGAGGGTAGGGGACGTAGACACTGCCCGCTCTGATGACCTTCACCACCCACGCGTTGCAATTATGCTGGGCCAGATAGCGGAGGAACGGTTGGTGTCATTCCATGGGCTCTCCTCTGCTATAAAACTGAACTACACAGCTGACAGCACTGGGAATGAATGAGGTAATATTCTCCCCCCCACCCCTGAACTGGCAAAATTCAATTTAACCCCTGTTGCTGAAAAGTCTCAAGCTGCCTCCTCTGAAAAATTTTTAGGTTGCCATCGGGTCAAATATAGTGGGCCCTAAAAGGAGAATGGTGCTTCCTAGTGCTACTGCTGTAAAAACAGCAACTGCTTCCTGCAGATCAGTATTACCCCAGCTCAAGTAGGTATTTAACTGTTCCTACTATGCACAGTAGCCACACTGGAGAAGAGCTTGAAGAATTGGGGCAGAGTGCTGTTTTTCCCATTGAAATTTCATGAGAAATTATCTGAAACAATAGGGTAGGTTCCTCAGTTAAGGTAACAGATTTTCTATTATGAAAATAATAGGAGAAAAACCCCGAAACCTCTAGCTTATACAAAAATGTTAAAAGATTTGAAATACTGAATATGGAATATTGAGATTAACTGAGTTCTGTTCTCTGTCAAAAAGAATATTTATCCTGCATCAAAATGATATATATTCCCCTCTGACTTTTCCTTGAAACAGTCTATATATGTGAGAACAAAATAAAAAAAAAAAAAAAAAGAAGACAGACATTTTCATACATTCCGAGAACCAGTATGGTGGGATCTCTCTACTACTATTTTGTAGAAGTGTCCTAAAGATTCAGATAATTTATTTTTATAATGTTCTTCGATCCTCAAAATGTTATTAATTTTAACAAAAAAAGCAGATGTGTTTTAGTCAATATTTCACATACCTTATGGAGTTTGCTTGTCTGAAACTTTACTCATGCAAGTCCGTCGACTGGCCCATCCCACTCATCAAACAAAAGCTGTAGGAAAGACAAACAGAAGTGCTCATGAGCTGTTAATGAGGAATTTGCTTTCTAAGACAACGCAAAAAATACTGATGAATAATAAATTAAATTACATCTATTCCAAAGAGATTTTCATGCAGTTCTGCCAGTGCAAAACAGTTCTATATCCATATGAAATGACAATGAAATTAAAAAAAGAAAAACAGAAATCAAGAACTTCTGTATTAGTATAAGGGAAATAGATAAGGAAGTATCTAGTCTACAAAGTAAAACAAGAAACTGAATTTACAGTATGCATTTTTTCCACTAAACACTTCAGGCCTATCAATATTTGTTTCACGTTAGCAAATTAGGTGTAACACATTCACATTTAAAATAGCATAAACCGTTGTGTCTGCTCCTTCTTGCTATTCATCTGTCATCTATGCTTTTATTGACATACAATAAAAATCAAGTAAATATTATTTTAATTTGGCAGTGGCTGAGAAGATGTTTACTGATCATATAAACAAGACTAATAAAATAAAATAAAAACAGAAGTAATTTTAAGAAATACAAGATACTCTCCTCGGATTAATATAGTGGTATGTTCTATTTCATTTCTTTAAGTTCTAAACATAGCAAAGTTAATTATGCAAATAATTATAACAAAATAATTAGATTATCATGTAATTATTTTTAGGGGAAACAAATCTTTATAAAAATCTTAGAGGCTACAGAAAGGCCCCAGGAGATGTGAGTGGAGCTGTTAGGAGGCCTTAACTATGATGTCAATTTATTTGCGTCCAGCTGTGTTTATTGAACAATGATTAAAGAAGGAAAAATGCCTACAAGATATTTACTGGGTATGTAAATCAATACTCTTCACTACTAGAAAGCTAGCAGTATGTTGGCCATAAACCAGCAGATTCAAGGCATCCTGAACCCAGCAGTGATGGGAAGAGAGAGCTGCTGTGTTTTAACAAGCTACACTAGCACCCTGAGCAGTGCACTTGTAACAGTCATGGAAATTACTGATGGGCAGAGGAGAGACAAAGCACTTCAGCACGCGTCTGCCAGGAAGAAACTAAGAATTCTCTAGTTTCGGCAAATGGCAACGAGAAACCATAAAGACAGCAGACACTGCCCTGGAAAGGAGATGAAGGAAAGGTCCTATTAGGATTTCACTGGCTACAGCAGCTGGTTACCCGAAACAGAGGGTGATGGCACAAGATCTAATTTCAGCTCTAAGGCAACTGGGTGTGTGCCATATATAGAAGCTGTACTCACATCACTGCCTTTTTAAAAGCTTTAACTCAGCATCATTTGTGCTCAAGTCATCGTTGATTTTAGAACTGTTTTCGTTTTCAAATAATCCTTATTTCTGTGATATCCCATTTGGAAACTGGAGCTTGGAGTGGAGTTTGCCCTGCTATGAATTTCTACAGTCTGGTAAAAGTCTGCAAAAATCACAACTGGCCATAGGTTTAATTCACATGCAACTTATACAGACAGTAAGTTCTCCAACAGTACAAAACCATTCAAAGCACTCCTGTAGTTAAAGCAGCACAGGATGACAACACTACCACTCGGCTAGTTACTAGACCCATGGAAACAGCTCCTTCTGCTCTATCAGCTTTGCTTCAGCCACACAATACATTTTCTTCAATATATTCTTGTAATAGGTACCTGAAATAACACATCTGTAGCTGCGTATCAGGTATTCAGGAGCCTGGCTGCTGTAATTCCCTCTCCAAGTCTGTTTTATCATGGGGAAACAAGTTTAGGTTGGAAAAGACCTTTAATATCATCAAGTCCAACCATTAACCTAGCACAGCCAAGTCCACCACTAAACCATGTCCCTAAGCACCACATCTACCCGTCTTTTAAATACCACCAGGGATGGTGGCTCAACCGCTTCCCTGGGCAGCCTGGTCCAATGCTTGACAACCCTTTCCGTGAAGAAATTTTTCCTAGTATCCAATCTAAACCTCCCCTGGCACAACTTGAGGCCATTGCCTCTTGTCCTATCACTTGTTACTTGGGAGAAGAGACCGACACCCACCTCGCTACAACTTCCTTTCAGGCAGTTGTAGAGAGCGATGAGGTCTCCCATGAGCCTCCTTTTCTCCAGGCTAAACAACCCCAGGTCCCTCAGCCGCTCCTCATAAGACTTGTGCTCCAGACCCTTCACCGGCTTTGTTGCCCTTCTTTGGACGCGCTCCAGCACCTCAATGTCCTTCTTGTAGTGAGGGGCCCAAAACTGAACACTGTATTCGAGGTGCAGCCTCACCAGTGCTGAGTACAGGAGGACAATCACTTCCCTACTCCTGCTGGCCACGCTATTTCTGATACAAGCCAGGATGCTGTTGGCCTCCTTGGCCACCTGGGCACACTGCCAGCTCATATTCAGGCGGCTGTCGACCAACACCCCCAGGTCGTTTTCTGCTGGGCAGCTTTCCAGCCACTCTTCTCTGAGCCTGGAGCATTGCATGGGGTTGTTGTGACCCAAGTGCAGGACCTGGCACTTGGCCTTGTTGAACCTCATACAGTTGACCTCAGCCCATCGATCCAGCCTGTCCAGATCCCTCTGTAGAGCCTTCCTACCTTCAAGCAGATCAACACTCCCGCCCAACTTGGTGTCATTTGCAAACTTACTGAGGGTGCACTCAATCCCCTCGTCCAGGTCATTGATAGATGTTAAACAGAACTGGCCCCAACCCTGAGCCCTGGGGCACACCACTTGTGACCGGCCACCAACTGGATTTAACTCCATTCACCACCACCCTTTGGACTCAGCCATCCAGCCAGTTTTTAACCCAGCAAAGCATACGCCTGTCCAAGCCATAAGCAGCCAGTTTCTCCAGGAGAATGCTGTGGGAAATGGTGTCAAAGGCTTTACTAAAACCCTTGGTAGGCAACATCCACAGCCTTTCCCTCATCCACTAAGCAGGCAGATGCCGGCAGGGGAAATGCCACTGGCATTTAGGGGCCAGCTGGGGAAATGCTGCTGGCTTTTAGGGGCTGGCTGGGGAAACGCCACCAGTAGGCAGGGGCCAGCAGAGGAGATTTTACGTCTTTTACAGCAGTAGCCAGATTAAGTTCTAGTTGGGCTTTGGTCCTTCTAATTTTCTCCCTGCATAACCTCACATCATCCTTGTCATCCTCCTGAGTTGCCTACCCCTTCTTCCAAAGGTCATCAACTCTCCTTTTTTTCCTGAGTTCCAGCCAAAGCTCTCTGTTCAGCCAGGCCAGTCTCCTCCCCCGCCAGCTCATCTTTCGGCACATGGGCCCGCTCCTGAACATTAAAGAGTTCCCTCTTGAATAGTGTCCAGCCTTCCTGGACTACTTTGCCCTTCAGGACCGCCTCCCAAGGGACTCTGTCAATCAGGCTCCTAAACAGGCCAAAGTCTCCCCTCCAGAAGTCCAAGGTAGCCCTTCTGCTGACCCCCCTCCTTACTTCTCCAAGAATTGGAAACTCTATCATTTCATGATCACTGTGCCCAAGACGGCCTCCAACCACCACATCACCCACAAGTCCTTCTCTGTTCGCAAACAGCAGGTCCAGTGGGGCGCCTTCCCTAGCTGGCTCACTCACCAGCTGTGTCAGGAAGTTATCTTCCACACACTCCAGGAACCTCCTGCACTGTTTCTTCTCCGCTGTATTGTATTTCCAGCAGACATCTGGCAAGTTGAAGTCCCCCACGAGAACAAGGGCTAGCAATTGTGAGACTCCTCCCAGCTGCTTACAGAATACTTCATCTGCCTCTTCATCCTGAACCATATCCACCCAAGTACAAAAAAAGTCAGGATATTAATAGATCAACTCTGTTACATCATCTTAAACAAAAAGAGGGGCATGTATACAAAGTAGGTGTGCTTTATTTGAGTAATAAGGGAGGGAGTTTATAGCTATGCAAATCAAACTACAACACAGAAGCGGTATGATTTATGCATTCTATAACAACAGTATTTATTACCATTACGATACAGCTGTATCAATGACTGATTTTTAGTTACTGCATCGAAACTACTTCTATCACTCCTCAGTTAGGAAAATTCTGTAAGTCTCTAACACACCTGACCATTAATCCCGCCTTCACAGCTGTGTTACAACATCACAAATAACATCGCTGAGCAAAACTTTTTCACCCAAACTTCTTAACACTCCTCTGTAACTTCCATTTTACAGATAGAAGGAACAGAGAAGTGATTTGTTTATTGTTACTTAAACAAGCCAGGAACAAAGTACATTGAATTCAGCCTCCCAACATTGTTTAATACACTACCCATCAAAGCAAACAGCTCTGTAGGGTCAGGATGCAGCTGAGCTAAACTTGAAAGGAATGTGCCATTTCTTGATAGCAAGTAGATGATGTATTCCCTTCTGCTGCCCTGGCAGGTCATGTTTGGAAAATGAGCGTGTGTCCACATGCAGACAAGCAGAGGATCAGACACACAGATACCACACTGCTGCACTGCACTTTTAGCAGCCTTTTCAGTTTGCCTGCTTTTCCCAGAATTATTTAGTCCTCTCCAATGCAGGTCTCGTAAGGTATATAAAAAAGCATTATAAGAGGTGAAGCCTTAGAGAACTAGTTTCTCTGAGAGAAGAAAGCAACACAATCACTGGCTTAATAGATTCCACTGTACTAACATTGCGAATATTCTTGCTGGACAGGACTGCTTTATGGATTGAGAAGATATTACCCTACTCTGCTATTTCTAATAATCATAATTCCATTGCTATTCTTAGATAATCTATACAATCTTTACAATCTCTATAAAGAAGACAAAGTTCATTATTAAATACTTCACATTTTGAGCCTGGTAAATTATCTAGATGACATTCAAGTTTGGACTGTCTTTTTTTGTAACCGAGTCTGATTGCTCTCACTCACCAGCATGTTCACATAATTTTATTTTTACTGGACAATTGAACAATTAAGTTCTAAGACATATGGAATACAGCACAGTCTTTATGACGCTAGAGAGACAGACACGAACATGCTACAATGAATACATGCTACTATTATAAAAGACAGTGCCATTTGCACACAACAAATTAGGCTTAGAAAAGATACATTAAGCGCTAGAGAAGGCAGTTTTTGCAGTGTTCATTGGCACAACTAGATTATTTGATGAAATTTCACTAAGACATTTGTTCTCCAGAATTCATCATCATGTCACTCAGGAAAATATGCTGACATTAAGTGGTGTTTAGATAACGTTCAACAATTCAGTGGCAAACGCATTCCTTGTAGAGACATGAAAAACAGAAAAACAACAATCTCGTTCAATCTCTGACTTTCTGACATGATCTGTGTGATGAATGTTCTACATACAGGGAAGGCAAACTAAAAAAAACCCAAGCAATTAGTGGGTAAACTCTAATCATATAAATAAGGCTAATTATACAGATGGGAAATCTTTTCAGTTCAGTAAAATCAGATGCTAAACATTCCTCCCATTCACAGAAAAAAGCCTTCATGCCATGCAAACAAACAAGCCCATGAAAACCAGTGAGCTAATCAAGCTGATTCTTCTATAAAGAACCTCCTTACTCTGTAAAGGAAGGGAAAACGTTAATCCTGTTTTTGTATACTGAAGACCCACATGGATGCTTCTATAGCTAGGGCCTGCGCTTTGCAATGAAGGACGTGGGAGAAGCAGAAGAGAGAGTAATTGCAAATTGATGTTGTACTCTAGATGTAGCAGGCAGAGGCAGCAAAAGCAACTGGCAGGCTGCTTCAGAGCCGTGCTGGCCACACAGAACAGGGTATTTCAGGAAGACTGTGAGCCAGGGTGCTCTCCAAGTTACTTCTACTGAAGGTCCCAAAATAAGAGCATATGTTACTTTATACACAGGACCTGGATTACAGGTAGGGTTCAGCCCTGCACTCTCCACCAGCCAGCTACTCTCTAAAAACAATTCCCCACAGCACATCACCATCATCAAGCAGCCAGCCTGTTCCTTGAGTACTGTCTTGTATCTTCATCATACAGCTAAGAGAAAAAAACTGGCACCATGCAAGAACGAACTCCCTGCACCCGTTTGCTGCGCTCCCAAGCACTCCCAGTAGCACGCACCATGCGAGTTTAGAAACTGCAGTACTTCCATAAACAGATGTGATGCCAACTGTTGCATGAAAGGCCAAAGGAATAAGGGACTAAAATTAAACAGTATTTACTGTGCCAGCGCATCCAACATATACATGACCATTTAATTGTTAAATTGAACATTAATAACAAGATTTGTTAAAGTGCTTTTCACATGGTCACATTTTTTTCATTTGTCAGCTTACAGAGTGTGTGTGTATATATATGTATATAAAAACATTCGCTGTGTTTCATTCAATTATTTGTTTGTGACATGTGACACCACAGCTGCATGAATACAGAACTACTGGATAATTAGAGTGAAAGTTGACTGTTCAGAATATTGTTCCAATAATTAAGTTTGGATTCTACAAATTCTACAAGAAAATATTTAATACTATTTAAAACCTCTTTCATATAATACTTGAATTCTAAGTGCAAGTGCAGAACACTGCCAGTATTTCTGTTATGTAGCTTCCCTAGAATAAACTAGAAATACTGATAACTTTCTTGTTAAGGCAGTTGAAAAAATTTTGTATGACTTGAATGCTTACTACATTTCTAGTATTTGTAAGAAGGGAGCAGACCACTCCCACATAAAAACATCTTAATACCAAGGGAACCTCTTAGCTTTGAAATCCCAATTCCTGCCTCCACCGAGTTTCAAGGCTTGTTTGATCTGATACCTTCTGACTTTGGCAAAAGGGCTATAAAGCAGTATAAATGACGTTGGATTTCTAGAGAGCTGCTGGCATTATTGAGACCTACTACCGAGTTGTGACAAACAGTAGGTGCTACAGGAGGTTATGCAGAGGCACACAGGAAGTTAGATAACCCAGCATGGAAAACAGTAAGAGGTCTCATAAAACAGGACATGTGCACAGTCTGGTCACAGATAAAAATTTGTTTTCACCAGGCAGTCAAATGAGCACAGTATACACTTACTACCCAGATTTTCTAAATTTCAGCAGCATGTTGCCCCAACTACTCTACCGGGACCAAGTGCTCCTATGCTTTTGATGGTTCACCAGATGGACTGAGACAGAAAACAACTGATATGCTTGTCTTCCATAATGCTAGTCCCTTGCCCACAGCCTGACTGATGGACCAGACAGATCCCACAGGATGTAACAAGCCTTGAAAATTGCTCTGAAAACGGACAGCTCTTCCTGGATGCTTGTCTGACAACATAAACACATACCTAAGGCAACATATTACTGGCTGTACAAGAGCCTCTGAGAGCATGAATCTGTGGAAACAGCAACATGCTTCTTCTGACTGTTGGTGAGTGCTACTGCTCTCAGCGTGTCATCTTTGGCGAATTCTCCTTTCCTAACACACCGCGTGCAGGGCAGGAGGAGAAAACCAGAACTAACATCATCCACTCTGGTCCCTTCTCATGACTCATTTCACATCCCCTTGTCCTTCTTCAAGCAATTGCAGGACAAGATTACAACTCTGACGTCAGGCTTCAGCCAGATCTTGATAACTCTCAACAAAGAAAAAAGTATTGTTTGCAGATGCAAACCCACCTCTTTCTGTTTTTTTAAGCACAAAACATGCCAGTGAGATACACTGAAACTGCCCTTCTGGGACACAGCTTGAACATCAATATCAGAATAGTGCAGATATCCCTCCACTGCCTGTCCATAGTTAATCACAGAAGATTTCTTCACTCTGGATCGAGTCTGCCAGAAATCACTGCCTTATCCTTTGGGCAGATTTGGATTTCCAGGGAAATCCATGTGGAGCCAGGCACTGCTCAGTGTGAGCAAAGGTGATCCAAGTGTTATTTTTATCTCAGTAGGGATTCATCTGATTGTTTATGGAGCTGAAAAGAGTAATGATAAAGGTTTATCTAGCATACAATAGTCAAGACTAATTCAGAAGACTTTCCACTTGATACAGCAGCACTTTTTCAATCTACTTTATCCAAGCAATGACTCAAAACTATAAATGAACCAGCTTTAGAGCTCCTAACATCAGGTGAAAAATATGCNTTTACCTGGGATTTTGCAAGAATGTGCTTTCACTTAGGAGATTTGTCTTCTCTTGATTATAATGATATCCTCCCCTGCACTCCCATTTCCTCACCCCAGCCTCTATCTGCTACTTGCTTATGATAATAAATATCACAGACCTAGGAACATGAAGTGACTGATTTTTTATTAGATTGCNACGCTTGACCCGATATCATTTGCTGTTCTGCAGTTGACGTGAAAACATAAAACCCATTTAGACTTCATATAGCACATAGTGGGTGATTTGAAAGAACTGGATCATGTGCTGCATGCCAGATCAGCTTGGTGTGTTATGCTGTGGCTGCCTAGTAAAATAATGGAAGCAGAGCCTGCTTCCAGCCACTCTTGCAGCTCTTCTGTGTTGACTTGGTACTGGAAGAGATGGTTGCTTTCTAATTGCAGACACACGTCTGTTGATTATGTACAGAGCCTTGAACCTTTCTGTAGACTACACCACAGTACTGAGACAGCTTTGCTTACACGTACTAATAATTTACCAGGTATATTGCAGAGGTGACTAATGATTTCTTGCAACCTGCTGATGCTTCCTTAGCCACACAATTAGCTCACCCAGCTGCTTTTATAGAAAATGATGGCATCCTGCTGGGCATTAGCAAGGAGCTGGCAGAATGTCCGTTCTGTTATGTACTGTTCTTGAGCAGCTTAATTTATGGGGCTGGTTTAGGTCAGTACCGCTTAGAGACACAAAGGAAACTGTCAACAGCTTTTACCTGCGATTTTGCAAGAATGTGCTTTCACTTAGGAGATTTGTCTTCTCTTGATTATAATGATATCCTCCCCTGCACTCCCATTTCCTCACCCCAGCCTCTATCTGCTACTTGCNAACAAAAAACAAAAACCCCAAACCAAACAAAAATACCACACCACCAAAAAACATTTTCAGAGTCTGGTGAAAGCAAAGACTTCTGTAGCTGGGTTTTAATTGAAAGTTTTTAAAAGGTTAACTGTCAGCCTGGGCTGGAAATAACAGAAATTAAACAAGACGTTCATGTAGCCAACATCTGATTTATTTACAACAAATAAAGGACTACATCCAGCTGAAATCATCTTCCTTTCTTTGGTAATCCTGGTAAACAAGTTTTCAAGAGTTTATTTTTTTCTTGGAATGGAAACATGTGAAAATTGTTTTGAAAAAGAGATAGCTGGTAGAACCAGCTGGTAGGGTGTCATGGCGAGGGCACTAAGACTGCATCCGAGAGAACAGCCTAGCAGCAGCTTGACTTTGCCTCTCCGTTTCCCAAGAGGATTCTGTGGCCTCCAAGGTGAACCAGCTGGTATGGGTTTCCAGTTGCACGTACACAGACTTTGTCCTCTCCACTACATAAAATAAATACTGTATGATACAGTAGAGCAAGCTTCTGAAACCTGAATCTAATTATGCCACAGTGCTGGTCCCAGAAAGGGAAGGATAGGAAGGGAAGACGTTAAAGACAAATGTTTTCAGTGCTTTTTATCGAGGAAAAAAAATCAAAAATCTTAGTGCTACACACGGGGTTGCATTCACAACGAACTGCTGCATTCGACACTTTCTCATGAATGCGTATCTGGGGTTAAGCCCTACACATCAGTGCAAAGTACCTGATCAAATACGTATATCCTCTTGCAAGGCAATCAGGAAGGCAAATTCTGTCCTGAGGATGGTCCTCAGGAATAAAAATGGAAATAGCTATATCCCAATAGTCTGTTCTCCATCCTTCATTCTTCAGAAGTGCCCTCACAAGCTGAATCCCAACACAGTAACATTGGCAGGAGATGTTTTTTCTGTCTTGTGCAGTACAGCAAAGGAGGGGAAGAATTAATCTCTGCATCCCAAGCAACAGGCCAGGTACTTGTGGCAGAAGATGGCCGCTCAGTGCCCAGGCAGTCACAGACTGCTATGAATATCCCCATCACTAATCTGATTGAAATGAGAATGTTGTAAAAAGGAAAGAGAAAAAGCACTGAAAA
>VYZW01036825.1:2921-14657 GCA_013401315.1 Balaeniceps rex | reverse complement strand
ATAAGAAATGTTTCTATAAATACATTAGAAACAAAAGGAAGGCTAAGGAGAATTTCCATCCTTTATTGGATACAGGGGGAAACATAGTGACAAAGGGTGAGGAACAGGCTGAGGTACTTAATGCGTTCTTTGCCTCAGTCTTTAATAGTCAGACCAGTTGTTCTGAGGGTACCCAGACCCCTGCGCTGGAAGACAGGGATGGGGAGCAGAATGAAGCCCCCATAATCCAAGGGGAAACAGTTAGCAACCTGCTACACCACTTAGACACACACAAGTCTATGAGGTCCGATGGGATCCACCCAAGGGTACTGAGGGAGCTGGTGGAAGTGCTCACCAAGTCACTTCCAATCATTTATCAGCAGTCCTGGCTAACCAGGAAGGTCCCAGTTGACATTTGGTTAGCAAATGTGACACCCATCTACAGGAAGGGCCAGCAGGACGATCCGGGGAACTACAGGCCTGTCAGTCTGACTTCAGTGCTGGGGAAGGTTATGGAGTAGATGATCTTGAGTGCCGTCACTCTGTATGTACAGGACAAGCAGGTGATCAGGCCCAGTCAGCATGGGTTTATGAAAGGC
The DNA here is from genome assembly GCA_013401315.1 of Balaeniceps rex. Lineage (NCBI taxonomy): Eukaryota > Metazoa > Chordata > Aves > Pelecaniformes > Balaenicipitidae > Balaeniceps > Balaeniceps rex. Next base: position 14,079 of record VYZW01036825.1, on the reverse strand, counting down.
AGGTCCTGCTTGACTAACCTGATCTCCTTCTATGACAAGGTGACCCGCTTAGTAGGTGAGGGAAAAGCTGTAGATGCTGTCTACCTGGACTTCAGTAAAGCCTTTGACACCAATTCCCACAGCATTCGCATGGAGAAACTGGCTGCTCATGGCTTGGACGGACATACTCTTTTCTGGGTAAAAAAACTGGCTGGATGGCTGGGCCCAAAGAGTTGTGGTGAATGGGAGTTAAATCCAGTTGGAGGCCAGTCACGAGTGGTGTTCCCCCAGGTCTCAGTATTGGGAACAGTTCTGTTTAATATCTTTATTAATGATCTGGATGAGGGGATCAAGTGCACCCTCAGTAAGTTTGCAGACGACACCAAGTTGGGCGGGAGTGTTGATCTGCTGGAGGGTAGGAAGGCTCTACAGAGGGACCTGGATAAGCTGTACTGATGGACTGAGGCCAACTGTATGAGGTTCAACAAGGCTAAGTGCTGGGTCCTGCATTTGGGTCACAACAACCCCATACAACGCTCCAGGTTTGGGGAAGAGTGGCTGGAAATTGCCCAGCAGAAAAGGACCTGGGGGTGTTGGTCGACAGCTGGCTGAACATGAGCCGGCAGTGTGCCCAGGTGGCCAAGAAGGCTAATAGCATCCTGGCTTGCATCAGAAATAGTGTGGCCAGCAGGACTAGGGAAGAGATTGTCCCCTTGTACTCAGCACTGGTGAGGCCCCACCTTGAATACTGTGTTCAGTTTTGGACCCCTCACTGCAAGAAAGACATTGAGGTGCTGGAACGTGTCCAGAGAAGCACAACGCAGCTGGTGAAAGGTCTAGAGCACAGGTCTTACGAGGAGTGGCTGAGGGACCTGGGGTTGTTTAGCCTGGAGAAGAGGAGGCTGAGGGGAGACCTTACTGCTCTCTACAACTACCTGAAAGGAGGTTGTAGCGAGGTGGGTGTCAGTTTCTTTTCCCAAGTAACAAGTCGTAGGATGAGAGGAAACAGCTTCAAGTTGTGCCAGGTGAAGTTTAGATTGGATATTAGGAAAAATTTCTTCACTGAAATGGTTATCAAGCATTGGAACAGGCTGCCCAGGGAAGTGGTTGAGTCCCCATCCCTTGAGGTATTTAAAAGACATGTAGATGTGGTGCTTAGGGACATGGTTTAGTGGTGGACTTGGCAGTGCTAGGTTAACAGTTGGACTTGATGATCTTAAAGATCTTTTCCAACCTAAACAATTCGATGATTCTATGATTCTGTGCTGGCTGCCAAAGCACATCAGTTAATTCTTCTGTGCTAGATGAGTCCACCTGGGTTTCTTCCCAGAGGGACCCAATGTACTATGCAGAAAGATATTATGAGATTTGCAGGCTCCTGGGCTTTTTATCTGTCGGGGGCAGTCTTGGAGGCATATAGATGAGGGAGGCACATCTTGTGCCTTAACCCAGCAGCAGGGCTCTGCTCCACTGCCCCATTTACCTGTAGCCTAAGCACTCTGACGTCTTCAATCCCTGACGGTCACAACGGGGAAAGCTGGTCTCTCTTATGTAAAGGTCAGGCTGTTATAGGTGATGCAGTGATTTGACCCCAGGAAAAATAGTCCTGGTAAAGAAGAAACTAGAGTGACTGGAAAACAGTTTTACATTTTCTCCCCCCATATTCTGGAGATACCACAGAGGAACATTTTAACTATATTTGAATATATGGTTCTTTTCCTAAGAAGACTTTGAGATGTCTTTCATTCACGCAGATCTCTGACAGAAACATAAGTTACATGGGTTGTACAAATGCCTGTGGTTACCTGCAAATACAGCTTTTTTTAAGTAAGACAATGGCAATGTAAGTAAATAACTGCTGTAACCAGTCAAGAAATGGCATTTCTTTGTTTACATAACAATTACTGACTGGAGCATTTATCTATTTAGCACAGTCGTCTTTAATCAAAAGCTGGCAATTAACTTGTGAGTTACTTATAAACTGCTGAAGGTAAAATGAGTTTATACATATTCATAATTTCTATCAAATTTCAAAATCCTGAAAAATAGAGAACTGACACAATGTTTTAGAAATCTTCAATTTGTACATCTCACACATTCTTCCTGTAAGTATATATCATTATTTGTCAAAATGTAAATACATTCTTTTTCAAAACACACATACATAAATACAAATTCATGTCACATCTATCTTTTTCAGCTTTTTGAATATCATGTTTTCTCCTGTTTTAAAATAATGATATACGTATTTTGTATAAACTAATAACCAAGTTAGAAATGACATAGCATTTTGTATGGTGTCCAGCTATAAATATAGTGTGTGGACCATAAAAATCCAATTTAAAGGGTGTTTGCCAGCTAATGAGGAAGATGAGTTACTATTTGAGTTTCAGAACTACTTAAAACATGGGTGAAAATATTCATTGGTAAATTGTGTATAGAGGTCATCTGGCTACAGAGATAAGACATGGGTGAATATAGAATTTATTTTAAGATGCAGTCACATTCTTAATCTTTGAATTTCACAGGTTCTACAGATGAATATTTCTTTTAAAGTTTTACTAGAGTATTGAAGAATTTCTTTAGAGAAGCAAATCATGGAACTTTCTTTGGAGCCTATAGCAAATTTCATGTATTTAAGAATACATTTATAATCACTGAAAACCAGAGCTCAGATTTCTAGTTCCTGCATGGCTATTTTGTGAAGTTGATTGTAGACTTATAAGATGGCTGTTCCAAACATAAGTGCTACCTGTCCTGGGACCTGTCAACCTCAAAAATGAAAATGTAGCATTTCTGAAGCAAAAAGTGTGCTTTATTTTGAAGGTCATGTAAATTAAATGCTTACAGTCATGAAATGTATATTACAGTCATTGAATATCTGGGAAATTAACAAAAGGATGTCTTGCTTTCCTGTTTGATTCCATCTTTTAATACGGATACTTGGTATCTTCATAGCGCTAGCTAGGCCTGTATTTTAGTGCTTTCCATGCTGGAGCCAAAGTCAGCAATTACAGAAAGCTGCTACTGTGAAAATTTCCATGTGCAAAGGAAATTTGCACATTTCCAGGAGCAAAGCAGTACAAAAATGTGATCCGTATGCATAAAAGTTTCTTGGTATATGAAAATAAAGCAATGTTTCTTTTTTTTTTAAAGTATCCCATATTTATTCTAGAGGGATCTGCACATACTTGAAAATGTTGCTAATTACCTTTTAAGGTTGAAAACATGGAAATTACAGGACTACCTGGTAGTATATGTTTGTTAGATTTGCAAGGGCATCCCATTCATATAATGGTTTTCTTCATGTTCTCTAATCTACATAGTTTGATACTAGTTTTTCATAATGTCTCTTTTTCAGTATTGGCCAATTTGCTAATCCATGGTCTCATTGTGTGCATGAACAAGACTTTATGGAGCACACAAACAAAAGTGTTCTGTATGTGGTTATGGAAACAAGTCAAGCCATATATGTAAACTGATAAGTTTTAGTTCCCGTAAATCACTTGTTCATCGTATTATCCCTCAATCATTCCACTTCAAGGCTTTGAAATTGGGTCCTCAGATATTAGACTCCCATAGGAGTTTGCTATGTACATATGAAACAGTCTTGCTATTACATCTTCACCAGACTTTCTTTTCTTCTCGGCACTTTTCTAGCCTTAACAATCCTCTTTGTCTGTTTCTCCTACAAGTGATGAATGTTCTCTTTTACTTTTTTCAATGAACATGCGTTGCCCAGATTAACACAGAAAGTAAACACTTTCTCTTTTCAATGCCTTGGAATACCTCAGTCTTCTACCACATGTGTATATTTTTTAATAGTTAGACTGGAAGGTAAGTTGAGAAAATGGCATTTACAGGATTGCAGAAGAGAAATCCCAATTGAAATAAAAGAGGTCACTCATAAGTTTAAGGTTACATACCTGCTTATGTACCTTCCCCAGGTATGTTTATACGTCTAAAGATAATCACAAGGAAATGAAACTTATATCTCATTGTATATAACACTCCTCACAATCTTAACTTCCTTCAGAGATTTCTTATTTACCTAAATTGAGAGTGCACTGTATACCTGTGTGTTTGCTCAATGACTCATTCAGTGGCATGCTAACTCTGACCAGAGCATTTTATACATCTACTTGATATTTAACCAAAACACTCATTTAATCCAACCCAAGTATGTGACAGTGCATAGGCACTGCCCTCAGTACTTACTGGAAAACCTCAAGTGAAAAATATTTAAGAAGATGAGATTAAATAAAAAGGAAGACCATTTACTGCAAAAGCAACTTTTTTCATCCTTACAGAAGGTTATTGATTAGTTATTACACCTCAGCCAAATTAGAGATATCAAAGCAAAGACTTGTGTTCCCTAGATCCTGCCTTTCTGATTAGATGTTTCATGACTATCATCGCTCCTAGTTGAGTCAACTTGCAGTTGACTTCAATACAACCACTTCAGGAAGACTTCAATAGAAATACTAGGAGGAAGAATATTCCTACCTCCATTAGGGGCAGGAATGTCAGATGATTACAGTATGATTACATTAAATATAGATTAAAAATATTCTGTGAGCAGTTTGCTCAGAGTGGTTGGGTTTTCTTCTGTTTTGTTTCTCAGTTCCTTAAAATGTTTTTTACAGATGATTTGAAAACACAGAACTTATCTCTCTTTTCCATGAAATGTTTTGCCTTGGTGATTTTTCTTTGCTTGCTTCCATGGTTACATCAGATAGACAATCAAGATCGTAGGATTTATTGAGTTGCAACATGCCAGCAGTTTGTCTAAACATGAAAGTTGCATCTTTAAAGGGATGGTTCTATCAATTGCAAAGTCTAGTTCTGAAAAGGCACAGAATAATGGCTAGAAAGAAAATGGGTATATTTAACGTTATGAAGGCCATCTACTTTCCCAAGGAGTTATAGAAAATTTGATGGGTACATTTCCCCTTTTTAGTCTTCTCTGTATACTCAATATTGTCCTCCTCTCTCTGTTTACCACAGTGGTACTGTGAGGGAACAACAATGCAGGGTAACTTTATAATGCCAAGATATTAAAGGGAAACACGAAGATATTAAAGGGAAACACGAAGATATTAAAGGGAAACAGGTTAGGCAATGTTTTCATTTACACATCTATTAGCATAGATATATTGCCATTCTACTTCTCAGTACTCAGCAACAGTCCCTGTGAAGTCATAAATGTACTTTTCCCTGTAAGACCTTTACAGATCCCTCAGATAATTGAGTATCAAAATGCAATGTAATCCAATTTTATAGTAAAATGACAGAAATTTCTTTCCTAACCTTTAACTATATTTTTATTAGTAACCAAATAGAAAATTTGAGAAGTATACTAGCAAAACGCAACTATCAAAGGTCAAAAGTAGGATTTAAACAGAGGAAGTGCAACATCATGATATACCTCTAGAATTAGAGAAACATATCACTTCTGTTGGTAGACAAGCAGACCTCTTGCAGATCATCTAGAAGGACTCAAAATGTAACTTTCTGATAGGTCAGAAAAAGGGTGAGCAAAATGTCCATCTGTAACACCCCGCAGAAATGGTGCACAGCACTGTAATCAACTGTCCTTATTGCAATGCCTATAAAAAAGGGCTAAGGGCTGGTTCATAAGTCTAACTCCTAACTTGGTAAGCTTAAAGGTATCCCAGGCACAGGAGTGGTCTGAACCACATTTCTGGGGCCATTTCAGAATCTGGACCTATGTTTATGATAGGCTGAGCAGATGGGTGAGCCCTGGATGTGGAAAAAGTACATGTAGTTGGATATAACCAAAAGCCTAGAAAACAAAAGAAGGCAAAATACTAGAATCACAGATAATTCAAGGAGTATCCTGTTACTGCGTGTATTGATTATTGCTGTAACCTATAGCAACATTCAGAAAATCACAAATATACTAAAGCACAACTAATCAAAGTTAGTCTTTTGACTAACTTTTCAAAAGACAGCCTAAATGACTTATTTAAACTCCATAAGCTATGAACTTCTCTTTAGAGTTCAAAGTTCACCAGTATCACTCAATCTTCTGTATGTTAAAGTATCAGTTAAAAGTTGTAAGTGTTAAGGCCCCTTCTATTGGTTCAGTTAAAGCTTATGAGTTTGGATTTAGGGCAACATTAAGGTAAGATCAGGCAGTACGGATGCTCACACTTCTTTATATTGCCATGTAACCATTATGTCCAGTGCGTTAGAGACGTGGTTTTTTACAAATTTAATGATATTCCTGCACCTGGGTCAGGGCAGCCCCCGATATCAATACAGGCTGGGGGATGAGTGGATTGAGAGCAGCCCTGCGGAGAAGGACTTGGGGGTACCGGTGGAAGAAAAGCTGGACATGAGCCAACAGTGTGCGCTTGCAGCCCAGAAGGCCAACCATATCCTGGGCTGCATCAAAAGAAGCATGACCAGCAGGTCGAGGGAGGTGATTCTGCCCCTCTACTCGGCTCTGGTGAGACCTAACCTGGAGTACTGCGTCCAGCTCTGGAGCCCTCAGCACAAGAAGGACATGGACCTGTTGGAGCGAGTCCAGAAGACGGCCACGAAAATGATCCGAGGGCTGGAGCACCTCTCCTACGAGGACAGGCTGAGAGAGTTGGGGCTGTTCAGCCTGGAGAAGAGAAGGCTGTGGGGAGACCTTATTGTGGCCTTTCAGTACTTAAAGGGGACCTATAGGAAAGATGGGAACAGTCTTTTTAGCAAGGCCTGTTGTGACAGGACAAGGGGTAAAGGTTTTAAACTAAAGGAGGGTAGATTTAGTTTAGACAGAAGGAAGCAATTTTTTACAATGAGGGTGGTGAAGCACTGGAACAGGTTTCCCAGAGAGGTAGTGGAGGCCCTATCCCTAGAAACCTTTAAGATCAGGTTGGACAGGGCTCTGAGCAACCTGATCTAGTTGATGATGTCCCTGCTCACTGCAGGGGGTTGGACTAGATGACCTCTAAAGGTCCCTTCCAACCCAAAGCATTCTATGATTCTATGATTCTATATGCAACTTACAACACAGTGTAACCCCTATATAAATATGGCACCTGTATCTTTCCCTGTATAATGAATACAACCAAGTGAGAATGACAACAGCTGTCTATAACCCAGAGTTTGTATTATAAGATGCAAACTGAGTTAGCTTGTTTAGAATTAATCAGTGTTCCCCACTGTGTAGACCCACTAAAGTCAAAAGCAAATAGACATGCATGTACGTACATGTCCTGGTTGTGGGCTATGTAACTTTTAAAAATATTTCTTTTACAATTTTCCAATAATTTTCAGAAATGATGAAAATGTTTGTGTTTATGAAGCACTGCTCCAAGGCTGCTAGATGTATTATTATCAGCCCAAATTTTATTCCCCATACTCATTATCATTTGAAATAAATATACTCATTAAGTTTTCATAAATTCCATCTTCTGCCTGTTGTTTTCCTCATCCTGGCTTTTTATCCCACCAGCTTTGAAAGCTGCCTTTGATTTCTTCTTCAGAAGATGGAGATTTTCAAGTATTTTCATAGCATATTCCCTGATCACAGACTAACTCCAGCTGAAATGTATGTCTCTATTTATCCAGTCAGGTTCTTATTATATCTGTCTGAAAATTGACAGAGCCACTCAACACAGAGGCTGCAGCTGCCACAATATCAAATGTGAAGAATGAACAAAAGATGCATATTTAGTTTCTTTTGCCGATGAACAAGAATACAGAGGTGATCCAAGACAATCCAAGCAATCATTATGGCATTAGATAACAACTAGGTAACAAGCTGTGGACCAATGAACAATTAAAGTGTGTGTATCAGCTCTGTGTACAGACAAAGATATACTGATAAGCACAAGAATAATGCAGACTCAGTATAAAATCTACCACTCAGTAAAAATCTCAAATGTGTGCATGGTATAGTGGTGGGTTCCAGAAATGCTCATTAATTTTACTAATTTTCAACTAATTTAGGCACCTCTTAGTACACGTATCACACTTTGCTAATGACCTTTATGTTTAACATGGGATATTCACAAAGGGCTGGTTAGTATTTCATGGGCACAGCAGGGATAAGAACAAAGTGCTCCACAGAACAGATAGAATTACTTACTAGTTTATATGAAGACAGACATGACTATGGGCTTTTTTTTGGATGCAATGTAGTCATGCAAAGTCAATTCATGGTGGTTTAATAGTAAATTAGTAAAAAAATTCAGATTTTTCTTGGAATCTTTGACCTTTCTCTTGTTTCAGCAGTTAACTGAACCAGTACAAACAAGTGTTGAAATTTGTGGCAATATACTACATTTTTGCCTTCAGGAGAACCAGACAAAAGCTGCTGTAAAACCATCTAGGGGCTTTCCTTTATATGATTGTATTATTTTGTTTTGGGCTCTGATAATACATCTGATATACCTCTGATAATAACACTACACAGATTTTTAAACAGAGTGATATTTCCACCTCTTGTGATAATTTTATTTTATTCAATTTAGAGGGGGTGGCTAGTGGGATTACTTGGTATTACTCTGGCCTATTCTGCCAAAAAAAGAGGACACAGGGAAATGGAGACTAAACTGGTTCAAAGCCATTTCTGTGCTGCCCCATTAGTGTTCCTCACTTATGCTCTTTATGTTAGGAAAGAGATAGAAACTGCAATTAAACCAGAAAAATAATAGGTACTGAATATTAGTTTTCATAGTCTCTGTAAAGAAGCAGTAATATGGTAAAAATACTGTTTGTATCTAACTGCCTGAGGTTGTCTCATTTCTGCACGGAATTTCATATGGATCTTTGAAGGTCTGTTTTGAAACAAGTTTTGCCTTTTCTTCCAGGCTTAGGAGATAGCTTGGTTTGAATTTTGACTGACAATATAGCTGAAGATTTCGCATTGACTGGATCCCCTACAACATTTGAAGAAAATCTGAGAAGTCTTAAGTCAAATGAAAATCACAACTTTTTAAAATCATAAGGGATATTTTGGAGGAATTTCTGGAAAATTCCACAGTGGCTCTTGTGGAACAGCACTAAACAGTGGTATAAACTAGCCTATACAAACCTTTAAGCTGTAGAAATTTTTCTCCAGACAAGTCTAAATGTGAATATAGGGTAAAGGGAAATCTCTTTGAAGCTGCAATAAATGTGTCAGATTTTATAAATGGACAAGGGTCAGACCTGGCCAGTGTTTGAATGAGACTCCTTGAAAGAACATGTAGATGTTTCAGGGAATTGCTGTTTATAATTCAGTAGGTGACTTTCTTTTTCTGACAGGATTAAATCAAACCACTTGTTCTCTGGGGTTCTACATTGTACCTGGGATGCAATTAAACAGTAAGGGTGACATTCATCTCACCTGCTTTAACATCTATGGTACAGATGTATCAGGCTCAGTAAATCACCAGAGGCTCCCTTAATAGACAATAGGGAAAAATAAATGCTTTTAGCATGGGGTTCATCTAGTGTATTTTAGATATATTAGGACCAGCTTAATCAATCTCTTATATTTTGACTAAGTGTATTGATTGTAAGTTCTAAAGAAACTTTTGATAATATCAGGAATCCTGAATTTCTGTGTCCTGGCCAACTTCTCAAATGCAGCTTTATATAGTAGAGATATTCTTTGTTTCTTTGTCGTGTTCAGTAATGCCACTTAATAGCTGTTACCAGTTTTCATGGAAACTCCCATTCAAACTCATTAAAATAAACTTTTCCTTTTGTATCTTAGTTAATCAGATATTTGTAAATGAAAACTCAGATGTAATTATTACAGAGCATTCATCTCTTTGCTAATCTGTTTGTTCTACTTTAATATCTTCAGCTTGTGGACAGGAGGGATAGTCATATCAACTACTTAAGGTTACCTCTGACCTCTTACTGGAGAGCAGCTTAACGAGACCTGAAGCCAGAACCTAAGCTGAGGAACACCTAACTTTGCCTATGCTACAGTTTTTTGATGAAAGAATTGAATTTTTACCCTCTCTTCTCTTGGAAGACCTATGTTTGCTTCAACTACATCTATCACATCTTTCTGTATGCACTTTTAATTTTAATTTGGGGGTTTGTTTTGTTTTTTCTTTTTGGTTTGTTTTTCATTTTCTTTCAGAAAAGGAAGATGATAACTGGGAGTCTTGGACCTGTTTATTTGTTTTTTTCTTGAGAAATTCAGAAAAATCTAGCTCTTTACTTCTTAATCCAAAGAATTTTGGAGAACCATTTGGAACTGCAGAAATTCTTATGCGGAAACTTACTGACCTTAACTTCTTTGTTATTGTAGAACGTGAGATATGGATCATTTTCTGAACTACAGTACATATCTTCAGCTAACATTATAAACATAAGTGTATAAAATTTATGGGCTCAGTATTCTTTTCATTTATGACTGACATGTAATTTGGCACTTCCTTTCTTTTGCAGAGCTACTTCTGATTTCCATCAAAACTTGTTTTTGCAAAAGAGAAAGGGAAATAGTAGATAAGAAAACCTCTAAAGTATTCAGTTCACATAGTCACATAAATACTCCCTTTCTACAATTATCCTGTATGAGGTTGAACAGAGGGTCGCAGTTCTGCATTCAAGTGTTTTCACAAAATGCTTAAACATTTTAATCTTTTCCAAGTAGAAATAAATAACTTTTTTCCTTTTTTTTTTTTTTTTTTTGGAACAGTGCTGATTCAGGGATACAGAAAGAAGGGTTGTCTTGTAACCAAAAAGGAAAAGGGAAAGCCAGAAGCTGAAAAAGCTGCTCATCATTTCCTCTAAGCTAATTAATGTTATGCTGGCCACTGTTACCTACTTACATCAGTCATACTATAAAGAATATAAGAGGGTTCAAAAGCATTAAAAAATAAGGAAGGCTGTTCACTTCCCACTTCAGTTTTGATGATATAAGAAGGTTCACATACTGATTATGGATTACTCTAAGGAAGGTATGGCTGTTTAGATAAATATCATGGCCAAAGCCTAAATCCTCAGGCCTTATCTTCCTCTTCAGAAGAAGTGTGATTAACTTAAACATAAGGCAGACATAGAAGATTCCCTACTTCTGCATAACAAAGAACCTTTATCTTCCTGGCTAGCTATTGTGTAAAGAGATGAAATTAACCACAATTAAACCAGTGTTCATAAATTTGTGGGAGACACACAGAAGAGTCAACCAAGCATTATTTCCACCACTTCTCCGAAA
>VYZW01036823.1:88871-138400 GCA_013401315.1 Balaeniceps rex | reverse complement strand
TTTTAACTGGAAAACTCTAGCTTAAGGTCCCCCGCATGAAAGACCATTCCAGTAACAAGTATTTTGCTAATAACAATACAAAGTTTCTTAATAAATGCTTTTGTTAAAAGAAATCTGAGTTTCTCCACTGTTCCTATAGTTTCCTTTGCTTTTATAATTGGGCGATTCCTCAGTTCTGTCGCTACCAGTCCTGTGGTGTTTTGCACATATGGCTGTGTTATTTAGGGCAATAAAATTGTGATGTTTCATTCTCTTAAATCATCCTATACGCGTTACTTGAGTAACAGAGTCATCTTTGTACAACTTCTGGTTAATGTGTTTTAGACTCACAGAAGTTTTCTGGCTATGCAGTTTTCATTGTGTGGTTTTTTTCCGTGTAAGACGTTGCCTGCAGTACATCTGCTAATTTGAGGGTGCCAGCAAGGATGCTTCTCCTGCGTGGTATCATGCTTAGCATCTCTGTATGTGAATTCCTCTTAGTTCAGTAGACTGGCACTGCCTGATCCTGGGGAGACCTCAGAGACCTGTGCTGTTGCCTTTCCGAATAGGTCTCGGGGACAGGGTCTGTTTATTGGAGATGGGGTGTGTGGTTATTGGTCGCTCCCTGTTCTAAAGGAAGAACATTATGCAAGAGGACAGGTCTTGGAGAATAATCTAAATGTGATCACCCTCACCTTCTCAGGGAGCGTGTTCCACATCTGGGTCAGCTTATTAAAGATATTTACTAACGAAGCCCTAGTGTGGTGACACAGCAGCCAATTATTTTTTGCACCGAGATCCTGCTTGTTTAATGACAGACAGCAGGACCTTTTAAAACTGCAGGCCTGACAACTTTGTGTTAAATCTGTTATTTCGGTTTAGTCTTTAACAGCATATCTAAACCCCAACCTGAATCCCCAAATATAATCACATTACAGACCAATTATTTTGCTTGCTGAGTCACTTCGTCAGTTTGACAGCATGCCTGGCAGAAAATTTTGATTCCTTTCAATTCTTTGATTAAAGAAATTAATTAATTCAGAGTTTTATTTTGTTTGGAGATATCAAGGTCTGACTCTCCCACTGATTCATAGCCCCCACTGACAGTCACTGGTGGGATTCATTCTCTCTCCAGCCCTTTGAAGCCAGAGAGATCTCTTTTGTGGTAAAGGCAATGAGAAGTCATGCTTCTGGGCAAAATCCTTCTTACTGCCATGCTGGGGTGCAGATCCCTGGTCTCCCTCTATTTGAAGACCTAGTCCCAGCTTATTGCTTGTATTAGGCAGAAGTTGACTGTATTTTTTTCTAGTAGCCAGGAATGGCCAATGCAACGAGTAGTCATAAAGAGGGGGTTGATCCTTATGAAGGATGTCTTCCTGTTGGATTATTATTTAAAACAGGGAATACAAAGAGTATAGACAGAGTTTGGAGATGGGAAAGAATCTTTTAGGTTTGAACAAGCTGGTCTTGAAGTTGGAAGTTAGCAAATATTCATAGTGTTTGAACTTTGGAATATTTGGTTGCTTAGGCAAGCTGGGTATCTGCAGCCTGTAGTGAAGACTGAGAACTGTTAACAGAAAAATACTGTCATAGGTCTCTGTCTGATGTGGTTTTCTACTCATTATAATGGAAAAGGAATAGTATTAGCATTGGCATTTTGAAACTGTTTCTCAAATACAACAAATACATTATGATTTAGAATTTATGAATATTGTAGTGCTATCAGCACAGTGCAGACCAAATTGGCTGTTGTGCTGGCTACTGCCCAGTCACATAACTAGGCCACCCATGTCATAAAGAGTTCAAGCTCTAGCCAAAAAAACCCTCAGAGCAGAGGAAAACTCATACTTTTTGCTCCCATTTTGCTAATGAGGAATGACCCACAGAAAGATTAGGGCTTGTGGGAGTTGCCACTTAACATGGTGTAGTCCCTCCTGCTCAGTTGTGGTCAGCACAGGCAACGTTTAACGGGAAGGATGATAATCCACTTCTAATTTATGGAAGGGAAAATTATTAGAGATCTATGTAAGGACATAATAGGAATGTGTAGGGATAAAATCAGAAGGGCTAAGATGCAAAGTGGATCTAGTGACTTGTAGGGTCATAAAAAACAAGGACAGAAGCTTCTACACCTACACTAAGAGTAAGGCAATGAAAGCATGACGTCATTGCTGAGTTAGGAAGAACAACAAGTAACTGATGGTGCAAGAGGTAGATGAAGTAATTTTGGCTTCTAACTTTGTAAAAAAAGATTAATTTTGACCAGATGCTAAACACTATTAAGGCGATAATAGTCAAGTCAGGAATAAGGAAAGAAGAGGTAGAACAAAATGTTTGATAACTTCCATGCATGCCAATCTCTGAAAAATCAGCAAGAAACTATCTGGATGGTTTGGAGTATTTGGAGGAGATGCGAAAATACTATTACTACAGACTAATGAGTAGTTACAGAGACTTTCAAGTATAGTATAACGTTAACAGCGTGTGTAAAATTGTCTAGACCTTTGGCCCATAGCTTTCGTTCCTTTTGTCAAGGACCTTTCTTAAAAAAAAAAAGAAATTAAGCAAACTTTCAAAAACAATAAATTTTTTATGTTCCCTCTATGGGAATCTTTGCACTTCCTTAAAAAGTTACCTTTCCCTCTGAGCAAAACTTGCAGTATTTCTACTTTGAGTTTGCTATCATTATGCAGTCCAAATAAAATTCATCTGTGAAAAAGTTCTTTCAGGTGGAGCTTTACTGACCAAGAAAAAGAGTATAATTTTCACTATCCTCTTGGTGATTTGTGCAGCAGAAATGTTTTGAAGTGCACAAAACCTGCTCTTTGTGCTGGGTAATTTTGCACCATCTTGTGGCCATGAGGCTCCTTTTTTAGTCTCAAATTCCCTGAAGCGGATAAAATGCATTGCCGCAAGAAGCAAAATGTTCAGGTCCTGAAAGTCATCTGCGTACCCTCTCCCTGTAGTCAAATAATCCACATCTGTTTCCAAAAGGATATATTCAAATAACTGCATTTTTTATGAAACTTTTCTTTTCCCTTCCACACTGCTGAAATAAAAAACCCCTCATCTGTGACAGTTTATGCTTAATAGCTACCATAAGCATAAGCATAAGCAGGAGTCCTACAGTACATTCTTGTCGCCTTTGACAAGCTTTGTAGTATCACAGAAAAATGGCCCTTGGGAATTAAAAAAAAAGAGCTGTGGTTCTGTGTCTGCATCTTCAAACATCTTTCTTCCTTCTGTTGGGACAACCGCTCTGAGAGGAGAAATTGCTTCATTACTGAAACAATTTACATATTCTTTCCAAGGCAGGCATCAATGACAGGTAGTGAAGGTCTGAATGCTTCGGTACTAGTCTATCTCTGTTCCCAGCTAAACCACAGAACTGCTTGAAACTTTGTACGTGTGCTGTCCATATGTGGAAAGAAACTTCTTTCAATTGCCCATCAGCATCCTCTGGAAGAGAACCCAATATGCAATTATGGACTGTAGATGCATTTCAACCAAGACCTCTTATATCTCTCTTGAGTCCAGTTTTTACCTTGAGCAGTTTACCTTTCCTCCTCTAAGAAGCCACCCAAGACAGTGTTACCCTTGCTGGCAAGTAACCCTCAGCCTTCGTTTCTTCTATAACCTTCAGAATTTGCTTGGAAATGAATTCTGCAGTTTCACTAAGAAATGTAGTAAAAAGTGTAGGCTTTTCACTACACAATGATGAGATGCAAGTAGTAGAATGTATCTCACCTTAAATTTAGGGGGGTGATTTAGCACTAGTATAGGGAAGGTGTCTAAACTCCTGTTACAGTCAGTACAGTTATTGGAGTCGAGAGTGTGATTCAGCCCACTGAGTGTGGGTGGTGTTTTTGGGATGAGTCAAAAACGTGGCTTGGAGTGGACTCCAAGCCATGTCCTGACTGGTTCTCCATGGACTGTAATGGGAGCTCAGACACCTGCCTCATGTAGACATGTGAAACAGCATTGTAGAAACTCATATCCAGGAAGGCTTGATTGTAGCCTATATTTCTATGCAGAAAACTATTGTCATGATTTTTTTCTCCTATATAAGAGTTATATCCTATAGAATATAACTTTCCTACTGTGAGTCTTGCAGCAGCCATGAGAATAGTATTGAATTTCCTTGTTCAAAGATATTAGCCAAATTGTGTCTTATTAAAGATGGGAAAGTTTAGTATGTTTCATATATTGAATGTTTAATGCTTGTTAATAGAGCTCTAATGAGAGGTGGGGACTGTGGGGAGAACCGAGGGCTCCTCTTTCTGAAGGCACAGGATCTTAACTGAGGCCAGCCCCTAAAAATTGAGGGTAAGTTTTCACATAAACTAGTGGTTATATTTCAGAAGTCAAAGGCATTGGGCAGCATCCCAGAGGACTTGCAGGAGAAAAGCATGTTTCAAAAAGCAGGCTAAAGAGAAGCCAGGGACATACACTCTTCTAACCCATACTTTGGAACTGGAAAGAAAGCAAGTAAATATCTAAGGCTGATATACACAGGCAAGAAAAAGAAAAAAGATTTTGAAAATTTCTCGAGATTATTTTTTTCTTTGAATGGCCTACAGAGAGAGCAATAGACATGATACATGTGGAATTTTAATGATTCTGTAACTTGTATGTGATCCTTCCATAACCGATCTATGAGGATGATGAAACCCTCAAAATGTTGGTTCATTCTACTATTCAATCCATCTCTTTGGTCTCACGTAGCACTAGGATCCAGCTGATTCCTATGATGCCATTAAATGTCATGCAGTTATTAGGTTTAGGATACACAATTTGTAAAGCCTGAGCACAACCCTGAAAATGTGAAGAACAGCAAGGAGGTAATTTTGGCAGAAAGGAAATTATTTTGAACTTGTCTTCAACTCCCCAGTCAAGAGGAAGGACATCAAAAGACCATTTTGCTCAAGATGGGATGAGGCACGGTGTGTAGCACCATGTGGTGCTACTGGAGTGTAGTTCTGCTGCCTTTCATGTAAAAAGAAGATGGTCACATAGCAGAGATGATAGAAAAGAACAAAGGATGTAGATTGGACAGAAGCAGTCACCCCCCTCCTGTCCTTGTCCCCCTGCCCTTAACGAGAAGAACATGGGGAGAGCATCATACCTTTTTGTGCACGCATTCCCCCGCCCCGTTAGACCAAATTGTAACAAGGCAGTTGTGTTCTGCTGAGCTCCAGTTCTGATGTGCTTCTTACACAAATAGTGCTACGTGTTCCCCAGGTTACATCAGTAGCCTCTTCATCTGACTGATTAAGTCCTCCTGTCTTTAATTCCTGCTGACTTTTACTAACTGCTTTATTTAATGACTCTGGGTGGACATTTGTTGCTTTCCCTGGTACAGGCCCCTGCACAGGTGAAATCTCTTGCTTCACACCATTGTGGGTACCACAGCGTTTTCAGTCAGGTTGTCAGATACCAGCAGGAATCCCAGGGGCAGGGTAGCTCCAGGCTTCGTACTCGTGCTGAGCGTAACCAAGAAGAAGAGTTGCTGGCATGGAGCTCTGGACTCTTGCTGACAGTGGAACCATTATTTCAGGTAGGATATGTATTTTTGGAGGATCTAGTGTTCCTCGTGGCTCACATTTCTGGATGCACTGCAAGAATCCAAACAAAAATAAACGCTTCCACAAGATGTTTTTAGTATACCAGCAGCAGTTTAATACTATGTAAAAATACAGTAGAAAATGTAAGATTTTTTAAAAAATAACATACAGCTGTAGAGGCCAGGAGTTTGGTTGTGGATTCATGATTGCCTACATTTGCAGAAAAGTCTCCTTTTTAACCATTGTCCAAAGGACTGAGAAAAGCCCCTGGCTCCAGACTGAATGGCCTAAATGCCAGCAACTGGAAAAACCTGGTTGTGCTAGTATTCAAATTTTGAACTGGACTAGCAGGAGGAGACCTGGCTCTGGAAAGACTCGACGTCTGAGCCGGTGGCTGGGTAAGGGTCCTGGGGTCTGGGCATGGATGTTAGGTGGACTGAGAGCCTGTGCTGATATTTGAGGAGTCAGTGGGTGTGGGGTACCTGTGAGATGAGCATGTGAGTGTGTGCGTCTGTTCTGCCAGTGAGCGTCAAGCTGGGCGAGTCAGTGGGTAGGAAGAGACCTGCGTATGGGGTAAGGGGGGAAGGTTCAGGCATGAACTCAGGGGCTGTGCTGACCTCTGAGGGATCTGTGAATGGGGACGTGCTTGTGAACCTGGAGAACGAAGGCATGTCTGTTCTTAGTAGCAGGCTTCAGTCCTGACCAGCTGGAGAGGAGGGATGGGACTGAGCTATTGGTGCCTGTATGTGGGCGCTGTTGGTGTTTGTGGGGGTGCCGGCAAAGGCCGTGCTGTCTGTGGCCGTCTGCGTGGCAGATGGTGTCAGTGTCCTCTGTGAGTGTGTGTGTGTGTGTCTGGAATACGCTCTCAGCCTTGCTACTGGCCAAAGCTGCAAGCATCTGAGATGTTTGAAGACTACTTTGTAGTTGACTGGCATTCCTGAAGGCTCTAAGTATGTGGTATCAAAGGCATGGACTTAATTAAATGACCCACTTAAAATGCTGGCCATATGGTATCCTGCTTCCCTTGACTGCAATGACATCTGCTAACAATAAAAGAAAAAAAAATAGTCATGTCAAAGGTTGTGTGTTATTTCCATGAGTTACAGAAAACATCCTCTCCTAAAACTCCCACAGCACCGAATGTAATGACTCATTGCCTCTGTTTATTCCTTAATTACAAAGCTTCTATGTGGGGGTCTCAATTTTATGACAACCCGTCTCACTGCCATCGCTTTCATAATGATTCTGCTCCATGGCATGTTTGGGTCCAAGCATGGTATTAGGCTGAGGGCAAAATGTACCTTGGGGTTTCCAGTGGTGGAAACCTCCAGTATCCACAGTTCCAGCACCTACTGACTCATAGCTGAGGAGAAAATGAGTGGAAAATTCAAGGGAAACTGCTGCACATGCCAAGCAGGAGAAGCAATAAAGCTCCAAGGTTTAAGGCAGAAGTAGGTGATGTACGTTGTGGTACAGCCAGAATGACATAAAGCAAAAGGCCACTTCCAGGTACGTATTCCATCACCATGTACTTCCCACAGTGCTGCTGGACACAGCCTCTTGAAAAGAACGCTCTATTACTCTGTAATTTGGAAGCCAGAAGGAATTGTTGTAATTATCCAGCCAAGTGATATCCAGCCTTTAGCTGAAACCTGCTAATAAAATAACCTTTTTTTCTGCCTGCCTCTAGTTACAGCCTAATGTGTGCTCCTACCTGTGGCAGAGTCATGGTGGTGATATTGCTTCCGTGATAGGAGATCCTGCCAACCTGAAGAGAAGCTAATCCCAAAAGAGCAGCATGGCACAAAAGGTAAAGCTGCTTTAGGAGTGCTGGGAAAGTTGATCAGGGAGACAAAGGGCTCTGATGGCCCTGAAAATATGCTGGGTGAGCTTGCTGAGGCTGCTCAGACAAAGTGCAAGAACGGTGTTTGAAAATAAGAAGGAAAAGGAAAAATTGGAAGAGAAATTGAAAGAAGAGTCTGAGAGTGAACACTTTCCCTCTTAATTTCACCCGATTGGTATGAAGATTAGGAGAGACAAAAGAGTTTTGAAGAGGTCTGAGTCATCTCTTCTAATTTGGGGGTGAAATATTCTTCTGCAGAGTCCCCTCTCCTCTTCAGGATATGCTTCTGGGAATCAGTCTGCTGAACTGAGGTGGCTTTAGGCCTTGCAGAGAAAATTGCGACTGCGTTAAGTCTACTTGCTGCCTTAATGCAACCAGAAGGAAATGTGTTTGGGGTAGTTGCTGAGCTTGCAAACAACCGCTTTTGATGATTTTGGTTCCAAAGGTGGCACATCTTACCATTGAATTATTAAAGTGTTGTCCTAATTAATCTGAACCTACAGGTCATAATGTCTCTGAAATACTTTTTCTCCGTTAGTTACTGATTAGGTAACCACAGTGTGGTTAGGTACAACAAAGGCTGCCTCTCCCTGGTACGGGATATACTCTAGCTTCTTTTAATGTGATTTTCCAAAAGAAAATAAAATCTCAGTTTCTTTTTTTAAATCTTCATTTGGACAATCGTTCTTTGTGAAACTGTACTAAGAGCAGTTTCTTTAGGCACTTAAGTAAAGATTGCAGAAAGAAATAACTGACACACATTCAGTCCGAGGAGCTGGAGATGCCTCTTTCTACCAGCTTTTTGACCAAGCCATTGTGGGTTGCCCAACACATAGGCTGCAGCCTAGTAATAAAGATTTCCCAGAAAGTCCATAGACAATCCTAACTCTCAACTTGCTTTTTCTGTGCTGTTCAGGACAGCATCACCTAACAAGGACTTGCACTGATCTATCGATCAAGTTTTTACATTAAGAAGCCTCAGCACGTTTTGATCCCCAACGAAATTAATTCTTCCTGTGCAAAGGAATGACTCAGATTCTTGTAGCTGTTGTGGCTGACTTAAAATATATTACTCATTTTGCATGAAAAGTAATGCTGGAGGCATATGACTCTGTAATGGCTGCTCTGCGGCCATTTTGTGGCCTTTGGCTCACTCAGATGATAAATCTTGTGTTTTTGAGGTATTTCCAACTCACTCATTGAAAGTTGCATCAACCTACGTTCAACATTCAGGATATTGGTTAGAAAAATTATCCGGGAGTTTAAAAAGATGCAGATGCCTTAGTCAAAGGTAGGATGTCCTGAGACATTACATGTCTTCTTGTCAGAGCTGTTGGAGTTCACGTGAAAAGCCTTGGGGAGGGAGGCAAGAGCAGAAATCCCACAGCTGTTTGATGTAGTTTGAGGCTTTGGGTAACCTCCTACAGTAGACACCTTATATACATAATAAGATTGTGCCTGGCCTGAACAGCTTACAACCCAAAGAAAGAGGTCGGGGAAAAGTGAGTTTTGTGGGTACCAGACCAAACCCTCCCCGCGCAACTGCAGAATTGTTCTTGATAACCTGGAGCAATTCCAGATCTTGTATCTTTTTTACATCATTCTTTTGGTGTACAAATAGTGAACTAATGGTCCTTTAATACCCATTACAAGAAAGGCTTGGTATAAGTGGTCCTGAGATGTTTAAGCAGGACTTAGCACAGTTTGAGGTAAGTGAATAGTGAACAGGTGTTCTTTTTTTTAAACTGAGTTTTTCTGTAAGCAATGTGCTCAGTAGCCTGACTTGGTGTTTCATGCTTGCTGGACAGCAAAATCAGTGTGCTGATCTTTTAGGATGTGTCTAAAACTGACTTGAGTAAGCCAAAGTCCATTTACACAAAAACCAGCCTGGCAGTACAGGGTAAGGTGGGACAGATAATAAGTACATTGGAATTGGGAACCTCACAATTTGCTAGGAAGTTGCTCGAGATATGGAAAAGAAAATGTCTCCAGGGATATCATATTCATGTGCGTGTGAGCACAGAGGTGCTGGAGGAAGACTGTGGGAGAGGCACGCCAGCTCTGGGCAGCTGCAAGAGGACCCTGGCTGGCCCCACCAGAGCAGCACAGGGTACCTTGCCTGTCTTGCTCAGGGCAGCGGGTTGCATTAGGAACACAGATGTTGGTAATTTGCCCTGCTTTTCTTTCCTGTTGGGCTATGATTTTATTGTTTTTTTTCACTTAGCTTCAGTACACAAGCTGTTAATGAACATGTCATGCCAGCGGGGCTGCTTCATTATCCAGGCTTCAGCCAATCCAGCCTGAACAACAGCTCCTACCAGACTGCATCGTTGTGAATTTCTGTGGGTCGTTTAATTAATACAGCAAATACAAATGACAAAGTAGGTGGAGATATCAAACCTGAACTTTGCATGGGGATTTTTCAGCCCAAGAAATTACCACTAATATCAGAATGGTTTTATGTTCTTTCTTCCTGTTGCAGTTACTGGGAGATGATATCTGAAAATGCTACAAGGAGCAGAAAGAAAGAGGTGTCATAAAGGCATCAATTTAGGTTTAAAACATCTTCTGTACCTAAGTGGAAGATGCAAGATCACACTAAGTAATTTTTAGGCCTATTACCTTATTAGAGATGACAGAGGTGCATTTAGACAAATCTGTATGAGCAGACAAGCAATATTTAGAGAAGAAGGGGAATCTTAGACAGTAGTTGTTTTTTGACAAGCCTTTGTGATGAACCAGTAAAAAAGCAGCTGTGTAATGAGACTTCGGAATATGAATTACAACTGCAATCAAGACACAGATTCTAGCAAGACATTGAAATCATAGCACTTTCTTGGTGTCTTGGTCTTGTAAAACCAGATGTTACTTGCACAAATTTGAGGCTTGGAAGCACCATGAGAACAGTAAACGGTGCTGGCTGCTTTCCTGATACAATCAATTTTCATTTTTTTTTTCAATATACTTCAAAATCATGCCAGAAAGAAGAAAAATGAGAGGTGATGTTTTTTCCTTCTGTTAAGACTCTCCCCCAACGGTATCACCATTGCAGCTTGGTACGAGGAAGCTTTCGAAAGATATCCTTATCCCCTGAAACAGGAAGAGGAAACCCTGTCCTCCCCCAACACAACCAGGTGCACAGACATCATAGCTTAGACAGAAAAACTCTATCCACCTTTGCTAAAATGTCCTGGTTAAAGCATGTTACTGAAATGGTTATGGAAGCTCCAGGTGGCTGTAAAGAGCAGGTCCCTCTGGAGGCCAGGGAGCTGGCAGCCTCCTTAGAAATGTGTCCTTTCCTCCTCTTCAGCCAGGCCACCTCCAGACCTTGGCAAGGGATCAGCTCCTTCATAGATTAGGTATTGCCAAATTGGCATGGGTGTTGTGATGTCCCTCCACTCTTCTTTCCTAGGGACAGCAGCATTTGAAAGATGAGTAAGAGACTGATAATTCCTAAATCAGCTTCTGAAACCTGTGTAGGGAAAGCAGCTGCACTCCATGGAAATGTCCCTGCAAACACTGTGGGGAAGCTGGGCAAAGCAAGGAAATCTCAAACACAGCGATGAGTGCTGGGAAGCATGTATC
Organism: Balaeniceps rex; assembly: GCA_013401315.1. Taxonomy (NCBI): domain Eukaryota; kingdom Metazoa; phylum Chordata; class Aves; order Pelecaniformes; family Balaenicipitidae; genus Balaeniceps; species Balaeniceps rex. The sequence continues at coordinate 127,429 of VYZW01036823.1, read as the reverse complement.
TGCAGTCACGGCTGAGGCTGATCTCTGGTTTTGTTAGAAAGATCAAAGAGAAGATGTGAAAAGTTAAATGATAAAAAAGAAAGAAGGAGAAAATATTCAGGCCAAAAGAGAGGAGGGGCGGTACTGGTTTGCATCAGCAGAGAGTACAGCCCTTTTGTAACTAACGGACTTTCCTGAGGTAAGAAATTACATCAATTTCTCTTGAAATGACACTTGACAAGAGGCAAAGTATCTTTTATAATCTCATTTAATAAACTGTTCAGCCCGCTTAAATATGCTTTCTATCTGCTTTATCCACTGGAAACTTGTGCTTTAGCAATTCATTAACCTCCCTTCTAATTATGTGGACGTAGGCAGCACTCTGCTATGACCCCGCAGAGCTGCAGCACAAGAAATTTTGTTCTATTGCTCAAAGTACGCGTTCGTTTCTGAAAAGGGACACAGAAAGGTCAGAGGGATGTAGCTGTTTGTACCATCTCTTGGATTTACTGGAATAATTACTTGGTTGGTCAGAATTAGCCATTACTTCAGTAAGGATTTTATAACAGGTCAAAGGCACACTTGTGGAAGCAAAAGCAAATCTCCTACTAAAATAAAAAATAATAGATAACATCAGATACAGTATTTCTACTTCAAGGAAAATATAAATAAGTACTTCATTAAAGATGTTCTCAGAGGAAATAAGCTGGCTTGGAAGAGCTCTGAACTTTGCTCAATGTGGAGCCAAGTTCAAACTTTGCAGCTCAGGAGATGTATTACATTTTTTCTGAAGGGAATGTGGTGGGCTCGGGATGAGAATGCTGATAAGCGCAAGAGAACTTCTAGGCTGCAGTGTCTCCCAGTGCAGTTTATTTTCTAGTTTAGACTAGAATCCAACACTTGCTGCTTTTAGGGAGGAAACAAGAAAATTTCTGGGGCAGTTTTGAGGCTGACTGCTGTCATGAAGTTACTTCGTTTGAAATGCCCGGTGCCTAGAGGTGAGTTCATGCTGTCTGACATAAGCATTTTGCAAGGCTTTGAAGACAGCTATTTTCCAGCTTTAGTATTAATTATTTCAGCTCATATGATCTATAGGCAGTTTTAAATCCACTCGTTTCAGAGTCTGTGAAGTGGCTCGTACTGCTTGTATCACGTGTCAGCAATGTCCAAAGGCTGCTAATGTACTGGGGGAACCAAACCTTGGAAACAAACTGGGGAAGAACAAAATGTTGTGTGTCTTCCTTCAGTACTCCTAGGAGAAACATCAGAAAAATTTCCAAGGGGTTTTCCATCCCACTTTATTTTATTACTCATATTTATTCTCTTGCTCCAGGAAGGGTGTCCCAGGTGTTGTGACAGCTGGGGGACAGGCCTACGACTTCTTAGAAGTGCACTGTCACCTCACTTAGCACATGAAGAGGATGCGTGCAAATGTGCATGCTCAGATTGCAACAAAGATTAGAGCATGGACCATTCTTCTGCTTCTTGGTTGCACAGTGTCAAGTGCCACAGGGGTCCTGGTCCATTACCAGGGTTTTTACGTATTAGGTCTGTCACCAGAATAGACAGTTAAAACGAGACAGAGCTCCTCCTGGCTGGCTATCAGACGCAAATAATAAAACATGAATGCTGCTCTAAGCAGCTGTCACAGCAATGCTCCTGTTCTCCACATGGCCCTGTATTCTGTGAATGAGGAGAGAGGTTTGACAGAAAGGAGGTGTTATCCTGCATCTAGCACAGAGAGAGGATCAAGTAGAAAGCTCTGCACAAAAATCTAGTGTAGAAGAAAATGTGAGAGCAGTGGGAAAGCAGTGCTGAGCCCTGGTGAGAGAGGGCTGAGGACAAAAGAAGGTCTATCTCTTTGCAGACTTGCTCTGAGCAGATATGAACATAGTGCTGCCTCTGCTCTGGACTGGGTACTGGATAGCTATGATGAGCATGGTGGTGACACTGCTGGGAGGTGATGGCTATGGCTGCAGGCTCAATGCTCTGTTAACCACAACAGCAGAGGTAGGTCATGGCTGTCTATGGACAACATGCCAGTACACCCAAGGAAATGTTCTCACCGCGTTCATGTCTAAGCTGTGTAGAGACCTTCATGGTTTGTACTTCACTCAATTGGAGAGTAAATGACATCGCTGAATTGCGTTTGCTACCTGTTCCCTTAACCAAGATTTTAGCTTGAGGATATCCCCTGTTGCACTTCTTTACTGTAGTGTAACTCCATTGGCTCTTCTCTGACTGAATCAGTCCGTATTGGGCAAGTAACTAGGACTTTCTGAGGAGGAAAGCTGGTTGCTTGAGTAGAACAAGGCCACCATCCCTCCACAGCTACAACAAACTGTTTACAAGGTGAACCCTAGGTGTTATTTTAGAGCTAGTCTCCATCCTCCAGATGCTCAAAACCATATATATATGACTAACTGACATTACTTCATTAACTGTCATCGTTGCACATAACCTACATATTTTGAGGAAGTGTTGCTGTGAATATCTTCACATGAAATTTTGAGCACCATGCATGTTCTGCCTAGTAAATGGGGGAAGAGTAAATGGGGGAAGAGTAGATGCTGCTGGCTATTTTACATCAAAGGTGCCTAATGGCAAAATAGGCATGAAGTGAAGGACATTAGATGAAACATCTCAACCAGCCCTTGCTGAGCATCAAGGTAAATAACTGCATGGGAAGCAGGACCATTATCAAAAAGCCTTGGGTTTCCATCTGGTGTTTCATTCAGATTTTTCTGAGATGAGAAGGGCCACACACTGCTGTGAACGGATGGAAAGTGAACGCTTGACATGAGCCTTGTCACTTTGTGGTAGACTGTGACAAGCCCTGGGGTTCACTGTTGTAGAGTAGTGGCACACACAGTACAAAAGCCAACGTTAGTCAAATAATGATTTGAAGGAGTAACAGACATGGATTTCTCTTCCAGCATTTCACTGTTAGATCTTCTCAGCCCAGAAACAGGGATATTTATTATTCAAGAGGACCTGCCATTGCATTTGGATTCAACCCAATCAAGTGTTTTTGTTATAATGGGGAGGGCTAAGAGCTGAGCAGGAAGACCACGAAATGACTTCTCAGACTAGTTCTCTTGCAGGAACTGCCTGTGTAGACAGAAAGTCTCTTTCATGTTTAATGCCATGTAAAGTGTTGTGTTCAGCAACTCACTTAACTGAGTGAGTAATATGGAAGTGAGATAATAATACAAGGGTAATATAAAAACCTCTTGAGACATTCATGACAAGAATCCCATCTTTTTGTCTCGGTGTATTTCAGTGCCCTAGGGGAACCTTTTTTCCAGGAGAAAAGCTGACTTATAAATTTTCCTACTATATCTAATTGTAAACAGTGATTCCCGTAATGGAAAATTGCGCTGCCCTAGGAGTGCCTTTATCTCTTAAAATTGGATACCCACCCATGAGGATGTGTGACTTTGCTGCCAGCTCATGTACTCAGTGATTCTCTTTTGATTTTAGATATGGTGCTCTCCTGAGAAAATAGATGGCTCTGTGGGGCTTACCAGTACAGGTATGGAATAAGATAAGTACCTGGTAACCAACCAAATGGGTAATAAAAATATAACCACTTGGAGTTTCAAAACCCTGTTTTCAAAGACTTGGTGGAAAGGGTTAAATATGCTTGTAAACATACCTGTTGTGAAGCTTCTCCTGGCTGCATGCCAAATGGCAGGCAGTCCGTTTGGATGCATAAGGGCAAATGATGGCACAGTTAATGCTAAGGAAACCTCTGGAACATCTGGACTCTCAGCAGGGATTAAACAAAGGTAACACTGAATTAGCTGTGTCTGTGTGTTCAGATATTCAATGTGTGCACAGAAATGCTCGGCTCACAGGTGTTACTGAGGACTATTCACAATCTTCCTAAGCAAGAATTACTTATCAGAGAGAATACTATAGCAAGCAAATTTCAGACATTTGAGTGTGGGAAATGGCTATGAACTTTACAGAGTTAAGGATATTCTCCTTCCCTCCTATGTCTTTCTCAGACTTGTGCCTCCTCTTTGTACTCTTGGTACTGAGGAAAGGGTTTGTTGTTGAAATCTTTGCAGTTCACTCTGGAACTCTCCTTGTCCTTGCTGTTTGTTCCTTTCCTCCTCAAGTTCTTCCTGCGCATGTGGATCATACGGCTCTCCAACCAGCTTGTTCCTGCATAATACCCTGTGAGTTGTGGGTTTGTGGCTACTCCCTGTCCCATACTTGTTACCATGGTTAGAGTCCTCACGTATGAGGTATTGCCTACAGCCCCAGAAAGTGGGACAAAATACTAACTCCATAGAAGAGCTGAGCAGGAGGTCTTGGTACTGAAGGAGGTGGTGGTGGGTTCAGGAAAGGTACCTATGTGATGGTACATTTCTGACTTCGCTGCATGTGAATTACTGCAGTCCTGGAAACAAAAATCCTCAAGGTGCCTCATTTGCACCAGGCACCTGGAGATGTTGAGATGCTGTGCTGAGCAGGCTGGAAGGAGAGGCATGGAGCTGGGGCCAGGAGCTGCATGGTGAATGAATGTATGATAGTCATCCCTCCACATCCTAAACATTGCAATGGAGAGAGGGTGAAGAGTTCCCCTTCCTCCCCTTTCAAGCCACGGTTTCTGCCAGGGCAGGTGATCCTTCTTCTCCTCCTTCACTGTCCAGCCCTTACAGTCCTGCCTCCTGACATACCTACAGGTGTGGGGATCCTCTGTTCTCACTCCCAGCAATTTGTTAGCTTATAAATTTGTTATAAAGCCTAACCACAATGAACGCAAAGGCCCAGCGAGGATCAGAGTGGCAATACCAAGTGGAGCAACCAGTAACCTCAGCAGTGCCAAGAAAGCCCCAGACCTGCTCCCTGTGATTGTTGGAGGAGAGCAATCAGCCCCAGGCCCCTGGTGAACCCCACTGAGGAGTCAGTGGGGCACTCCCTCCCCAAAAGGCCCTGCAGACTAGCAAGGATGAGCACCTACAAGGGTGTGGGGCTCACAGGGGGCTGCAGGGGAAAAACTTTAGGGGACGTTGTACAACTTCTTATGCGGTGTTTTAAGGGGGTTGTGGGAATGTACAAGACTTATTGTGGGATATTTAGGGGAAGGACCAAAGGTGGTTCTGCAAGGGGAACCAGTGTGAGGGCAAAGGGGATAAAAGGGGCTGGTCCTGGGTAACAGCTGGCTGGTCAGTATGCCTGTCTGACCAAACCCTGCACCTGATCACCAGAGTCTATCCTACAGTTTTCCTAAATATTCTTATGTAATGATGTAAATAATTATTTACTACTACTATTAATTACCCTTACATTTTTTCTATCCACCTTCTGTGTGGGCACACTCTCTATTCTGAGCCCGAGTGAGAGACCACCAGCAACCTTCAAGCCAGACTGGTGGGCAGCAGCATGAGAGCAGAGTGCCGGCAACTGGAGCGGGACCACAAACCTCAGAGGCTGGAGGGTGCCGGTGCCAGCACCTGGGGAAACCAGGGCCTGAGGCCAGCTCTGGGACAGCTGAGTAGCTAATGCCAGCTACCGGAGAGACCTATTTTCTATGTGTGGGTACGTATTTCACTAGGGGACATCAATCTTGATCAGCTGGAGAGGAACAGTACCTGCCGCCTGTGCTGTTCGTGTGTGTGTGAGCACTGTGTGTGTGACAGTAATGGCACCGCTCTCTGTGTTCATCTGTGGCTAGCCCCGTGTGTGTGTGTGTATGCACATGTGCACCTCCTGGTAACCTGTCCTCAGCCTCACTGCAGGCTGGACCTGGGAGCAAGGAGCTGCAGCAACCTTCCTCCACCGGACAGGGGCAGGAGGAAACCCCCTGGGTGCTGTAGCCACAGGATCTGGCTACCCTTGACAAAACATGATGGAGAAAAATGCACACTGGTCCTTGTGCAAGGACAGATTAAAGTTTTAATGGTGAACCACTTTGTAGATGCTGGCATGGGGTGGGGGATCGGGCTCATTCACAGCAGAAGACTCTCATGTCATTGAGAGCTGTGTCGTCCCCCTTTCCCTGGGGTCCCTCCACTTTTGTCTGGAGCCCACAGATGGCCCCGGAGGTGCAGCTGCTGCTCCATGGGCCGAAGTGACCCCCCGAAAGTCCCCAGCCCTCCAGCTTTGTCCCATCCGAGCAGGCGAACCTCACATTGTTGGCTGCTGTGTCATCACGCAGGTGCTGCCTCTCTTCCACACGCAGCGAGAAGGAAACCAGCTTGTTGCTGGGGCAGAGCTGGGCCTTGGTCCAGTTTCCCCACCTGCCAGAGAAGACAGGCAAGACGTGTTCGGCCCCTGCTGTGTGCAATCAACACCGCAACTCGCCTGGGATCCTGGTAGTCCTGGGACAGGGGACCTACACAGGGATGGTGGGCTTCTATGAGCACCTGTTTCACTCTGCTTCCCCATCACCCTCTAGATTGCCTGGCCACCATCAACCCTGGGCTGCCCTGTTGCTGCAGGACCCCTTGGGAATTTCAGCTGCTTGCTTTGTCCCTGTTACTTAATATATATGTCCTTTTCAAAGTAAGCGTGTGAGGAAAAGGAGAAAGTACAGGTTTAAGGTCTGTATTTTTTGAACTCTTCTTCATCTTTCAAAGAACTGTTCCCTTCCCTGGGACCAGATCTCTACCCTAAGACCTTCACACTTTGTGGCCAGGAGGACATCAGCCACCGCCTCAAGTGGGGATGTGGGTGCCTATGGAGAAACCATTGCACTGGTTTTCCTTCATGCTCCCTAGAAGCTGCTGCCCTGAAGGAGCACAAGAAAGCAAAGACTACTCACCACCCCACAGAGGACTCGATGACTGTGCCATCCGTGCAGAGCAAACGGATGCCGTTCAGAGCCGTGTCGTCGCCAAGCAGCCAAAATCCCTGGTATGGCTCCACCTTAGAAGAGGGGATGAAAACGGGAGTGGTCAGCACCCTCCCCCATTTAAAAGAAGAGATGAGGTGAGCCCTTGTGATGAGGGGTGGTAGGAGGCTCCGGGGACAGAGCCAGACACAGGTAGTGCTGCTGAGCAGGGCTGTGAGGCAGCTCCATGGCATTTCTCAGGGAGTCCATTTCGCTGTTGCCCACCTCTGCTTTTTCTGCAAACTGTGGAGCAGAGGCTCTGGATACAGGAGTGCTTGGTGGCTGCTGTCCCAGGTCATGCTGTGTGCCGTGACACCGAGAGCTGGAGTGCTGGCAGGTGGGAGTTGTCCCAGCCCCTTGGGAATGGGCTCTGCAGTACCGACCCCAGGTCTTTTCTTACCCCATGAACTCCTCTGCTAAGAAATCGCTTGCTGGCAGAGAGCCTAGAGAGCTACTCTACGTTAGAGATTTCTTGCTGATAAGCCTGCATGAGTGATGCAGATACAATACAAACTGCTGTGATGGGACAAAGTGTTGTGGCCAGCCCTGCTGAGACCAGAACGAAATAACGCCATTTCACAGCAGGGTTTTTTCCCACCCCAAAGAAGGAATGAAACCTTACCTTCACTTCAAATCCCTTAGCGTAGCCGCTGGGGCAAAATTGTTGGTGTCCCCAAGAGCCCCAGGGGCCTCCGTTGGGCACCGTGAGGACGGACTCATATTCCCGTGCCTCCGTGCGCTGGAGGCGGCAGGAGCCCAGCAGGCAGAGGATGGCCAGGATGAGCAGCTGCATTGCGGGGGACCTGCTTGGCACCTCACTGCATGGAGGTGATGGCATGGGGGAATTTATGAGCCAGGAGAATGGGTGGGAGTCCTTGGGGAGTGTCAACAAACCCCACGGGGAGCGCTGGTTGTTGCTATGTACTGCTCCTGTTTACTGCCTGTCCCTTGGTGGTGGGGCCACCCTTGCCAGGCGGAAGGGGTGTCACCAGTGCACGCTGGCCAGGGGCTTTGCAGGGCTGTGAAAACTGGTGGATGTGAGGGAAAGGAAGGGGGCAGAGCTGGGACCACTCCCTGAGGGGGTGCTGTGGTTTTGAGGAGGGTCCTGGCAATGCTGCAAGGAGGGTGTTGGAGAGAGCAAGGTGGGAGGAAGAGTGGTGGACTGGGAGGGGAAGAAACCTCTGTAGGGGCTGAGGCAAAACAGAGGTGGAGGGGTCTCAGGGTCCTTTGCCCTGTGGAAGTCCTCACTTCTTCTCGCTTTCCTTCTCTCCTCACTGTCTCACTGAGGTTGGGGAAAGTGCCTGCACTGGAAGCCATTGCATTTTGCTCTGGAACATGCATTAAATGTAGGTGACTATGTAAAGGATGGAAACCCTCCTCATGGGGTAAGCACTCCAGCTGCCAACCATTTCATGTGGCCTTTGCTGAACTCACTCTAGTTTATTGATGTCTATCTTGTACTGGGGACAGGAGAACAGGAGCAAAACTGTACGCAGTCCCATCGTCCCACAGACTCCGTGCTCCTTGTGCAGACACAGCTCCAGCTGCTCAGGTGTATCTTTAGGAGTTGTGAGCACACAGAGAGGGTGAGAGCTTCTGGCAGAAGCAGACCTCTAGTTCTGCTGTTGTTCTACTCTCAGACGTGAGTTTCTGTTGCATGCCTTGTTCCTCCAGAGGGACTAGCCAGAGGTGTCTTACCTCTGCAGATAGCAATATTCATGGGTATCCTGTGAGTAGCTGCAGAGTAGGAGGATAAACTACTCAATCTCACTGAAGAGTCAGTGATGATGCCACCTGGGAGAGCTGTCCTGTGAGGTCTATACCAGCAGTATATCTTACACTATACAGACAGCCAATTCCAGGCTTCAATTACTGAAGAATGGAACACACTGCTTTTGTAATAGCCACCTTGTGCAGGCGAAGGAGGAAGTGCTGCTTTCAGCTGAAATCCTCTGATGCTTCCCCTTGGGTAAAATTGTAAAGATCCTCAGTTACTCACAGCACCCCATGGGAGACAATGAGGATGAAGATGTCTTTTTGTGTCTTTGTATCTCATAGGCAGTAGGAGTCCGGCAGAAAGAAGACAACAGGGATCAAGGGTTGTGTGATCAGGATCCTGGTCTTGAGTATGAATAGCTCATGGATACTTTGCCACTCCTGGTGAGCTAGGACTTTCTAAGCCTGAGGTGTCGAATGGATTTCCTCATAAGGGTGGCAGCAACCACAGCAAGAGCAATGAGCTATTGCCAGGTACCATATCCAGTAAAGAGCTGTGAATAAATGATATGATCAACCCTCTTCATTAACCATGCTGGCTGCATGGTGAAGCTTTCAGCATATGTGGAAAGTTATGGCTTTAGGGTGGAGCAGTGGCAGAGACACCTATAACCGAAAAAGGATCTTGAGGAGAAGCGCTGAAGAGGAGCTAGGTGGGGAAACAGGCCCTGAACTGCCTGACGCTGAAAAGGTAGAGATGTTTTACAGTTTGTAGTCATATTCACAGAGCTGAATCTTGCTCTGTTTGAGTCCCTCTTATTGACAAGGTCTGTTTTCTTTGTCTTCCACTTTCACATAACTTCTGCTGTTTCCTCTCTGTCAACCAGTCTGACCTTCAGCCCCGATGGTCCTGCTGCTGCAGGTAGGAGAAAGGGGATCCTGGCTGGGAAAAGACCCTGCTCAGCATCTTTCCTGATTTTTTTCTTGCTTCCTTTTGGCTGCCTGCAGAGGAGGCAGCCAGAGGCAGTGGCACCGGATCAGTGGTTCTGCGATATTCCAGCAGGAAGCAGTGAAAACAATTCACACGAGTAATTAACTCTGCCTGTGGGAGAAAGCAGACACCGTATGCGTTTCTATAACTTCAGAGTGGGGAGCTAGAAAACAAACAAGGAACTAATCTCAGCTTTATGTTTCCTTCTCTTGTCTCTCATTAATTTTTAACCCTTCCAGAGTGATGAACCTCCTTCTTGAGTCAAAGACAATTTTTTTTTTTCCCTACAGGAAACCTTCCCAGCTCTAGGAGTAAGGCATGGACTGGAATGAAAAGGCTGGAATCAGTATCAGCAGTAGAATTTGTGCTGCTGGGGTTCAGGGCTAATGAGTACTTTTGGATAAATCTGCTCATACACTGAACTTCCCTGAGTATCCAGTGATGTCTCCAACATTCCTACTAATGAACATTTCTTCATCTGGGGGAGCTGTTTCTCTTCACCTCCTGCTTCTTTTTCTCTTCTGTTAACCTGCAGTCCTCCAGTCAGGCAGGGAAACTACCAGCCTGAAAGCCCAGGGTGGGTGGATTTTTCATCATGTTAGATTGGAAAGATGGAGTCTGAACTTCTCATGAGTCTGGCAACGTCTTTGCTGGTTAGCTTTGGCAGCTATTCATAGGGTCATGTTATGTGCCATATCTTTTTTTATTTTAATTGAATTATTGGAAGGCAGGATAGCATTAGACTCAGCAACAGAAGTGAAAACATGATGGCCAGTGTAGGACAAAGACCAGTTCTGTATTTTTGCAAACTTATAAACCAAAAAGAAATATCTCTTATATTTTGGACAACTTAAGTCCTCCTCCCTATGATAAAAAAGAACCAAGAGTTACAATGAAATCAAAATCTTTGAAAACAGTGCAGGTGCTCAAAATAACCAGAAATCAGAAGAATAGAAAAAGGTACTCACAGAGCCAAAATATCAAGATAAAAGAGTGAAGTGCTTGCAGTAGTCTTGTTGACATTGCGTATATACATTTACATTGTCGATGCCTAAGTGTAGGTTAGGTGAATCCCACTTTCCGTGGGCCAGAAGGTATTTTGTTATTTACTGCCCATTCACAAGATGGTGGGGCTCTCCAGGGAAGGCACAGGAGCTGTGTTCTCAGTTGGCCTTCTTCTCTAGCAACATAAACCTTCTTAGATGATGGTGAGAAAAAGTTACTTTAAGTTGCATGTAGACTGAAAATATTCTTGCAATGGCCTTTGTAATGTCATTGGAGATAATGAGAGTTAAATTGTTCCCACATCTGGAAACTAAAGATAGTTTTTGGATAAAAGACCTAGTTTCAAGCATTCTTTGGTGCTGCCAAGGGACCAGTCAGCCTTTGAAGCATGTAGCACTCCTGCCACTGTCATGTCGGTTTAAAAACAGATGCAGAGGCTCAAAACTTTCTATGCTACTAATGGTGTTCTTTGAGGGCCAGGGGAGAGGCACTGGCCAACACTGTTGGTGCACTTAGACCAGATACACAGGCACATTGTCAGCTGGGTGAGGGACTACTTGCCTACAACATAACAGTGGTGAGGTGTGATTCTTGTGACTCTCTACATGAGAAAAGTGATGTTTTCCTATCTTAGAAACATCCCTAATAACACAAAGTCATTAGGCTGAGGCAGAGTCCATGACTTCTCACCGCTCTCAGTGCAGAGCAGCTAGTACTGAGAATTAGCTCTCTGAGGCAAAGGTAGAGGCAAAGACATCTTTTCCCTTCACGGTTTCTTTCTTTCTCTCTCATTTCTGCTGCTTCTTGCTCTTTTCTATTGTCTGGTGAGGCCACCAGAGCTGTGGTTCAGGTTCATCTGAGTTATGACACCCCCATTTATATGTCTATGTAAGAGTCCACCTGTGACCTTTGTGTCTGAGCTGCTGCTACAGTCAGTGGGGACGCACATGCCCAGTGACGTCTAGAAACTGAATCCACTGAACAGCCTTTATGCAGCTGAATCAGCTGCCCGAGGGTAGGTGCCTAGTGCCACTGGAGACTCCACAGGGCATCCAATCTTGCTTCTGCTTATCGAGCCAGAATATGCATGGGTTTTTTTAGGCCTGGTAATAAGAAACTGGGGTCTAGTTTATGTTTCCCTCTACTTTTTTTTTTCTATGGCTATGTCTTTCATATTTTGTGATAACAATTTCTCATGGATCTTTTTGCCTCAGCTGAATCAAATTTCTGTGGAGACTCTTCATGAGGACAGAGCAGGTTGTTTCTGGAGAGAACCTGTAATAGGGAAATGTTGGCAGTGGTTGCAGTCATTAAAAGTTGCACGTGAGATAGATAGCAAGCGCATCACACTGTGTGGTGGGTTAGCCTCAGCTGGCTGCCAGGTGCCCACCCAGCCGCTCTCTCTCTCCCCCTCCTCAGCAGGACAGGGGGAGAAAACAACATGAAAAGCTCATGGGTCAAGATAAGGGCAAGGGAGATCACTCACCAGTTACTGTCAGGGGCAAAACAGATTTGACTTGGGAAAGGTTAATTTAATTTATTGCCAATTAATAACAGAGTAGGATAGTGAGAAATAAGAACAAAACTAAAAACACCTTCCCCCCCCCCTTCTTCCCAGGCTCAACTTAACTCCTGACTCTTTACCTCCTCCCCCCCGAGTGGCACAGGGGGATGGGGAATGGGGGTTGCGGTCAGTTCATAACACTTTGTCTCTGCCACTCGAACCTGATGCTCTTCCTCTGCTCCAGTGTAGGGTCCCACCCACAGGAGACAGTCGTCCACAAAATTCTCCAATGTGGGTTCCTCCCATGGGCTGCAGTTCTTCACAAACTGCTCTAGTGCGGTTCCTTTCCATGGGGTGCCGTCCTTCAGGAATGGACTGCTCCAGCGTGGGTCCCCCACGGGATCATAGATTCTGACAGAAAACCTGCTGGAGCGTGGGCTCCTCTCCAGGGGCCACAGGTCCTGCAAGGAGCCTGCTCCAGTGCAGGCTCTCCACAGGCTGCAGCCTCCTTCAGGGCACATCCACCTGCGCTGGCATGGGATCCTCCACAAGCTGCAGAGTAGCTATCTGCTCCACCATGGACCCCCGTGGGCTGCAGTGGGACAACCTGCTTCACCATGGTCTTCATCACAGGCTGCAGGGGAATTGCTGCTCCAGCTCCTGGAGCACCTCCTCCCCCTCCACCTGACCTTGGTGTCTGCAGGGCTGTTTCTCTCACATTTTCTCACTCCTCTCTCCCAGCTGCTGTGCAGCATTTTTACCCTTTCTTAAATATGTTATCACAGAGGTGCCACCAGCGTCACTGATGGGCTCCTTTTGGGCAGCAGCAGGTCCATCCTGGAGCTGGCTGGCACTAACTCTGCCTGACGTGGGGGCAGCTCCTGGTGTCTTCTCACAGAAGCCACCTCTGCAGTCCCCCCACTTTGAAGGCCTTGCCACTTAAATCTGGTACTCGTTGGCAGACGCCCACTGTAGTATATAAGCTGGAATAAGAGGTCTGTAGTTACTCAGATCACCCTTGGAACAATTTTTTAAAAAAGACCTCATGTTTGCCCCTGTTTAGCCTTCCAGTAATTTTAAATGACACATTATCCATCACTGCTACGACCTTAGCTCTTCCAGTTTAGAGACATCTTAGACCTCTCGAGTTCTTATTATCAGTTCTAGTTATTTGTTGCTATTCACTCTGTGAATTTTTTTCATCTCTTTTCTAAAGTAATTTTAATTTCTACCTAATCTTTCCTAAGATCCCTAGCCCCCAAGAGTGGTTGGAACCATCTGAAAACAAAGTTTCTTCCACTATGAGCATTGATGCAAATAAATAATTTAAAAATGGCCATATCTGCTGTGATCTTCTTTTGTACCATCAACTGGTCCTACAGATTTTCTGACAGACTCCTGAATCTTTGGTGTGAAGAAACATTATTAGTGTTGATTCCCTTTGCCATTTGTTCCTCAAAGTGCTTTTTGTCTGCTGTGTTTTTACATGCAATCTGCCACCAGAGATATTACTTCTATTTTTTCCATTTGGCTACAATTTTGTCTTTCACTGTTCCCGCAGCCTCCCTTACCTTACAGTTTATCAATGCCTATTTCCTTTTACCCTTCCTCAAATCCTTGTTAATAAGTTGTGTGCCCTGGTCCTGTACTTCCAGCGCCATAACCTTTAGACCGCTCCTGCTGTCAGTCAGCGTGCAAGCTCTGGGGTTTCCTTTGCAGACTGCCTCTTGGCAGGAAGAATGGAGAAGGACCCCCTGCAGGGTCCATGTCCATGGTTTGTCTGTGAGCAACTGGAAAAGAGAGCCAGGAGCTACTCCGAGCACTCCTGAGGACTTGGTGACAGAGACCTGCAACATCACCTCAGCCCTGAGATGGCAAACAGAGAGAGATGGGCATCCTGCAGCTGTGAACGTGCCCCATGCCAGCAACAGTCTCTACTACTTTTTATTAGATTACTCAGAATTGCTTTAAGAAATAAAATGCCATCAAAACACCAATTACAGCTGTTGCCCGAGGAAGCTGGAAGGCAGGTCAGCAGCCTTTCCCAGGGACTTGCCTTCCTGTTGCCCAACTTGTTCCCACCTGATCAATGAGCAGAAGTCCTGGCTGCAGCTGGGGTGGGGAGCGAGGGGCTGATGCTGCCCCATAGCCCCCATGGAGAGCTTGCGGGGAGAGTTTTCTGAAGATCTGAAGAGAGGGGAGAGCACCAAAGTGAATTGAAAATAACTGAGAATTAAGTACTTCGTGTATGAAATCTGCTAAGAAATTCCTTGCATGTGGTGAGCTCTGGGGCCTTTATCACCAGCAGAGTTTTACTGGTATTTCATACCAAGCAAAGCCATACCTATCCTGGCATGATATATTGCTGCCAGCGCTTGTTCACTTTGAAGGGTGAAAGTAAACAAATTTGACAAAAGAATTTTTCCTGGGAAAAAACCCTTCAAAATCTGACTGGATATGACCCTGAGAAACTTGATCTTTCTTTGAAGTTGGCCCTCCTTTGAGCATGGTGCTCAGGTTCTGTGAAAAAGCTGCGTCTGCTGAGATGTTTTCTGGGACTGAACTGGTATAAAACTAGATATATTGCAGTGTTACTGACATAAGTGTGATGGCAAAACTCTTCTCTAGACTTGTCCTCTGAGTTAATTCTGAACACATTTCCTTCCTGATTTATGCTCTTCCTTCCAGTTTACACAGTCACTTCTCTACTTTCATCAATTTCCAGACTCTCTCTCATCCCTTCTCTTTCCTAAGCCACACAGATTTATCCTTTTGAGCTCTTCCTTTGCAATTCCTTCTGATATTTTCTGTGTTGTCTGGGAACTTTGGACATTTGAAGTGTTGTCTGCAAAGTCTCTAAATTCTTCTTTAGTACCGTCCCTCCAGTCTCAAATCTGAGTTGCAGGTATTCTTTGAGCTAGTATACACCAAGGGCCTGTTTGCTAATTGCAAACCAAGGGGAACAAAAAAAACCCCCTGAACAATGAAAATACCTTGAGCACCAAGGAATTATCCTTGTGAGACTGGATATTGAAAGTACAAGGGCAGAAGGGGGATCATGGAAAAAGAAAGGTTTTCTATTGTCAATGCAAATCCCTTGGTATAGCCACAGGAGGAAAAACGCATAATCCTTTCATTACCCAAGAGCCTCCATGGGCACAGCAAGGACAGAGCTGTGCTGTTGAGCTCCTTCGTCCTGAGCACGGCAGGAAAAGAGCAGGCAGGGAGAGGGCAGCTGCAGCAGGGTTGCATGATGACCATTCATCTTGAGCCTGCTGAAAGAGCAGTCGCTGGGTAACTCCCAGCTTTGGAAATGGGGGAATTTATACTCAGCAACATAGTGTGATCCAACCTTTATAACCACTGCTGCTATCTCCTCCTGTGTCCTCTGAGAGCAGCTGTCAGGGTGAGGAGAGCCACTGCTCAGTACAACAGCAGGAGAGGGAAACTGGCCATGTTTGCTCAGAATGAGCTGGGACAATTGGGCAACTCCTTGAAGTTCATTGATAGGAGAGGTGGACATTAGACTGAGTGTAAAATAGGTCCTCAGTTGGCCAAGCAAAGGTGCAGCCAGGGAGATTTTCTCTTGCGGGACAGCTGGCTATTTCCTATTGACCCCCAAAGTCAGCAGTATCCCCTCCTGTGGGGTCCTCAGGTTCCTTGATAATCTGTGCTCCAGCCACTGCATGCACCGACCTCTTCCATCTTTCAGCTCCTCTCTCTCTGTGAGATGCTGGCATATGGGAGGTGGTCTTGATTCTGTGCCTATGTGACATGCCTGCGGCACAAGGACATCTCTGACTTGCCGCTGGCTAGGACTGCTAAAACGAAGCAGATGACATGCATTATGTGTGGGATTTTTTGTCCTCAGATGGGAAACAGGTAATAACCTGAGTTTACCTTTGTTTCCTTGTATCTCTTGCTTTGCCTTGTTTCTTATCAGACCTTTTATAGTCTGTTCTCATCATGAATCCTCTTGCCCTGACCAAATCAAATTTCCACAGAAAACTTCATGAAAAATGAACAAGGTGGCTTCTGGAGAGAGTCAGTAGCAGGGAAATGCCAGGTCAGGTCATTATTAATGGTTGCCTATAAAATAAATAATAAGCTTATTAACTTTGCAGACCACGGCAAGCTGGAATAGGCTGCAAGTACTTTGGAGGACACAACTTGAGCTTGATAAATGGTCTTGTCAAATTGGAGAAAAAGTTTGAGAAAAATAGGATGCAGTTCTGCAGGGACAAGTGCGAGCTCCCATCTTACACAGAAATAAGCAGCTGCACGAGGAAAAATGTCTGCATTAACATCACTCTGCAGAGAAGGGTCTGGGGGTCATAACGGATCAAAGGCAAAGCATGAGTCAGCGGCGTCAGGTCGTCTCCATGCCGAGATATATGAAGTAAATTACAGCCTGCAAGACAAATGGAGTGATTTTTCTTCTCAGTATATATGAGCCTCTGGCAGGGATGCTCTGCTCAGATGAGTGCACTGAACTTCCAGAAGGATGTGGCCCAGTTGGACAGAGTCCAATGGAAAGCAACAAAAATGGTCAGTGGTCTGGAAAACATGACCTGTGAGGAATGCGCGTGAGAGCCGGGACCGTATAATCGAAAGGCACGAGGACCGGGGAAAGGGAGTCATGGGAAGAGCAGTTCAGTTAGGGCTCTGCAGTTAGTGCTGCTGTGGGAGGATGCGGGGAGGGCAACGCAGGGAGCACAGGGGAGAAAACCTACCCCAGGTTTTCCTGTCTCCTTCCTCATCGGGCTGCCTATGTGCCTCGTAGAGCCAGGCTGGAGGTGTAAGGGGCCAAGGTGGGCTGCAAGGAGAGTCAGGGGCGGGGGGGGAGGTGTCTGGTGGCTGCACGGGAACCCCTGTTCAAGGGAGAGATGTAAAGAGTATGCTGGGGAGGTAGGAATTGCTTCAGGACCCGAGAAAACATGTTACAGTAGTAGTGCTGTCACCTGGGGTCTGTAGTGAATGGGAGGATTGGCAAGTCCCCACATCCTGCATTAAGAACAGCTTATGGCTGGTGCGGGGGGGCGGGATAAGACCCTGCGACAATGCAAAATACTGCTGCAAAGAGAAAGGGAATGACCTGGTCTCTGTCTGGCTGAGACAGAGTAATGGATGAGCACTGCAGCAGGCTGAGATTGGACACTGGGGTGCGCTTGATAACAATAGTTATGCCTAGGGAGGTTGTGAGATCTCCATCACTGGAGGATTTTTGGCAAAATTTGAGCAGATGTGCATCAGGGGTCATTATCGTGCAATGATTGCTTTGGAGCAGGAACGCACTAGAAGACCTCCTGAACATCCTTCCAGCCCTTTTTTCTCTAATGAAATGATTCTTTGTGCAAGTCAAGTGGTCCAAAACAAGGACCTCACCCTAACCTTCAGCTGGTGAGCAGGAGCAGAGCCCCCAGGAGCTGCTTTCTCCTCTGGAGACTCACTGGGCACATAGCTGCACCTGGGGCTGATGGGGAGCCTGAGGGGAACAGCATGAGAGAAGATCCTTGTGGGGAGCGGTGCAGCTATCAAGGACACAGCTCTGCTCGTGGACCCTATCTGCTGTCAGTGCTCACCACAGGGACTCGGCAACAAGAGGGTCTTTGCTGAAGCATCAGTTGCTAGAGGTGTGAGTGAATGGACTGATGTGGGAGGGAGATGCCACTTCTCCCCCTCAGCCACGCACGATCATGTCATATTTGCCTGTAAGCTTGTTGGGGACAGCTTTCCCTGGGGCCTCACCTGGATGCTTGCCTTGGCCCTGGCACTGCTGTGCTCCCAGGGAGCAAAGCCTCCATCGGTGCCACAAAGAGGGGAGTGTGAAATGGCAAGTGACAGGCGTTTATGAGACCTTCACACCAGCAAATGAGTGAAGGCTGCTGCCAAAAGCGTTGTTACAATGTGTTTATTTTCTTTGTATTTGCAGGGTAAAATTGGGAAAAAAATGAGAATATGAGCAAAGACAGTTGAACAGCTGGGATCTAACTGTTTACACAAACTGTTGATGAAGAGTGTAAGTAACCAGGGTCATATATACATTACAGCATGTGCTGCATTTATTAGATTAAGTATATTAAAATATTTATTAGAACACATATTATTACATGGATTATGTTTTACTGTGATCATAAGCCTGTACTGAATTTCCCAGCTCGTCTACAACTGGCCAGCAGAATGGAAGTACTAAATAATCTTGAACCTTTATTAGTACAGGCTGGACTAGAGTTGCAGATAAGAAACTGTTGGACATAAAATTCCTGCCGCCTGGGGAGTCCTTTTCCTGACCAGTAATGTGATCCTAGCAAAGGGTAAGTATCCCCCAAGCAGCAGTGAAGAAAACAAACAAGGAAATAAATCCTGCCTAGCACTGACGTGCAAGAAATACCATAGAGCCAATTTTCTAGGGATACTCACCACTTCCCTCTAGGCACAGCATTGTTCGCGGAGCTGGGTCAGCCCAAGTGTGCCTGCCTGAGCTCTGGCACAGGTCTGGCCTGGGTTGGGATTAGGAAACACTCTCTCAGACTGGCATCAGCTCTTTTCTAAGGTAGGGATGGGAGGTGAAAGGACAATTTGGGGTCAAACAGGGGAAAAGAAAGAGAACAGAAATAGTGTTTTACTTGGGCTGAGTTTCTCTGCCATTGTCAGACCTGGAGTAGTTATTCAAGTGAACAAGCAGGACTCGCACTGCTTGTGCGTCCTGGAAAATGCTCACTTTTGTGCAACGCTTCTGTGGGACTGCAAAACCTCCCCACTCTTGGTCCCCGATGGTACAGCAGCAGTGAAAACCTGATGTGGAGCAGGGGCAAGAAATCCACAATACATCATCAGCAGCCAGTGTCACGGCAGTGGCTGGCTGACTCATCACCACAGCTCTCCTCTGCAGAGGTGGCTTATTTTCTGGTTGGGACAGTATGACCTAAGTGCCAAGTAATAACGAGCCTCCTGGAAAATCCTTCTGCTGCCACCGACTGCAAGGGCTTACTTGTACATTTTGTGAAGCTGCTCTAACCCCAGAGAACTAATGGGAAAAAGCTTCTCCAGACCTTGTAGGGAAGAACAAGGGGTCTGATGGTACTCTGAACACTGTAGGATAGTTGGCCACCCACAGCTACCTGCACAGGAATTTGTTGCAGGACTTGTCAGGCAAAAGTAAAATAAACCATTATCAAGAGCCACGATGGGCAAAATGTGGCCCCAGCGCACC
Organism: Balaeniceps rex; assembly: GCA_013401315.1. Taxonomy (NCBI): domain Eukaryota; kingdom Metazoa; phylum Chordata; class Aves; order Pelecaniformes; family Balaenicipitidae; genus Balaeniceps; species Balaeniceps rex. Next base: position 108,174 of record VYZW01036823.1, on the reverse strand, counting down.
ACCCTGGTCCTGGAAAGCCAGGCTGGGAGTGCCATGGTTGTTGCAGAGGGAAGAGTGGGGTGGCTGGATGATTGCTGCTGCTGGGGAAAGTCCTTCTGCAATTGCTGCCTTCTTGTTTCCCATCTCCTCCGGTAGCAACTGGAGAACTGCTCTGCCCCATGCATGTCCCATCCTGTCACCTCTTCCCCAGCAGCAGAGTGTAGGGAAGTGACAATTACTTCAGGGAAGAGAAGTGTGGCCCCGGTCAATGCTTTCAAACGTCCATCTGCCCTGGAACCAGCAAGAATAACAAACCTTCATCCATTTCTCTCTCCCAGCTCTGCCTCTTTCTCCTAGTCTTCTTTTCCCATGGTAAACATGAGCACACACTATATCCTCCTCTTTGGGGTCTCAGAGTTGAACTTTGCTATGTTGCTAAGAAGATTTGAGGCAGCTCTGATTTGTTTTATCAATGCATGTTCATTTCTTGAAAAAGGATAAAAACTGAGGATGATGATGATCATAGAATCATAGAATGCTTTGGGTTGGAAGGGACCTTTAGAGGTCATCTAGTCCAACCCCCTTGCAGTGAGCAGGGACATCTTCAACTAGATCAGGTTGCTCAGAGCCCCGTCCAACCTGACCTTGAATGTTTCTAGTGATGGGGCCTCGACTACCTCTCTGGGCAACCCGTTCCAGTGCTTCACCACCCTCATTGTAAAAAATTTCTTCCTTATATCTAGCCTAAATCTACCCTCCTTTAGTTTAAAACCATTAGTCCTTGTCCTGTCACAATAGGCCTTGCTAAAAAGACTGTCCCCATCTTTCCTATAGGCCCCCTTTAAGTACTGAAAGGCTGCCATAAGGTCTCCCCACAGCCTTCTCTTCTCCAGCCTGAACAACCCCAAATTGATGATGATTATTAAACTCCAGGTTTTTTATCACAACCTGCCTAGGAAAGATGCCTCCAATACCTGGGGGAAGATTTCCAAAGACAAGCACTTTAATGTATCAGACCAAGCATCACAGCATTTGAAGTCTGTCTGTGCCCATGATTATCCTTTCTTTCTTTCCCCCTTCTCCCATTTTTTATTATTCCTGACATATCTGAGGAAGGCAATTTCAGGGGCAGACATTTGAATTCTGTGTTATTTCCAAGTGAAACTGAATGCTGTGAAACACAGGTAGTTTCCATCTAGCCTGCACAGGGTATACTCTGGATGACCTTGAAGGCTCAGATGTTCCTCCTGCACTTGCCCATCCACACCCCTTCCTCCTCAGCTGTCCCACAGGGACCTGCACTGTGGCTGTCCTGAGATGGTCTCAGCCAGCTGTTACTCACCTCCTGGGAAAGGTGCTCTGCAGAGCCTTTTCAGCCATCATTTTCCGTGAGGTCTGTCCAACACCAGGTGCATTGACAGCCCTGCATTGGCAGCTATGTTCTGCTGTGTTGAGACAATAACTTCCTCCGTGGATAAATCCTGGTGGAGTGGGCAAAGTTTCTGAGGCTGGAGGTGAAAACAAGAAAGGAGAGGCAGCAGTGTCTTGCCAACACCACTTACCCCAGCGGCACAGAACTACATTAGGTACGTTTTCCCATTTTCCTCTCTCTTGTACTCCTATAGCACCCTCCCCAAGTGCTTTGCTTCTTCTCCTGGTAACCCAGCCTGCTTCTTTGCTGGTGCAAACTCTCCTCTTGCTTTTCCTCCCGCTGCTTCCCTGATGAACTCAACCTCTGTTGCTCCCCTGGAGAGGCGAGCGTTGTCTGCCTTCGCAGAGAAGGGGCACAACGCACATGTAAGTGCCCATGACTGTTTGAGCTGCTGCATGGCAGGAGACAAGAAAACAAGTTGCGGCTCATAGCACTGACTCAATGACTTTGATACCTGTGCAGTAAAGGCAGGTGCTCTTCAGAGCTGTGTCATGTCCTCTGCTTTTGGCAGACTCCACCTGGGAGGAAGCAAAGATCTAGTGACAGGAGAAAAGACTGAAAGACAAGAAAAAAACACTTCAGTTTTATTCAGGGGTTCAGTAAAATTCTGTGCATCTGTTGATTTAAATGAGCCTTTTAAAAAAATTCCATTAAAACTGAAGTTGACACACCACATGGTTTCAATACCGATCCACAAATCCGACTGTTTCTTGTATATTTCACTCTCATCCAGGCTGTAAAGCTGAGGTCCTGGACCTCGTCTGGGAAAAAATGAGGGGACTGCCTTGCCCTTCTCTCCAGTTCTCATCAGCTTGTTGACCCCAGGCTCCAGCAGTACATTCATTTCTTGCAGCAGTGCAGAGATCATAACAGCTCCAAGCAGCATGGGAGGGGAGAGCCCAGGCTTGATTTGCATTTATTTGTGCACTAAGGCTTCCCTTTGTCTGAGGAGCTTTTTGCTAATAGATCCCTCATTGGCAGGAGCCAAGGTCTAATTACATGATAAAATTGTGCAGATGTGGCCATAGAAGAGACACATACTGTTAATAGAGTATTTTTCCACTGTGGCTTGTCCCAGTTTGGAGAGAAAAATAAACTGTCTCCTTTTTTTTTTGGCTTGTATAACTGCATCTTGTGTAGGCATATGGTTAAAATGAAGAAGACCTCAGCCTCACTGGTGAAGCTATTATGGCCAAGCTGTTTGGACCTGTTTTCCAAGAAACTCAGGGGCTTTGCCCTTCTATACCTGGTCATGGGTGAGGAAGGGACAAAAGGGTCAAAGCACTGAGGAAATTTCCCAAAGCAAGTGTTACTCAAGTGAAGTGTGTAGATACCATTTGTAGTGTTCAAAGCACTTCAAAGACCAGGTGCAATCCTACTTTGAGGAGTAGGTAAAGATGAGAGGAACAGAGCATTTGAGAAGCCGACAGCTAGGGTATTTGTATGGGAAGTTAAGAGGGTTCATGCCTTCATGGATAGGGTTGCCCTATTTTTGTGAAAGATTTTCTGGGAAATGTCTATAAATTTCCAAGAAATGGAGAAAATTCATATTCCAGCTGCATAAAATTACTGAAAAACTGGACATGCAGGGGGAAATCCAGACATGAGATAATTTTTGGCATGCAACCTGGGAAATTGTGAACTGCTGCTGTCACCACAGATGGTGGTACCTGTGGAAAATCATGTTCTGGGATCAGGGAGGGTTTTCAGAGGGAGTTAATGACATGTGGGTAGCTGGCATAGCACACTACTGGGAGTTGAGAAGACTTTTACCTTCAGTGCAAATCCAGTCATGTATCCACTGAAGCGATAGTAGGGATTCCTCCACTTGCCCCAAGATCCTCCTCATTAGGGACAGGGAGGACAAAAATGTGTTTTTTTGCACTTGTTCCCTGGAAGCAGCAGGAGAAAAGGCTGGTGAAGGACCTGGTGAGTATCTGGGTTTGAGCTCTGGCCTGGTCATAGCACAGTCATTGCTCCTTGACACATGGTCTGAGCAGGTCTTCAGTGACCTGTCCTCGCTGTCACTGAGACAAGGCTGTGGAAGGGTGGGCAGTTCGTATATCAGAGTTTTCCATTAGCAGCCCCCTCCACTCACCCCATTGCCCCACAGCCCCCATGGAGAGCCCTGGGGGTGGGCTTCCTGCAGTTTCAATGAGAGGGGTGAAAGCCAGGGTGACCTCAAATGAATGGAGAATTAAGTACTTGGTGAACAAAACTTTCCACCAAGGAATGCCTCTGTGGTTGCAAACCCCAGAGCAGTGCACACGGGCAGGTCCTGGTGGCAAGGCAAGCACAGTTTCACAGCAAATGGTGTATAGCCTCATTTTTCTCACTTTAAGGAAATAAGCAGTCTTTGTGATAGCACTTTTTTCCTGTTAAAATTGTATCTACCTTTTGCCCGCACAGAAGTACACCTCCTAGCTTCAGTAGAGAACATGGAATGGCTAAATTTTTTCATCTTGCCCAACACTTAAGGCTTGTTCCAGGCAAATCTTTTCTTAGTTTCAAACTTTCCTTCCTAATATTGCTTCTAATTATTCACCACTATTAAAAAGTTCAGATCTTTGCAGACATTTATTCCATCCCTTCTCTAGACATTGGTTATCTAGACCATAGTGGTTTATCTCTTTTAAACTCTTCCACCAAGCAAGATGCTGAGGCACTTCCAGCCCTGAGGACCTTGGGACCCTGACACTAAACCTAACCTCACCCTAACTCTGCCATGGGACAGAAGAATGGTGCTGCTCAAAGGTGCTTTAAGAGTAAGGGGCTTTACTTGTTCATTTATAGAGTGTAGTTCTCTTTCCTAATTTTCTCATGTTTTCTCTCCTTGTTGCGTGCACCGCCTGAGTGTGTGTACACTAAAGCCTGTTAGAGCCCTCATTGAATGCATTGCTTTTTTTTTTTTACAAAATTCTCTTCTGGGGTTCCACCTGAAATAAATTTCAATTTTTAAGAGGAACTGCAAGATATTTGGACCCGGCATGATGCTAACATTTTCTTCTAGGAAGAGTTATATGTGTTGTTGCTGTGTACAGTCTTGCAAGCAATGCCTGTTGAGATTTCCTACTGTTTGCTTCTGTAAGACTGATTTCAGCTGCTTGTAGCTTTTCCAGTCTATAACCATTTGTGCTGAAATTTTCCATTTGTGGTTGCAATGCCTGACTCAATGCAAAAGTTCTTCTGAAAAGTTTTCTGGAATGATGGTAAGGCTAGGGCTTGAGGGAGATGGACAGAAAAAGGTACATACTAAAAATGGCAACTTACTTCTCCTACAGTAGCGCTCCCCACTCAGATGGTGGAGGTCTGTGCCATGAATTTGCATATTTCAACCCTACCGATGCCACAGTGTGCATTACTTGAGGGGTTTAGCTCCTTTTTAAAATTACTTAGAAAATTAGACACACTAAGAGGTAAATTGGAAACTCAAGAACTAGTGTAGCATGAATAACCAATTATTCATTTGATTTAGTATTTTTCTGTAATTAATTTAATACTGAGGACAACAAGGAATCAGCAGAGTGATACAAGAAAATGTTTTTTGAAGGGACCAAATGTGGCAAGACTGGGACACAAAGACCCACTCCAAAAGGACATGCTACATGGGAGTTTTATCCGAGTGCAAAAAAAGAAGGGACCACAGCATAGCAAATAGCTGAGAAAGGGAGATTTTTTCACCAAACCACTCACCTTTTTTCCCCCTGAAATAAGAAACCAAGCAAGAACCCAAGATTGTAGCTGAAGGGCCAGGTGTGTTTGATCAGGCAGGGTCACACAGTGGCATCTGGGGACACCCAGACCTGACCTTTGGCTGCAGCCCACACAAACCTAAAGGAGTGAAGAGAGTCACTGAGAAAGGGCTTCAACCCAGAGGTGATACCATAAAAAGAAAAAATAATGTGTCTGCTTTCTTCTCTCTCCCTGCTGTTCCCGAGACCATTCCTCCTACATCTGCATGGCTGCTCCTGCATGGTGGCAGGAACCAACAGGCCAACCTACAGGCACTCTCCCTGGCATCCCCTTTGTCCCTGTGTTGAACATGAGGGTCTCCCCCATGTCTACCGTGAGTCTGTTACAAGGGATGAACACTGGGGGAAGAAATGGAGATGGCAGTGTCAAGGTTTCAAGGACATGCCAAGAGCAGCATGACTGGCAAGTGCATATATGCAGACTCTTTCAGGTTAGAGCAGTGAGATAAATAAGCAGAGTCTGGCACAGTCACGAGTCTTTCATGAGAAGAAACTCTTGGGGCTGTCTGAAAACCTGTGTGTGGCAGCAAATTGAAAGAGTTAGGTGGGCTTCCTTTAGGGGTGCTGTAGGAGACATGCCGTGGTCAAGACCCTGTTCAGATCACCAGTTCTCTGTTAATGCTTCACTGACAGCTAGAGTGGCAGGCTTTGGTGGGGACTAAACAAACTTAGACTTGCTGGAGCATTTAACCCTTTTTTAATACATGCATATAAATTTACAAGCATGTATAAAGACGAGATGTCACTCACGTGCACCTAGCCTCTCTGTGAGAAGTTCTCAGGGCAGGTGATTTTCGTTCATACCCACACAGAAATTTTAAGTCTATTCAGAGACCAGCAGTTCCCACGAGCAAGGGATGTACCTCTGCTCTACGGTGACTCCAGAGAGGAGGGGATTAGGAAGCTTGTGCCCGTTGGCTTCAGCCAGGAGGAGAGTGATAGAAACCAGCACTGTTCCAGTGCATCTTATAGTGGGTAGGGATGTGGGTAAATGGCTTCTGCTAAAAAAAAAAAAAAAGATCATCTGAGACTTATAGAAGCAGTAGCGGACTCAGAAGAAACTGTGGAAGGGAGGAAGAAGAGCTGTCCTGACCAGGTTGCCCAAGTCTTCCTTTCCAATGGGTTTCAGTTGGTTGTAGCTTTGCCACATCATAAAGGCTTGTGGTGAAACTTCTTGTGCTGTGTACTTGTCTGTAAAACTTCAGGTTCAGGCATTTCTGAGAAGGAGGCTAGGGAAAAATATATCATTTTGCACTGTTGTAGAAAGTCAACATTTCAGCAACATGTAGTGTTGGAACAATGTGAAGTCTGACAAAATGCATTCCCTCCCCACATCTCTTTATCATCCCTAATTAGTGTGAACATTAAATGCAACAAAAAAATGCATTTTGCACCTATGCAGATAAGCCTTGGCAGCAATTGCATCAAGCGGACTGGTTGTTCCATCTCTGCTGGGCATACTTCAGCCCTGAGCAGAGAACGATCATTACTGCAACAGCAGCTGTGGCCTGATGCACACCTTCACATGTCTTGGTGCTGGACAGAAAGCAGAGACACAGCCCCCCCCTTTTCCTGAAGCACTACCTGTGCTGTACACAGACAGCATAGCGTCAGAAGTTCCCAAATCAAATAAAGAGGGGTCAGAAACCAGATATGGGAAACATGGGAAAAATAAGCATAAATGATCTGAAACTGCAGGTAGGAAATGGAGTGAGGAAAAGCCATTGCCTTTTTTAGGATGCAGGATTCCTTCACATCCAACATCTCTTCCACAGCAATTCTTCTCCCCTCCCAACGGCTGGCTGCAAGTGAGCACCCCAGATTCGGAGGTGTGGGAGCTACAGCAAGCCCTCAGAAGAGAAGCTTCCTCTTATCAGCAAGCACTTTAGTCCCACTGCCCCAGCTGGCATTGCCTTCTCCAGGTGGGCTTGCATGAATGCACATGTGTGGGGGAGGAGGTGGGAGAGGGTCCTGTGGCTGCCCACTCTGTGGGCAGGTGGATGCCAACCGGGCTGGCAGCAGCTCTCCTGCCGTCTTCTTGGGGCTGTACTGGCTTCCCCTTGCTTCAGTCCATGTTAATGGTCAGTGCCTAGGTGCAAGGAGACATCCACCTCCTCTGTTTGCCTCTCCACTCTCTTTCTACCTCCTCAGGACTTTCCTGCTCCCTGCAGCTCTCACTCATGAGAGCAGGAACTAGTGGGATGTGGCACATATGGCCCCATTTAGTGCGATACTTTTAATGATGCTGGGGTAATTGCTCCTCTTTTTCTTGCTTTGGGCAAGGGACAAAGCAGGAAATGTTGGAAGGGGGACTGGATCTTGGCACCAGGGTCACGTGCTGGGAGCCAGGGTCTGGATATGGCCAGTCTGGGATGACTGGGCAGCAACACAGGGCCTGGGGACTGGAGCCTGTGCCCCCGCTGAGCGTGAATGCTGCCTAGGGCACCTTTGTTGTACCGGCCTTGGTGGTTCAAGGTAGATCATTTCAGCCATTCACAGATGGTTTTCTAGTCATTGGTGGTTTTCTGAGTTGTTTACACTGAGACACTAGGGTCTCAACTGCAGAATGGAGTTTTCTACAAGCAGTGGTAGCTTTGCCTTGAATTTATTATATCCTGCGTAATACCTGAAACCCTGAAATCTAGTCAAGGAAATCTGGCACTCAGAGTGAATGGGTTCTTTTGTCTTTAGTCTACGCACCTTGGTGCCTGGACTATTACATGGAGAAATGTTCCTCCCTTATTTCACAAGAGAAACTAGTGTTTGTGGAGCCCTTGGATACCACAGTGAAGAACACTATGGAAAACCCCAGAGCAAATAACTGGACCTTTCCAGATCAGTTTTTTAACAGAGTGTAAATAGCAAATAGATCATGAGCCAAACAGCTACCATTGTTTGCAGGTGGTGACCAACTCTTGCTCTTGACATTTATGACAGAGGTGAGGCAGCAGATGGAGGTTTGGATCAATGCATTTGCAGGAGTTGAAGCCAAGCAGATAGCAGGTTCAAACCCACAGAATAAATACCTATTCATAACTCAGAAGAAATAGCCTTCATGTTTTAACTCCGAACTACACCCAGGTATAGGATACCTTGGTTTAATCTGTGCCTAACAAGCATTTCCCCTACAGTCATCTGTTCCTGACAGAAACCCCAGAGCAACTCACCAGCAAAGTTGCTGATCATGCATGATTTATCTTCTGGTTAGTCCAGAGCCTCCCACATGGCGTAAGTCCGGATCCCCAGGCAAAGCCATTGGGTCCAGACCATTGCGGTTCAAACCATGTTGTGACAAAGGAGAACTGAAGCAGTGTCAGGATCAGGGCTGCCTTCCAGGTCAGTGGTCCCCTGGTCAGTGGTGAGGGCTTTGGGACTGTGGTTTGAAGGCTGCTAATTGAAGGTCTGAGCTTTTAAGGTGCTGCAAGCTTAAGTACAGCAAAGCCCTTTAGCACTTGCTGAACTTTAAGAATATAAATGAAGTCCAGAAGATTAATGCTGTGCTTAAAGGCTTTGCTGGATCAATATACCTTGCAGAGTCAATTCCAGAGGTGGATGGCTAACTGTAGACAACAGGGTCTGTTTCATAGTAGATTCTCTGGATCAGCATGATTGCCTGTGAAGAGCTCTTGGGAGAGAGAAGACTTTTGCTTGAGTTGTCCCACCAGTGCAAATGTTCAGGCTGCAGCAGCCAGTGGTAATTCCCCACGGTAATTCCAAATGACCATTAAGTATTTCTGCCCTGCTCCAGAGTGGAAAGGGATTGTAAATCCACTTGTAGGTTTCCTGTAAGAACACGGTCTCTCTCCCATGAGCCTTCCTGTTAGGGTGGTGGTCTCAAAACTCTGTCAAAACAAGCAGTATGGCAGAGACCATCGCATTGCCTGGCTCTGGGCGTAGGCCAGGGTGCAATCTGCTTGGTTTATGAGCAGCCCTGCAGAGAAGGACTTGGGGGTACTGGTGGATGAAAAGCTGGACATGAGCCAACAGTCTGCGCTTGCAGCCCAGAAGGCCAACTGTATCCTGGGCTGCATCAAAAGAAGCGTGGCCAGCAGGTCGAGGGAGGTGATTCTGCCCCTCTGCTCGGCTCTGGTGAGACCCCACCTGGAGTACTGCGTCCAGCTCTGGAGCCCTCAGCACAAGAAGGACATGGAGCTGTTGGAGCGAGTCCAGAAGAGGGCCACAAAAATGATCCGAGGGCTGGAGCACCTCTCCTACAAGGACGGGCTGAGAGAGTTGGGGCTGTTCAGCCTGGAGAAGAGAAGGCTGCGGGGAGACCTTATTGCGGCCTTTCAGTACTTCAAGGGGGCCTATAGGAAAGATGGGGACAGTCTTTTTAGCAAGGCCTGTTGTGACAGGACAAGGACTAATGGTTTTAAACTAAAGCAGGGTAGATTTAGGCTAGATATAAGGAAGACATTTTTTACAATGAGGGTGATGAAGCCTGGAACAAGTTGCCCAGAGAGGTAGAAACCTTTAAGGTCAGGTTGGACGGGGCTCTGAGCAAGCTGATCTAGTTGAAGATGTCGCTGTTCACTGTAGGGGGGTTGTACTAGATGACCTCTAAAGGTCCCTTCTAACCCAAAGCATTCTACGATTCTATGCATCTTAGAGTGGTGGCTAAAGTATTTTCAACCAACACCTGAATCACCTTAGGAGATACAAAATTTTGATATAAGAAAAAGGTCTTTACATATATTAAACACTTTTAGAAATTTTGATGTCAAGGACATGGCCTCTCCTTTCTTTTCATCCTCTCCTTCACCTGTGCTCAGGATCTGCTAATAAAGCCCTTTTTTAATAAAAGGTATACTTTGAATGATCTGGTGTTTATCAAAATGATCTACATATATTAAATTTTCTTTTCAGAGCTTTGTGCACGGTTTCTTTCTTTCCTTTCCTCCTTCCTCCCTCCCTCCCCCAACCCTGAGTAGACCTCAATCTGCTCTTTTTGGCTTGCCGTTACGAGGCTAGCACGCATAGCCACCCTGCCACTGCAGGCATGGCCAAAAACCAGCCACAGCACATGCTGCCTTTTTCCACAGGGCAGTTAAAGGGGAAGGAAAGGAACTGAAGAGGATGGTCAATATCCACCAGTAGGAGCTTGGGGGAGGTGACATCAGTGACAAGAGCAGTTGCAAGGTACCAGCTCTCTGCAGTGGACACGCTGAGGCTGAAGTACCTTTGCTGGCATTGCTGTTAGCACCAGACAGCTTTCAACAGCCAAGTGGTGGGGACTGGCTTCCCTCCACAGTGCTGATCGATCTGCATCCCAACGCAGAATATGCTGAAGCTGGTGGCAGCCTGTCCTCAGCAAGGGAACCACTTGGTTTACTGCAGAAGAAAGCCCAGGTACGCGCTAGAGTGTGCACAGTATATAAAGCCAGGGGAGTAGGACCCTGACACAGAGCAGGGGGATGGATCACTTCGGACATATTAGATATGCCACAACACTGATTTTCAGGGGATTGAACAGCCTTCTCGAAATCCTGTCAATGTTTCCCAATGCATTTTCAGAATAAGTTGCTAGAGTTTTCATATGTGAAGTGATCTTTAGTTGAAGATATAGTCATAGATTTGCAGTGGGTGTAAATTGACATTTGGTCTCTGGCTGTCAGTAAAACTGCACTACAGGAGGGTCTGTCTCCTTTCTTTTTGTTAATTAGCAATTAGAATCAATGGTAGAAAATGTCAAAAGCCTGATCCAATTGTAGAAACATATATCGAGCCATGTTCCACAGGAGACTGTTCTGGGTCTGGAATTACTCGATATTTTTATTAATGACTTGCGTGGTAGAATAGACAGTTTGCTTATTAAATTTATAGATGGCATCAACCTGGGACATGCTGAAGACACTAGAGGATTGGGACAGAATTCAAAATAAGCACAGGCGCAAAGTATTACACTGACATGAGAATAGCCAGCTTCAAAGAGAGTTGAGAGAGAGTGACTGGTGAGGCAGCAGTTCTACAAGAAGAGAGGTGCCGGTCCCACCCTTTCTATCTAATTGGGCATTTTAACTAAATAAGCAAGTGGAAAGCTTCCACCTTTCAAGTATCCTGCTGCAATGGCATGGTCTCTGTTGAAATGCTGTTCAAAACAGGTGTGACCAGCTGAGTACAGTCCAGAAGAGATCAGCAAAAATGATGAGAGGTCTAGAAAACAGTGTATGCAGGATTAAACCTTCAGAAAGAGTTAAGTGTCAGTACCAAATGAGACAATGCCTTGGTTTCTGTTGTCACCCGATGGTGTCCTGTACCCTGGGTAGAAATGGGCTGAATTGTCTGCTCTGGCTTTATCTGCAGGTCCCAGCTGTTCTCTTTGCATCTTCCCTCCACCTCCTTCCAGCACACCTGGGCTGCAGCCAGACAGCACATCTCTCCATCCCCAGCTGCCATCGTACAATCCTGCCTCAGCAGATATTCCTACTTTTTTAGCTACTACTCTCTGGTCCTTATTTGTGAACCTCCTTTCCTGCTGATTCTGACACCTAACACAGCCTTGAGAAAAAGAAGTGAATGTCTCAGTGCAAAGAGTATAAACAACCATGAGACATGAGCAAAACAATTTCTTTGTTGCTGGCCATGTTCTCTGCTTTCTTTCTGCTCAACAGATCTCTTAAGGATATTTGATTTTCTTGCTGCCCATCCTATGCAGGTGGAAATCACAATGAGATCTCAATGACAAGTGGACCCTTTATGTGTTTTCTGTTCCTGAGTGGGCATGATAGATAGCAAGTAATAGTGAAATTAATTTAGCATGAAGGAAAAGGGCAGGGAACCTCTGTAGCATGAGACAACAGTGTTACACTTTTGTGAAAATGACAGGAATCGTACTGGAATGCTTAAACAAAAGTGCAACCTTCCAGCCATGCTGAATAATCCTTCTTCTCTCCTTGGCATTTTGGTTCATCTTAGCTGGGATATTTGGTACAGTTTTGGATGATGAAATTCAAGGAAGCTGCAGACCTGCTGATAGAGGAGAGCAAAAAAATATCCCCAAACCAACCCCACAAACACCAGATCTAGAAAATTATATAAGCAGTAGGACTGAAAGAACTGAGAATATTTGGTAGGAAGACAAGGCTGAAGAGGGTTGTGAAAATAGTCTTCATGTGTGTAAATGGTTGTGAAGGGAAGAAACAAATAAACTATGCTATTATGAACAAGAGAAAACCAGCAGTCTTACATTTCAGCAGATGTTAGGAGAGCTAGTCCAACAGTAAGGACAGCTGAGCACTAGACTGTCTTGTTTACGGGATCTGCAGTGTGTTTATCATTGAAAGTTTTTGAGCACAGGCTGGACAAACATCCTTCATCCTTTGGGAACACTTAGGTGTGGACTTATCCTGCCTTAGGGCTTCAGGCATGGATGAGCTGTCTTGTTACGTTTCTTCACCTTCTCTGTCTTGGATTCATTTATAGTGAGGATGGTTCTGTGGCACTCTCTGGCAAAAATAAACAGTTTTGGCATGATGGCCCCTGGACAGGAATCAGGAACTGAAAGAAATTGAGAGGTCCCACTGCAGGGCAATTAGGCTTTCACAAGAATGTGTTAAAACAATATTAGACATTGTAAACAAAAATTACAATGAGGAAATAAAGAATAAGACTATAGAAAGAAGACAAACACAATTCATAGATGAAGGAAGTTAGTTCTATTAATAATACAGAAATAAAAAGTGTGAGAAACTGTAAAGATTGTAATTTCTGTGTTAAAAAACACTAATAGATGCTCGGCCTAGTAGATAAGGTAACTAAGTTTCCGAGGAAAAATTTTATATGAAAACTGGGGGTCATGGGCAGGTGTGAAACTGTCTGAAAACAAGTCCACAACAAGAGAAGCACCACCTCAGAGTGGAGGTCTTCTTTACATCCCATCACTAACGCAAAACTGTCTCCTCTTACATCTGAGAAATAGCTATACTTAGTCTGTTGTTTGCTGTAAAGCTTATTTCTCTGCTCATGCATCTAGAAAATCCTGGCTCTTGTCTCACTTCTGACGTCTCTCACTTGCATTTTTCCTGCTATTCTATTTTCTATTAATCTGAGTCAATTTAGCAAATGAGAAAATGAAGACCAGACAGCACATAATTTGATTACTCATGTTCTCTTAAACATTTGCCCATATTACTGAAAACTAATTCTAATTCAGCACCACTGTTTTTAGCCTACTAAAGCCTAAAAAGAGTCTGAGGTTATAAGACTAGTCCAGATGGGGATCATGCCTCCTTGTACTCAGCAGAGATGAATGGGTATTTTTAGGGAGACGTTCATGTGAAGGTATCTGTTTCTCTCTGTTGCCGTCATATTCTCTCTCTCAGCAACTATAAAGGGAGCCCATGGTGATTATTTCAGATGAAGACATCTGCACTGTGGATGTTTATATTCATTCAGAATCCCACCTCTTGTTTCTAAATAATACAACCTTTTGCTTATTTGTACTTTCATAGAACAGAATAGATTCCTTATTACCCTTTCATGTTTCTTTGGCAATAGGTGGGATTTCTGGGTTTGCTGATGTACTGTTTCCATGAGATAATGTGTTCTTTTGCAGGATGCAGTTACCTGTGGAGTGTCTCATCTTCATCCCAAGCTGCAGGTGAGGGAGGTTTGACAGAGACAGGCTGTGTGATTTACACCTGATTTATACCTAATTGTAATGGCCAGTTTGGACATTAGAGATGCTGAGGGACATGGCTACTGAGAGCTGATGAGTGGCAACCAGTACCTTGGTAACAGAGTGGGAGGAGTATAAAATGGCCTGGAGCCCATAGAAACACACAGTCATTCAGCCAAAACCGTCCCTCTGTACTTATTTACTTCTTCTTTGGTGGATGCTGTCTATCTCCCTCCTCTACTGAGTTCCTGGGCACTTGCTGCCTTCAACCATTCCTACAGCTCACTGAAAACACACCACTGAGATTATCTTCATGGGCGTTTATCCTGCCTTGTTGTTTCTGTCGACTTCTCCCAGTTCACAGAACCACAGAGTCAGAGAATGGCTGAGGTTGAAGGGACCTCTGGAGATCATTTGGTCCAACTCCTGCTCAAGCAGGGCCACCTAGAGCTGGTTGCTCAGGACCTCAATCTAAGATGCAAATTCTCTCCTTTTAGCACACAAAGAAGATTTCATGTTAGAGGAAACTTTTTAATTCCACAGACTGGAATGGAGAAGTTCTTGCTTGTATCTGACTGGCTGATTCAAGTGTGTTTCTGAGTTATGCACATCAGCGTACAATGCTTGTCCTTTGTTTCTGTCCCTTGGCAAACCATCATACTAGACCCCTCCCTTCTCCTGGAAACTTCTGGTGTGAGCTGGATCCTGCGACGAAGGGAGCAAGAATGTCCAAGATGGAGGGTAATATGAATAGCTGAAAGTTATGATGCAATGCTCATTTCTACTTCTATGTCTTATTGATAAAAGAAACTTCAAACTTTTTCTAAATCTGTATATTTAATGTTTTGCAGGGAATTCTATAAAACACATAGTAGAGGAGGTGATAGGAACTGATTTTCTCTACCTGCCACAGAAATAATATTAATTACTAGGTTTTAAAAATGCCCAATCCTTACAATTTTAAAGAATAAAAAAATAGAAATTACCCTAGTGCATGACCTTCTTCAGAACACAGACAAAGAGTACCATGATGAAATACATCAGGATCTCCATGGGCTTGCAGAGCTCCTGACAGACCATCAGGAGCAGGGTGGAGGTACATGGGCTGTGAATGGAGAGCAGAGCCACTGGAGACTGAAACAGGAGAGGAAAAAACTGAAGCAGGTGTGGTCTTGCGTGACTTCACAGTCTATCGCTGTGCCTTTCAAAAGCTGTGGGAAGAGGCTGGGCAGCCCGGGAAGCCTCTCAAATGATCATCATCCTTCGGGCAGCAGAAGATATAAATGACTATGAGAAACTGAGAATATGAGAAAGACAACATACAACAGTGCCGAATAAAATTTGTATTCCTAAGTGTGTGATATTTTGAAGGGTAAAAATCAGAAATGAATTAATTTTCAAGAGCTGCTAATGTATTATTTTTTCAATAACATCATAAAATAAAGCAAATTGTGTATGGTATATTTTTATAAGATATAGATATAAATTTATTTCCTATGTTCCATATAGATTTTAAATATGTCATAGCATCAAAATAATAATTTTATAAAATTAATATACTGTTTAATATTATATTAATCTGTTTATTTTAAAATTTTAGAAGTGTTTATAAAAGCTGAAAAGTAGTGGCATAATTTTTATGCTCCTCTGCTTGTAAAAATAATTGTATTCAGCTGGATGAATAACGAAAGGATGAAACACCATGTATCATCGTCATTCTACTGTAGTCAGTTTTGATTTATTAATCAAATTAATCACTTTGCCAATTTTCTTTAAAACTGTGTTCTGACATTTTTTCAAGGATATTAAAATACAGGAAAAGGAGCAAGAAAGTAGGGTACATGTGTCAGTAAGAGGTCCAGATCTCACCATTGTAGAGTTTTTTTATTTTGATATTTTAGATAAGCTGATCTTAGAAAACTTTTTGAGGCATCCAAACAAAATTAACACCATTACATGGTAGCAAAAATCAATGGCAGCTCTGCTTTGTGCGTATTAAGTGCTATCTATGCCATGTACTCTGAAATCAAGTCCAAAGCATCTCACAGTTGGCACCCCAGGTTACCAGGTAGTTTCTTTGGTTATGAATGGGGAAAATGATACTTCCTAAGCCCCAGAGTGATAGTGCTTGTCCTGGGATTGAATTGTCTTGGGGGCCTCTGAAGTGTGCATAGGAGTCATTTCTCATGGCCAAATCCCTGAAAGTGGCCTCACCACTCCCTGCCTCACCCTGTTCCCCTGTCACACTGTGGGCTCTCCCTGCCCTGGGATCCTCCCTCTGGGGCTGGGAAGAGACGCGAATCTCCTGATCGGAGCAGAGTCTGAGGGGAGGTGGGTCCTGCCAAGCTGTGGATCTGCATCACTGCTGTCAGAGGTGAAGCAGCCAAGGGCGATGGTTTCAGCCCAGCAAAGGAGAAATGAATGTGGGGACCCTGCTGCTTCTTTTGCAGTGTTAACTCCAGGTCCCAGACATTGTTTTCTGACTCCTTCTGCTCCTTTCCATTCATGTGCAGCCAAGGGCATGTCTGGGTGTCCCTGGATGCCACTGCATGACCCTGCCTGAGCAAACACACCTGGCTCACCAGCTGTGATTGCACAGTGCTTGTGGGGGAAAGCATGTTTCCTCTGGGCTTTGACACTCTCTTGGAGAAATAACATGAAAGTCCTGGTTTAAAAAGGAAAACAGGCTGTGCTTCCATCATGTGCTCTGCTCTTCTGGTGCCTTCCACCAAAAGGCTTGTCCAGCTTCCCATCATCTCCATTTGCAGATATTGCCACCTGTACAGAGCCTGGACAAGTGGGAGGGGAGTACAGAGCCAAGGGTGGGAAAGGCAACATCACCTCTTAATGGGACAGGAACAGAGGGAGCAGAGATTGGAAGAAAAACCTAGAAGAGAGAAAATCTTTGTCTTCTGATAGTTCAAGGTTTGGCACCCCATCTTGCTACAAAATCCTGAGCCTCAAGATAGTTTCCTGAAATGTATTCTCCTCTTTGTCTCTTGAACAGAGAAACAGCTTCCGCCGGACCCTGCAAGCCTGACTAAGGGCCCTGGGGCGCTTGGTCATCTGAATGTTAAGACAGTCTCAACTCCAGGGTTTCAAATTCACCTCTCCCTGCATCATGGCATCCTCAAGGCTGTGCACTAAAGTTCAGTATCACCTCTCTGGAAAACCTGCCTTCCACCTTCCCTCCCAATGGCATTTATTTCAGTGATCCCTGAGAGTCACTGTGGGCATCTCAACATGTCTGACTTCAGTGAAGCTTGTTGCAAAGCAAAGCACAATGTTCTCTATGGAGATAAAAATGACAGTGAAAAAAAAGACATTGAAACCATAAATCACCTACACATATGTCAAGCTTACCAGGAATCCTATTCAACAGAGGGTGTTGGAAGGCACAAGAATTCAGTTTACTTATACTTTGTTCCAGACCAGGTCCCTCATGTTTCTTCATATAGTTTGACCTGTCTTGCCAGACATCCAGCAATAACTAAAAAGGTTATGACAGTTTCTCTCAAAAGGCAAACATCCCCATGGCCAGGTATCTGCATAGCCAGAAGCAGGAATCAATATTAAGCCTTGGCCATGAGCACAGCAAGGAGCACATAGGTCTTGCTATAGCCCTTCAGTGATGGTGGATACACCTGCAGCCACAGCATCTGCTGCATGTTGGCTGTCGAACTTGCAGGGGAGCTCCTCACAGGCACTGTGAGTGGGTCAGCAAGTGTTGTGTCACTGCCTGGGTGGAAACTATTGTTCCTATGGTGTTTGTCAATGGACTGGTGGGGAAAGGCAAGCTGTCTTGGCAGGGTATAAATACCCCTGTCCATATACCAGCTCTCCTTCAGCAGATGCAGAGTGCAAGAGATGAAGCTCCTCATGCCAGCTACCCTCATCCTGCTCTTCTCCCTGTGCACCCTGGGCACAGGGGCACGTGAATACACCTCTGTCCTCACTGTGTCCAATGGAGGCCACTGGGGTAAGTGGGGGAGTCAGCAATTTTGCCACTATGGCTATGCCAATGGATTTGCGCTGAAGGTAAAATTCTCCCTATTTCCTACCATCTCCTGTCCCTGCACCCTGGTCTACAGCTCTCCACTGCCCAGAAGGGTCTTCTCCAGAGTCTAAGGACTTTCAGCAGAGTTTTTGCTCTTCCTGAGTATGGTACTCTGTACATAAAACTATGGGCACTTGCTCCATCTTCATCACTGCCTGCACATCCCATATCCCACAGCAAATGAAACATCAGTGAAACTTGGCTCTAGCTTTATACTGGGACATGCCTGTGACGTTCTGACTGCTTGCATCTTGCCGTACTGGTCAATGCCTTAGATGATGATGTCTTTTACAGCTACCACTATGTTAGTATAGCTTCTCACAGTTACTGAAGTGTATTATGTTCATAAGAATCATCACGTCATGTAACTGCTGGTATATCACTGTGAAAATGCCCAATCTCTGACAATTGCTCAGAGCTGAGGAACAGATTTCTCAACTTTTTTTCCTCTGACTGGTGAGTTTCTTTCAGGTTTGCTCTACTCATTTTTCCCTTGCTTGAAATAATATTTGACCTGTTGACATGACAGACAGGGAAGAATGGGTATTAGTTTGAGTCTACTTGAGGTTTCTAACCAAAGAGAAAATGACCAATGAGAGCTAAATGGGGTGAAACGGAAATTTGGGTGGGCTCATGAGAAGTGTCAAAGGTTTGGTATCATTTCCCACTCCTAACTTTAATTGCCTCAAGACTTGCACATGTTCTTTACAAGCAATCTGGTAGCTCATACCCGAGCTCCTGCCTTGGGAAACATGGTTAGAAAGCGTGCTTACACTGAGTATTTATCTAAGTGTGGCTATGGTGCCATCTGGGTGGGCTGTAGGTCCCCAAACCTCCCTTGTTGCTGCTTTGTAGTGTGCTCCACTAGCTCACCTAGCTGTTAATGCAAAACTAATTTTCATGGGACTTGTTTTTTCCTTTGTTGCCTCTGGGCTTCACGCTCTAAATAGAATGGGGAGAATCCAAACTAAAAATAAACTCTATGTCATTCATCCATTTTTTATGCTCCAATTTGCTGGATAAGCTTGAAGTTATTACCTTGTCCTGATGTGCTAGATGTAAAGAATGTACTCTCGATTTGGGGAAAAATCATGCCTAGAGAGATCATTATTGTGCCCTAATGTCTAAGCCACTGGGCCTCTCTGGCAAAAGGTCAAGAAGACTTGTTGCCTCTCTGAGCACCTTTTAGGAAGCGTAGCTGTTGCTATTCCCTCAAACAATACATTATGCA
The DNA here is from genome assembly GCA_013401315.1 of Balaeniceps rex. Lineage (NCBI taxonomy): Eukaryota > Metazoa > Chordata > Aves > Pelecaniformes > Balaenicipitidae > Balaeniceps > Balaeniceps rex. The sequence continues at coordinate 89,106 of VYZW01036823.1, read as the reverse complement.
TCTTTGTGTACTTGAAACAAGGTAGGGGCATGGTGTTGTCATTCTCTAGGTGACTGGCTGGGCTGTGGGGGTGTCATGTTGTTGTGTTTAACCCTGTAGGCAGCTAAACACTTCACAGATGTTTGCTCACTCCCCTGCTCCCCAGTGGAATGGGGGAGAGAATTGGGAAAAAAAATTAAAATTTGTGGGCTGAGATAAAGACAGTTTAATAGGACAGAAAAGGAAGGCGAAATAA
>VYZW01036823.1:51474-88827 GCA_013401315.1 Balaeniceps rex | reverse complement strand
AAAGTCCTTGACTAGTCTAAGCATTACTTAGCAACAACTAAAACATCAGTGTGTTATCAGCATTCTTCTCATACTAAATCCAAAACACAGCACTGTGCCAGCTACTAGGAAGAAAATTAACTCTATCCCAGCCAAAACCAGGACACATGTCCAGGACCACAGCCACATGGAGCAGCACATTGCTGATGGATGGAGGTTCCTTCTGCCAGTTCACATCCTCTGCTTAGTGCATGCACAGCAGCCATCAACCACTTTGGCTCTTCATCCATGTGAAATTTTCTTCCTGTCACCTCAAAAAATACACATACAATAACTGTATTTTCTTTTAAAAGAAATGGAATAAAGCAGGCAAAAGAAAAGAACAAACATGAGATGTACTTTGGTTAAAAGGGTTTTGATAAAAAAATCAGCCTTTTGAGTAGATCACTGGTCTGTCTAACGCTGTGGACTGTCTCTGGGGGCAGTACTCAATATCTAATGCTTGCTGCGATACAGTTTCTCTGAGTCAGGGAAGTGATGGGTATAAATTTTATTGGAAAAGCCAACAGCAATCATTGGATGTTTGGTGTTTGGTAATGTTCTCCAGTGCTGGCCTTTGGAGGACACAGCAATTTCTTATGATGCTTGTGTCATTTTTGCATCCCAGTCCCCATTTTTGACAACATAGGAATTTTCCAAGTGATGGGTGAGGAGCAGAGAATCCAGCCATGCAGAACTCAGGATTGATTGCATCTGCTGCAACCAGGTGGAGAATAAAACATTTCTCTTGGCTCTGCCTGTACTGTACAGGGTATTGCTTCCCATCTTCTGCTTTCTGAGGAGCAGCTGGGGTAAACTGATACATCTCCAACCACATCATTCAAAGTTACTTCAAGTGAAGCACTTACAAAAGCCTCAGTGGTGCAAGAATAAATCTTAGAAAGATTCCTGGATTTGAATGTTTTTATTTTTAAAAAAATAATACGAAACTTTGCAGCCAGACCTTCTGCTGCAAATTTACATAGCTTTGATTTATTTAATCTCAGGATCGGATTTATTTCTTAACCTTTTAAACTGTTTGTTTATAATCTGGCAATTTTAAGTGATCCTTTAACTGCTTTCTGTCCTTCTCTTGACTGCAGACATTTTAAGTGTGCAACTGTTTTTTTAAAGAAATTATTATTTTGCAAAACCAGCCCAGTCAGCACTTGAAGTACAAGGGATTATTAGCTTCAAGGAAGCATTTTGTAACTTCCATCTCCATTTGGGAGTTTCTGAAAAAATCCTTATTTGTCATATATTCAGCTCTCTGCAAACATTCAAATCCCTCAGCTCTAGTACTTAGTAGGAAAAAAAAACCCAAAGTAGCAAGCTTTTTCTAATAAGTTGAACTAAGCTAAACTAAAACTAAATTCTGATGCTATCACAGCTAACTGGGGTTAACAGTGACCACATAGAAACCTACCTTCCAAAATGACTGTGTTTTCAAACCCCACACATGGACATATCTTAATTTGCATCTAGTTGCTTGATGTCCATTTTCGTATGAGATAGAGATCATTTCAGCTTGCAAACTGACCATCCAGTATAATTAGTCAGGTGATATTTGAACACATAAAAATAAAAATAGCGGAACAGCTGATCTAAACAAAACAGGCTTCATTCAATGAACGTGAACAGGAATCGTGGTGACAGTATCTGCATCATCTTCCAAAGCCTGGGGAACGCCTCAGGCAGAGGCAGCTCCATGCACTTCACAAAAGTCTTAGAGGGCCAACTACTGGCTACCTTCCATCAGAGCAAGTAGGACAAGCAAAAGCCGTCAAGTATTTTATATTACAATATTGTACGATCGGTGTCACCAGCAAATGCAGCAACATGACATTTCAAGTGCTTTTTTTCTGAGCATGTGAGTAAGTTGTGTGTCTTGGAAAGATATTCTGTGTGAATCTAAGTTGTGTGTGCAGCCAGGTATGTGTGGGGAGAGAGGTCTGGTAGTTTCTCTGTTCTCCAGGTAGAGCTGGTTTCTAAGAGAGTTAATTCTTGGAATGGCCGTTATCACTGAGCTAAAGTGCCTAAAAGAAGGAATTACTTTTCTTTTGAGTGATTTGTTCAAGAACCAGTGCCTGTTTTCTTATGTATATGTATGTGTATATGCAGACAATTGAAAAATTTGAACTTCGTATCGCACTTTTCTTCTCCAGAGGGTAGGCCAAGCTGGAAGACTCTGCTTCTTCTCTCATTATTCAGTTAAATTTTGAGGTTGCACTGAGGGAAGAATTATTCACATCATCAGCAAAACTGACCTTTTATGCTTCCCTGTTGTGCCGGGTGTAACATAGCTTCATATCGGTGTGTGAATAGACACTCCAAACGAGCTGTTCCAAGAAACGTTTGGAAGAGAGAGTACCGTCTCCTCTTCACATACTTTCTCATGTATTTATCAGCTACTTCAAAATCAAATGGGGATGTTTTTGTCATCTGAATACTGATGGAATACTTCTAGCCGTGCCTCCTCTGATGGTCCACTTGCAGAACATGGGTCATATACAGAAAAGATGGGTGGGACTACAATTTAGAAGCTTGAGCTGAGCAGGTCTCAGCCATTACTGCAGTTGGGGTGGAGGAATCAAACTCTTGCAACTGAAACAAGGGTGTAAAAGCATCACCAAAGTGTGCTGGAACTGATGTGGCTGAAACTGTGCGTAGCTGGAGATTGTGGGTAGCTATGTCTGCATGACTTCAAAAAGTCCCTGTGTGTCCCTGGAGTCAGGAACATGTTGCCAAAGAACTGCCAGCCAGTTCCTGTGGGATGACAATGGGACTAGTGGCAAGACCAAGGACCAAGCAAGAATTATACCTTCATCTACTGATAATGTGTCAATTTGGGGGCTGGAGTATGAGTAGGTTTGGGGAAGACGAAGAGGAGTTTTCCACCCAATCCACGCACATGTGACACATCTCCCAGGGAGGCTGGCAGAAGCAGCAGGTCTGGAGCTTTCCAGAAGTGATTTTTAAAAGCCAATTCTATTGAACAAGACTGAATCAGATCCAGAACAAACGTGCTGTTAGTGGTGCTCCAGTGAATCAAGCTTTGAGACTGCTTCTAGAAAGTTGACCTCAGAAATCTTAGCCTTTATGGCTGCGTTGTTCCCTCTGCACAAGGAGAATAAATATTCCATCCATCACAGGTGTTCTGAAGCTTAAGTTATTAGTTTTTGTGAGATGCCGAGAAAACACCTGAAGATGCTGTAGCTGCATATGATTGTTAATGCTACACATGATGGAGATGTGCACCATGCAGCTCATGCTCAATCTGTCATAGTTGCCTTTGCTAGCCCCTAAAGCCAACCCTAATTAACTAGCATGATTGCCAGTGAGGAAACAACTTAAAACATCTGTTTCAGAATATTCTGAGTATAATTATTTGGAAATGTTGCTACAGAATGTGAGCAGCAGAGAATATTAACCCATGGGTCATGAAAAGAAAAACAGCAGGGCTTTGGAGGGGTAGTTCATGAAGGATTGGATTCTGGCTTCCATCCTCCCCCGCAACACTAAACCTGTGGTTATGCCCTTGTCCCACAGGACTGCATATCTATGGTATTGTGCTTGAATCCTAACTTTTTGTCTGAGAAGTTGCTGCATGATTTGTAGCTGCCTGCTTTGTCTCCATCTCTGCAGAAATGGAGCCTATCCGAGGCAGTCCAGGCTCTAGCAAGTGATGTTAGAAACTGTTGTCCTGGCAGGAAGAGGGGGTAGAAGGCACCTCCCTGGCTCAGTGAAAGCTGGGGAGAATGAATGAGCTGTCTGGCAGTTCAGAAACACAGTTAACAGCAAGGTGGCAACACCAGATGTATAGAAACCATATTTCTCTTGAGCAGATAATGTGGAACCTTTCTTCGAGACTTTCTCTTTTGGTGCATGTTTCCTGCACTTTCCATGTCCTACCAGAGCAAAACTTGGTAGACCTCAATCACCTCATAGCACCTTCCAACACAGACTGACTCTGTATAGCTTGCTAAGGTTTGATGGCTTCTGCATCAGTTCAGCTGGCTGGGTGACATTTGGCTGTACTAACAACTGGGCCTCTCCAGCAAAGAGTAACAACTATTTCTTTTTGATCACTCAAAACTGGTTCAATGGCAGCGGTGGAGTAGTGGCAGTTTGGTGCATTTCTTGATGAACATAAAACATGAAATTGGGCATCAATGGCCTCTTTAGTGGCTGTGCAGCACAGAAAGCCAGTGAAGGTGCTGCAAGAACATTTGCATGAGCTTATTAACTCAGCATGTGGAAAAGAACGTTTTCAGAGGGAACAGGACAGTATGAGAACTTAGGTTACTGCATGAGTCTTTTCAGAGTCAGGCCCTAAACAGGTCTGAGATATCCCCTTTGAGTTTCTGCTGATCTCTTTCTCAGGGGGAGCATTCTGCAGCTGTTCTGTGAATGACTTAGAAGTGCATTGACAAAAATGTATGTGACTGGCTTTGTTAAAATCCAGAAAGGGCCACTCATACCCTAAAGGACAATGTCTCTCCATGCTATCAAAAAATTTTAACCCATTGCACTTTTTCAAGTAGTAGGAGTAAATTAAAAAATTAATCACCCAATCTGATGTTGTGTCTAGAATGCCTTTCAATCCTTGCTCCAGCAATTTTTTTCATGTCAGTGAACTTTTTATGGTGAGATAACCAGAAGTCATTTAGAAAGCCACTTTCCTTCTCAGCTTTTGCCAATATTGTGATTATCAAATAAGACCAGCTCTATTATTTCTAGTTTATTGCTATCAAATCCACAACATGGCTGGGAGTGCTGTCAATGCGAAAACATAAAATATATTCTAAAAGTTGATTTGAACATCTTCTTTTCTGAGGAGAAAATAAAAAATAAATTCTGACTCCTGCCAGCTACGGTGTTTGTGCTTCACCGCAACAGTACCTTCTGTGTGCTTACTGGGAAGAGATGTGTCAAGGGGACAAAGCTCTTCTTAATTTCAAAGGAGACTTTAATCTCAGGAAAAGTAGTAACTAAGTGAAGAAAATGCCACTTCTATTTCTAGGTGTTTGCAAACAAACAGCTGGGAACACTCCAGTGTTTTATGAAAAAACATAACTATGTTTCTCCTCTGGGTCACGCTGGAGTCAGTGAAGTTACACATGTATAAAATAGGGGATAAATGAGAAAGACATAAATTTAGGAAATCATTACTGTATGATCTACCTGACAAAAAATTTCCTTTCAGGTCTAGCCAAATGATTGCAACTTTCCATGTGAGATTGTAACACCTATGCTATGGTGCTAAGTAGTTATCCAGCAGTACCTGCTGAGTCTCACTCCTATTAGAGGTGTAAGAAATCCACTGGTGTCCTCCCAGACTTTAAAACCCAGTTGGAAGTTTATCAATGAGTTATCCTGGAGGTGGTTCACCTTGAATGAGATACAGTGTCACACTTTTGCTTGTTAAACAGGCTTTTATATAAGTGTTATGGTTTCCATAGAAACATAACTAAATCTTTCCTCCAGCATAATCCCAAAGGCTTTCACAGACCTGGCAAATATGTGGTGAATAGTCAAATCATTTTTTATGCTGACAAAAAGCATGCCACAGTTGTCACCCAGCCAAGTTTGTCATGCGGGGCAAAATAAGTTTAAATCCCACATCGCAGAATTGCCTTGCAGCATTCAGACATTTTCTGGAATCCCATTTCCCTGCAAGTTCAGTTTTATAAACCTCTAATGAAAACTTACAGAACTACGTAAGCTATAGATGGGAAAGACCTTACTCATCTGTCTTCCCAAAGCACGTTGTTGATTGCAAAACCCATGAAACAGAAACAACAATTATGCTGATGATCTCTTTCCCAGGTCTATATTGTTTCCAGTTGTGCATTTTCTAATATTCTTCATGTGAGCTTTAAATGTTCCCCTTAATTATTGGGCCTCCCACTATGTAACAGGGATTTGCCAGGCAGGAAGATATCCCCTGACAGTCAGTCTACAGTGTCCTCTTGTGTAATTTCACCCCACTTCTCTTAGTGGTTTAGGATCCCGTTCGCTTTTCTAGGTCATGGCTAAAGATATTTCTTGATACTGTTCTATAACAGAGATGGGGCTGATCCGTACTAATTCTTTAGTAGTTTGTGGGCATTTTAATACTTTCAACTAAAAGAGACGCAAGCAATGAACTTGATCACTGGGCCCAGACTGTTAGGTCCTCCTTGGGTGAGTTTTTCTAGCCATCTTTTTTTTTTTTCTTTTTTTTAGTGTTATAAACTTGGATAATATAAAAGAGTTTTTGGACTGTTTGTGGTCTGCATGTTTTGTTCTTTCAGTGCTGAGGTGTGCTGGTTTCATGCCAGCTGAATAGCCAAAAGAAAGAAAACCAAAAATGTTCAAGGTCTTTATCATCTTTGTGCTCCTCTAGCTCATTTTTAATCTCTGTGATACCAAGGTATTGGGAGAGGTCCTTTATAAAGTGTTTCCCACCTCTTTACCTCCCCAGTTAGTTTTTCTGTCTCCTGCTTTATGTCTCTACAAAGTTAAAGAAAGTTCCTGTATAATTTTTCCTGGTGTTGCTAATACAGTGCACAGAAGACTGATTCTGGATGGGTAACTTGAAACATTTTACACCCTTTTTTTCTTACCATTAGAGCACAAAAACACTAGTCATCTCATCTAAACAGATTTGAATTAATATTTAGGGTAAGATTTGCTGCATAACTGTTGCTGGACGTATTAACAAGAAATTCTGTACTTTGAAGCTGATTTAGCAAGGCGGTTTGACTGAACTTTGAGATCCTGAGCCATTTGTCATGAAGCCTTCCTGCTCTCCTTATACTTCTGTATATTTTTTATTGAGTCCCTGCATATTCAGTAACTAATCTGTCATGAGAAGGCTTCAAATGCAGAATTCATATCCAACAGAGTTTTCACAGATGGTCTGCAAATATGTAAGGCCAAGAAATGTTGAGCTTGATGCTGTCTGTAGCAAGAAGCATGTAGCAACTTTCCTTGCTCAGGCAAATCCCATCCTATGGGTAAAACCTGAGTTAAAAACAGGGAAAGTCCACAGCATAAAATACTGAAAAAAAATTCTAAGTGCTGTGTATAGGAATAATGGATTTTAGAAAACAGATCAGGCTGTGCAGTGGGACCCCTGATCTGTCTCCCAGCTTCCAGCAGTGGTCAAGGTGTTGTGTTGGTGCTGACTCCCGTGGTGGACTGCAGGTCCATGTTGTACCAGAATGATCTCTGGGAATATTGTCTCTCTGGGTTTGTGCACTCAGACCAGGGAATGTTCTCACTGGAGACTGCATTCTCCCTTCACTCACCCTTTCGGTGGCTCATGGGGGGCTCCTGGAAGAGGAAGTTCCCATCCCATGAGACATGATTAAGGGAAACAAAAGTGAGATGTTTGTGCACTGTTTTAAAAGTCCATTCATACTCAGTTGGGTTCTGTTTCTCGTAGGAGATATATTGAGGTACTCCTGTCAGGGGGGGAAATTCTGGCAATATTGAGGTACCTTATTCCAGCTCTAACAGAGTCAGCTAGAAACTGAGGATTCTTTCTCTGGTGAAGCCAGCTACAATTCTCCCAAACCCCCAAGTATAATGACCCCTTCCAGCCATCTCCAGTATACTGAACAGCTACTTGATGATTGTCTCTGTCGAGTGTTTCTTTGGCATAGATAGACCCATGACCACATTCAGAGCCAGTGGTGACACCAGCAAGGGGATGTGGTGGAGGCTGAAGTGGAAAAGCCCAAGGCTGCAGGAGCAGAAAGGAGTGAATGTGCAGTGTGGGAGTGGGGCCTCGTCCTGCAAGGGCAGGAGCAAGGTCTGAGCAGGGTATGGTGATCGAGAAAAATGGAGAGGAGGTGGGAAGGGGCTGCGTTCATGCAGAAGCAGCATTCATGTAAGAGCATTTTCAGTCTAGCTGCCTTGCACGAGGGGATGGTTGACGTGGTGGCGGGGGGGGGCTGTGAGGTGTTGTTTGCTGTGGCTGGATCCTTAGACTGCTGGTACAGGCAGAGTCATGGGGAAGGAGCTTGAAAAGTTTTCTGATGTCTACTCAGGTAGGTATTTGGGACAACTCACCAACTCTGAGCATAGAGTTCCTCTCCATTTTTTTCACTTTTTTTCCTGATGCACTGATCATTTCTGTGCTATAAGTTGTCATCCCTATTGCTCTCCAATTTCATTCAAGGGGAGGCAAACATTCTTTGACTTCTGGTTAAATACTTTGATTTCTGATATCTCAAGGAAGTCACTTCTGCCATGGTCCTTCTCCTGCCACGCTGACTTCAGGCTCTTCTCTGTGCTCCGATCGCAGCTGGTGCCTCCTGGCTCAGTCTCCTGTTCAGTCACCAGACCTGCACACTAATCTGCTGGAGGAAGCAGCCTGTTTTTCTTTGTCACCTTGTGTGGATCATCATATCATTGCTAGTCTGGAGGCTTAAGGTATTTTCAGCTTTGAGCAGGAGCACTACTTTGGCCAGGTGCTCAGGCCTGCTAGGGGTCAATGATAAGAAGATATGAGCATCTTTTTAGTTGAAATCAGGCTTTTTTATTCATTGCAGTGAGAAGAGCATTTAACTGAGACAGGATTAGGCTGTGGCTGTACTTTTCTGAATGTCCATAAGCAGACTAGCTACAGGGGTGCTCCCATTACTTCTATCTCCCTACAGCAGTGCCTAGGGAACACTAATTATTTGCCATGTTGGTATTTCGGATACAATAAGTGCAATTAGTTGTGTGTTAGGTACAATAAATGCCACATGAGGTAGTTGCTGTTTCACAGAGACTGCAGTGCAGGTGGGCGCCAGGGCGTCCATTAATGGCTGGGTGGGCCAGGGAAGGAGGATCTGGGGGCTTTAAGGAATGGGGGCTTTGGACTGCAATGAGAAACAGAGCGTGAGTGTGGCACTTACCTAAATAAAACCTGCTGTCCTCGTTCAATGGAAGGATGACTTGTCTATTTATACTGAGGCCTCACAATGGACTTCAAGTACCATGAAAATCTTAGAGTGCCCATAACTCTTTACCATAATGACTGAACTCTAGCTGCCATCAAAAATGCCTTATTTTACTGCAAAAGTTTGCTCTTCTGCTTACTTGTACTTGTGGAAAAAACCCCCTTGTAACTTACCTCAACTTTTCCTTGTTTAGCTTTCTTCTACTACTTCTTGTCTTGAGGCTCTGAATAAATCTTTTGCTTCTGAGACTATGCATATTGTTTTCTATGTATATTGTTACCTTGCAGGTATATGCAGTCTGTTATTATTGTTCCCTTTATTGCCAATATAAATTTAACTCCTTCAGTGTCTATATGATTTATTATTCTGTGTATAAAGCCATAAGAGCTATGTGGACGTCATTTCTCTTGGCTCTGAATTTTAAAAATAGTTACAATATTTTAAACAATATTTTAAGCAGCTCTAAAGCACCACAAACTAACTTCAGTTCTGTGCATGCAAAAATTCTGTGATACCTATCAATAGCCAATACCTATCAATACCAATCTAGAGGAGCTGGAAGTACAATCCTGTGAATTCAGATTTTTTTCCCAATCTGAATGGACTGGCTCATAAAAGTTGAGCCTGGAAATAAGCATTTCCTTCTGGAATGGTGGAGAGGGTCCTTTCGAGCAGTCAGCCCAAAGGTTCTTAGGAAATATAGGGACCATGCTGAGATGAGGATGGCTTATCAAGGATCTGTATTTAACCCTGCCTGCTGTTTGACTCTATTCAGGAATGCGAGCAGAGCCAGCTGAAACTCTACAAAATCCAGACGAAACTATTATGAATCATCTAATTAGCGCTGTATAATGTTCCTTCTTCCTGAAGTTTAAAATATACAATGCTGCTGCAATCCAGTTAAGCAACTGAGCATAGGCTTAACGTAGGTGCATGAATAGTCCTGTCACTTTCAACACTTAAAATTAAACATAAGCAGGTGCTTTATTAGAATGGGGCTAAATTTGCTTGCTAAAATTATTTATTATGAATGACAGATATCTGAACTGAAGTGCCTTCAGGTGGAATATACCTGAGTGAATATGGACACCTGTAATCTATAGTCCATGTGCTCATGAGTGGCAATGCCCTTGTCTTCTGTTCCTGTTACAGGAACATCATCTGAGATTTAGCAATAACCTAACCCTGTTCTTTCCCTGTTTAAAGGGGAAAATGCACCTCTTCTAGCTTGGTGTTAATTCTATATTCCAGTCAGAGAGAGAGAAATCTCCCAAGGAGCTGATTTGGGGCTGCTGGCTGTGGATGACCAACGGGTGTTGATGGGAACTGATGGCTTGGTTGCAACCCTGCAGACATCGGGTGCTTACTGTGCATGCCATCCCTGCAGCAAAACAGATGGTCTAGTCCACAGCGAGGAGCCAGGCGGGTATCAGAGCCGGACACAAATCTCCCAGACTCCGCATACAGCTCCACTTCACGTGGGAGCATGGCGCAATTGTCAGCTCTCATTACATCCCTCTGAGTGAACTCGATGACTTCCCAGCTGGGCTGAAGCCAGACTGGCTGGTGGAGACCCAAGGAGCGGCAGCCACTCTGGGGACCCTCTGCTTCTTGGGGTAAAATCCCCCCCTGGTTTGCTGGCTGTCCCACACACTTTCCCTGGGTTAAAGCAGAGGGGCAGGGAGAAGGGCTGTCGCACAGGGAGAGAAGGAGAGGGGTGAGCAGTCCTTGTTAGAGCTGCCCTCCTTCATCCAGGTGGTGACACCCAGACCATCAGGAGGACTGAGCTGCAGCTTTGAGCTGCTGCAGAAATCATCAGGAGAGTTAGCTGGGCTTGAGAGGAGACACGGACGCTGTCTGGAAGCTAAACCAGATGGAGAAGCAGCTGTGAGATGAGCTGTTGTTTCATGTCTCCATGCTTACCTCCAAGTATAAGAGTTACTTCCTTAAACTTTGTTTTTTTAATTAATTCATTTTAATTGTAGTTTAAGATACCTTAATATTAGAAAGTCCCAGGCAGGCTGGCAGTTGGTACTGGTTTGCTCTGGCAAGGCCAGGGTTCCCTAGGAGCTGGCTGGGATCTCCACAGGGACAATCTACACATCTCTACTGGGGTCATGCTCCAGCCAAGCTGCTGAGCTGCCAGATGAAGGGGCTGATAGAGGAGCTGAGCTCACTACACAGCATCAGGTAGGATGAACAGGAAACTGTCCCTTGTGGCAAGACCCCAAGCCCCGTGTTGCATGGAAGGAAGGATGGCAAAGAGCTATCCCCGAGCAGCTGGAGGATGGGGAGTCCCATGGTGGGGACGACTGGATGCTTGTAAGCTATTGCAACAGGAGGAAGGCTCCTTCACCACCTGCAGAGGTGGAGGACCTCAACAGGCAAGCCCAGAAGGTTGTGTTGGGGAAGGTGTCTGGGCTGGTTGAGCCTGATCCATACTCTGGAGCCAGGAAGCTGTGGGTGGCAGTGGTGGGAGACTCCCTCCTGTGGGTGTCAGAGGCACACTTGGCCTGCCAGGCTAGATGTCTCAGAAGGTTTGCTGCTTGACCAAGGCTGTGATACGGGGTGTGCTAAAGAGACTGACATGAGTTATCTAGCCCTCAGACTACTACCCCTTGCTTGCTCATCCACATGGACACTAGTGATTCTTCTGGGAAGACCTTCAGTATATCAAGAGTGGCTACAGGGCCTTGGTGGTAAGGGCCAAGGCCATGGGGGCCCAGGAGGGTTTGTCCCCAGTCCTGCTGGTGGATGGGAGACCCAGGTCAAAGTGGTTGCATCCTGTGGGTCAAATTTTGATTTTGCAGCCAGTATCTAAGACAGGGCTTAAACTCTGATAATTTTCTTTGAGGAACGAGGACAGCAGAGGGAAAGACAGGATCCATCTGACAAAGTGGGACAAGAACTGTACCAGGAGGCTTGCTAACCTAGTAAGTAGGGCTGTATACTGGGATGCCAGGGGATGGTGGCCAAAGCCCAAAACAAGGTGGAGGAACCCATGCATTTATCTCCATTTATTCACCTAGGACTACGCTAACTTTGTGCACAACAATCTTTTTAGGATAATACAGGGTGCAAAGCTGCAAGGGCAGCACAAGCAGGTACAACTCTTCCCAGAGCTGCCTGCTAGCAATAGTACAAACTGCTGTGTTCCCAGTTAGCTCCTGTCCCCTGATTCAGCCAGGGTCAGTTGTGCTGAATTCCCTGTTATAGTTATACTGGGAAGTGAGGGGGCTAATAATAGTAGGTAGACTTACCCTGGAATGCATGAAATACTTTTTCCTTCAGTCTTATTTCTTAAAATGTGCAATAGCATGCAGAAAACTTTGAGGTTTTTTGCCTTTGCAGTACCTGGGAGAGTATGTATGTATCTTACAGCCCTCGTGCTCCACACGGTGACTAACAGCTGGGCTGTTGCCTGTGTTGGCACACAGCAATCATCTTGATGACTCAGGGCTCTGAGGGAGAGAGTGAAGAGGGTACAGGGTGAGTGAGCACATGGATGGCACATCTCAAACTACAGTGACAGGTAAGTGATTCCTTTTCTGCGAGTGCTTAAAAGGACTGGGAATACACCAAGCACTGCTTCTTTTGTAGATCGCCTGGAGGTGATTCTCAGGGTCTACAGGAGAAAAATGCTGCAGGAAAGCTCTGCTGAATTTGACACAGCACTTGGTGCCCTCACGGTGATTGACAGAGAGAGCTTGAGGAGTCTGCTTAATAGATGTCCAGAGAAAGTATCCAAGCTTTAAAGCATTCCCAAACCAAGCTCTGACCCAAAGCTGGCCCTTGGCTCACAGGCAGTCAGCAGAGAGGCACTCAGTGTTGAATCAAAAATTGGTCATAAAAGCAATATTCACTTCAAGCCACAACAACATGATAAATAGTCATCTAGGCTGCTGGTATATAGCTCTGACTTCTAGGGGCCTTTGTCCTTTAATATAAACAGAGATTGGACTTCTTTGTGGTTGTTGTTGCTACAAAGAAGGAAAGTACACATCCTTAGCACTCTGGAAGTACTTCCAGAGTTCCACACATATGTTATGTGTGCCCCGGTGTCTAGGGGCTTTACGGAAGCTACAAAGTGCTGCAGGCAGTGAGGGGTCTGTTTTGATCTCAGTAGTAGGGACAGTGATCTTCTTTTCTAAGGTGGATCAAGAATTTCCCTTGTTGCACCACTCTTTTCACATCTGAAGGTCCTGACCAGCACTCCTCACCAGATCTTGAACGTCCCTGCAGTGCTATGACTTGGGAGAGCTGGTGGCATCGCCTCACCTCCAGATGAGATGAAGTGTCATCCAGCTTTGGCTGTTTGGATCAGCTGAAGGATGAGCTTTGACTTGCAGCTTACTCTGATTAATACCTTTTCCCTAGGAGGTAGCTCTAACACTCGGGAGAGAGTCAGTGGCATTTGCATCTTGGTCTGCATACATCTGGTCTTTAGTAAGGATTTAACTGCTGCTTACGGAGTTTGTTGATGCTTTTTCCTTTCTCTCACATCCCAGGAGGTGGCATGTCCTTGCAGTGACGCTAGCGAAGCACTTTCTTTCTGCTGAGCTCTCTGTTCCTTGTTTAATTTGGGTATTTAATGCTGTCTAGCAGAAATTGGGGGGAAGGTTCATAAGGCTGTGTCTCTGAGACATACTTTTCATCAGGCATCTCACAAAGCCATCAGAGTCCCTGGCTGTGGCCTGCATTTACCTGTGTTCAGAGGGGATGGTGGCAGGCAGCGCAGTTTTGCCGAGTGGGGCATCATCCTAGGTACAGCAGAGAGCCTGGCTCTCCATATCACTACCAGTTTGCTGCTGCTCCTGCAACATCACTGCCAGTGTTGAAATCAAGGACACAGCTTCCAGGGCTAATAGAAACAGGACACTTGTCATGTTTCTATATGAAGTATACTCTAAAATTAAATGACATCATTGTATTACTGTTCTTTATTCATCTCATGAAGCTTAGTCCCTCAAAGGACAATTATAATACAGACTGCATGTTATAAATACTTATGCGAAAAGGACTCAGGGTCTCCTTGGGAAGAGCATGGGTAGCCAGGGAGGTTAAACTATAACTGCCTGTTCACTCTTGTTTTGCCTGCAGGAGGATTCAGCTTTTATGCCATGATTTCTTCCACTGATTTGCTGGATATCATCAAACAAATTACCTCACTTCCCCCCATCGTCTGTCCGTGTTTTTCCTGTATTGACTCCAGGCTATTTGAGATCAGACTGGTTTCTCACAGTGGCAAGATATATAACGGTGTCTTTGAGATACCTGAAGATCACGGAGATGTAGCCAGGTTAGCTTCATATTAGGTAAGTCCAGTGCTACTAGGAGCAAAGCCAGAGCAGCAGAAAGCTCATCAGAAGTGACAAACACCACTTCAGAAGCTCACATTGCCTCAGACGTGCTTCCCCTCAACCCGCCTCCAAAGCTGGGCAAATGCTTGGCTCTCCAGCCTATGCCAAGCAGGAATAGTGACTGCTGGAATATTTTGACATGTCAACAGCTAGCTGGGCTAAAGCAGAATCAAGGTCAACTAGAGAGCTGCAGGATTCATTTCACCTAACCATAGCCACATACAAGTTCACAGAATAGAATAGAATAGAATAGAATAGAATAGAATAGAATAGAATAGAATAGAATAGAATAGTTCAGTTGGAAGGGCCCTACAATGATCATCTAGTCCAACTGCAAATGATGCCCAGTCAAAGCCAGGTGTCCAGGTTTCTCCCTCCTTCATTGAGACACTGTTGCCTCCATGTGATGGTTCAGTCCCACTACTTTAGACACTGTCTCCTGTGTCTACGGATGGAGCCCAGACTAGTTACCTGGCTTTCAAGTGCCTACAGATAGCTCAGAAGAATGAAATCCTACGTGGATGTTTGTCCCATAGTGTTGTTCCGGCTTCCTTGGAGCTTCAAAGTACTGCTCCAATTCTAGCAGAAAGCTAGCTTTGGTATATGTATGCCAGCTCAGTGTCCGTGCCAAAATACTGCTTTCTCTGGGTGAGATATTTGTCAAATTCTAATCTAATGTCAGGATTTCTAATTGTCATTGACATTTTGAATAATGACATAAATTAACTACTCTGAACATGATCTCAATAGGTGTGAAGCTGCCATTGTGCAGTGGAGGTTGACTCATCACACATGTTATGGGACAATGTTTTTCTATTTCACCCTTGTGCATTTACTTGTCCTGTCAGTGAGACTGAGGTACTTTTAATGATTATTTTGCAATTGCATTTTATTTTGATACAAAGAGAATTTTATATTGCATGCCAGATACTTGAAGCTGTCTGTTGGTGTTTGCCTATTTTCCTTCCATGGCTATTCTTTCAAGGACAACTGGAGGTGGGTAATATATTAGTATTTATTATGTCAAGAATGAGAGTGATTGCAGTGTTGACAGCTCACCTGTATTAGATATGGCAAACACTTCTTTCTTCTTGCTATGGAGATTTCTGTGGCTGTATTTTCTCCAGTGTTTCCTCTGCAATTAATTAATAAATGACTTGGTTTTTAAAAACCCTAACTCTTTACTCTGTTGAGCATAAAGGAAAGGAAGAAGATCCTTTTTGTCCTTTCCCAAGACATCAATGGGAATTTTATGTAAAGAAATATGTTGGAAAGCTACCATGGGTTGCAAGGTGATGTAGTACCAAACATATCAGCATGGACCTTGGAATACACCAGCTTCTGCTTTGACTTGTTATATAGTCAAGGGCTAATGACTTTGACTCAGGCCGTTGATAACATTCAGGTGCCTAACTTTCACCAACAGAAATGCAATGGAGGAAGTGTGCGGGTGCTCCAGGCACACCCATGTGTCAGTTTGCAGTGCTTCTGTCTATCACAGTCTTGGAACGCAGCACCTAAGCGTTGTTTTTGCCAGAGAGTGATTTCTGCATCCATGCACGCATGGGGTGGTGACAAGAAAGGGGGTCTGTCTTGGGAGAGGGTTAGTGTCACTAAGCTAATTGGCTTGAATTCGCTGATGGCAGTTTTCAGACTTTTGACACTGAGAGTCAAAAATGGCTATCGCCTGGCCACCAAAAGCCAGTTGTAATGGCAAAACTTTGTATTATTGTCCACACCTGATTCCCTTTGTTCTTCGCTCCTGCTCCCTTTCTTCCCCATCCAGTAGCATGACTGGCATTAAGCTAGTTAATTGCTGGCATCGAATTATCAGGACTGTCCTTTAAAACTGATACTTCAGTGTAATGAATGTGAAACGAAGGAGATGGGTTGGCCACACCCCTCAGAGTTGTTAGATGATTTTGATAGGCAACCTGGGAGTCAGGTAACAATTGCTATGTCTTTACAATCATGATAGAATTTTTTCTCTCTCTTTCTCTCTTTAACAGAAATTTATGATTTTGTTGAATCTGAATGTCATGTATGACACACAAACAGATTATATAGATCAGATAACAACCTGCAGTCTGCATGCATGACCATCCCCTTCCTCCTGCCTCACCAAGATGGATGGATATTCACAGAAAACACAGACTCCTTTGGATCTGTGTGTGAATTCTGGGTTGGAGAGTGGGGGTTAAAATAGTGAGGTTCTTGAGCTGTTGCATGATTGGGATGTGTTTTCTTGAGATGATGACTGTTGAGATGGGGGTGACACGTATCACAGTTGCAGTCTGCAGCATCACTTTGCTTTTGCTAGAGCAAACCAGTTGCAGTGGCATCCAAATGTTTTCTCCTTTGACCATACAAGTAATCCAGAAGCTTTGTAAATATTAACTACAGCTTATTTCTCATTCAGAATAAGAATTAGAATATTATATTCCTTAATGACTGCATTATATTCCCCTTTATTTGTAGAGTCTTGGCAGTGGTTTGATGACTAAATTAATCTTTGTAGATTTTGCTCTGGAAGGATCCCAACTAAATTCAAGACTAGTTGCCTGGGAGACCAAATAATGCAATTCAACATGCAATGTGGCGCAGACTAGTTGCATGCTGCCTGGTATATGCCCTACTTTTTTCTACAGAAGACCTGGTTTCAGAAGTTTCTGGATGTTTCCTGCTCTTACACTTGCTTTTTTCCAATGGGATAGGAAGCTTTAGTTGTATTTCAAGTCTCATCTCTTTGTTTCTTTAGTGACTTGTCTCTAAGAAAGATGATGAGGTTTTCCCCTACTACCGTATTTTTGTGTGTTTATGATTTTAAAAGACACCTTCAGCACTGTTATCAGCTTCTTTTTTAAATGTTCACATGAAGATTTTCGGTGCTGGGTACCAATGAGAGTGGAAGTTCTGAAAAAAATAACTCTTTAGCATATTAACTGGACTAACTAGGGAAGTAGTATTACTTGTTTCTTGTTACTTACTAATGTCCAGAAATGAAAATAAGATCCATATCACATTGCCCGGTAAAGGCACAGGTAGTTCCTGACTTGAAGAACTTATTGTCAACAGATAAAACAAAAATGCATTACAGTGATTTGGCTAACATGAATTACAGATCAGTGGGAGAGCTGGGATAAAGATCCTTTGAGCTCCATGGTCCTCTCTTTCCACTCTGCCTGTCTGCCTTTTCTGCAAGTAAATCTAGAATTACCCAGTTTGGGATATTTCCTCCTTTTCTTTTATTCTCTGTAAACCATTCTAGGTCATTCAAATGTGTTGCTGGGAAGGAGAATAAAGCTCCTGAAAATCAGCCTTACCTGCAGGAGCATCTCTGTCGTGTGTTGATTCTGCCAGGTTGTTGCCTCCACCCTCACGCACTGGCATTTTGAAGAGGAGCATTAGATCCCTGATGCCAACAGCTGTCTCATTGTGCACTGATTCATTTGTCAGCAGTGACTCTGACTACTGGAGCACAACTGTGACCTATGAGCTGCCTTGTCAATGCATAAATGCTGGCTGTTTAAATTGACAGGAGATAAGCAGCAAGTATCTAACTTTCCAGCCCACAGCAAGATTCCTCTCTATTGTGCTTCCAGCTGGTGCTGGGGGCTCCTGAAAGAGGATATACAAACACAGTGTGCAAACAGAGCATTCTTCAAAATCCCTGACCTGTCTTGAAATAGTTTGCTTTGTTTCATCTGATAGCATGAAGCGTGTGGCAGACACTGACAATTTACATGGCACATAACCCCTGCAAGCAGCGATTCTGCCAGGCTCACCAGTTAAACAATACCTAGGGAAGTATCGCAACAATTTCTCCTAAATATTGACCACAAACATGCTTTATATTGCTCGTAGCTGCAGGGTCATTTCATGGGTCTATATTTAGAGGATTAGAAAATTCTGTGCCAACTAAAAGCCAGGCTTAGTACGATCTAGTAACTATTCTCAGGAAATATGTTCCTTTAGGTCTTATTTGGTTTTGGATTTTACTTGGGTTTATTGCATTGGGTGAAAACAAACAACAGCTTTTTATTTCTATTTCTGTGTCTGCATGCCCTTTACATGGTGTCTGAGTGATGCAGGAGTCTGGGTTGTGTTGTCCCCACCCAGCCAAGAAGCTCCAGTGCTACTAAGGTACAGTCACAACAAGACATAATAAAAAGGAACATATGCAGGATGGAGCTGTGTGCCTAGGGTGAAACATGAAACCAAACAGGTCATCAGCTGATGAAACCATCAATCCAATTCAGCAGCTGCTTCTGATCGGTGGTGATGTGCTGCAGATCACTATTACTGTCTGGCTACCAATAGAGAGCTCCTTTGCAGAAGGATGCTGATGGGAAATAACCCAGTAAGATATGACTGGAGGAAAAAGGTTGAAGGAATACTAATTGTATGGAAATACCTGATTTGGACATGATGGGGCCTGATAAGCACTAAGCAAGGATTTTATAGACTATGCTCTACGCCAAGCTCTGCAAAACGTGCTGTTGCTTACGTCTCATTCTTACGCAGAGTGCTCTGCCCTGTGCTGCATTTCTCAGCCCTTTCTCCCTTAAATGAAGATCCAGCTTCCCTTCTGGTCATTCCAGCTGAAAACACTAGCAAGGGAGATCTGCATTAACACTCGGTATCTGCTGTCAGTCTCCGCTGAGTGTACAACCATGCCCGTGCCCCTCTCTTGCTCCTCCAGCAAGCTCTGGCTGCCATACCACACTCCTGCCCTGAAAACCTGCAAGGAGGCTCTTCTCCTGCCCCACTGCAGTGTCACTCACCTGCAGGGCTGCTGCTCTTCACCTTTGCTCTTCGCCTTCTGTGTGATCTGCTCTACTCAGGCCTCCCTGTACATTGAGGCCACGGGAAAATCCCTGCCATCGATCAGCCGTGAAGGCATAGCTGCCACATCAGAGATGAAGGTGTGGAGCAAACAAAACATTTTGTGGTACTCTGCCAGTGTTTCACAGCTCTGTTCCTCAGTCACGGGTGTTTTACCAGCCATTACCTTGTCCACAGGTTGTAATAGCCTGTACTTATGTGTGTACTTTAACAGCTCAGTGTTTAATTTTTCTTAGTAAGCAAATGTGCTCATCTTGTTTAAAATTAAAAGTTTGGTTCAAAAAAAGTTAACTGCACAAATATAGCCAAATCTTATAAAGTATTTCAGGGCTCTGTGGTGTTCTGCCTGCAGCATGAAGATTAAACAGTGTTCATGAAGAGCGTGTGCATTAAATAAACGAAGTGCCGGCTCACCGGTGGGCTGCGAGGAGCAGCGGGCAATGGGGAGCGGTCACGATGTGGGCTGCGCCTGGTGGGATGCTCCACAGATCGGCACTGAACCCAACGTGCTGCAATTTTTTTGCCAGTGTTCTCAAAGCATGTCTAAAACCACTGGTAATAGAAAAGTTGCAGATGATGCTGATGCGACACCAAGCAGCGGTTAAGAGCTGGGCAGCCATTCAGAGCAATCTGCAGCATTTGGGTCTGCCCAGGAAAAAACATTTTCCCTTGTCCTGTGCAGGACCAGCCTTTGAGGCTGATCACGAGGCCAAAAGCACTGTCAGCCCACATGGCTGAGGTAGCTGAGGGTCCTTGGAGCAGGCTTGGGAAGGCCTGGTGGGTATTTGCCATGTGGGGAGTCCTGTCTACCTCCTGGATGCTGCAGCATGCAGAAAGGCAATGTCATGTAGATACTGCTAAGCAGGTGGGATGGCCTGGGGTTCTTCTCCTAAGGTCCCACCAAGAAGAAATCTTTGCTGAGATGCTGCAGGAGCAGAGAGGATTTGCAGGCAACCAGCATTTAATCGCCATTCAGGTTGTGCATGAAGGAAACGTGGAAGGGAGATGGTGGTGCTTCGGTGTACTTCTCAGCTGAGCAGGGCCAAGGTTTTCACACCAAAACCACAGGATGGGCGACTGCAGCCTAGAAAGCAGGCACTTGAGAAAGGGTTATGGTGACACATGGGTTCAGTGTCAGCCTCCTCTGAGACACTCAGAAAAAATGCATTTTCTGCGTGCCTCAAGAGAGGGGTAACAAGTAAGACTGGGCCAATGATTTTATCTCTGTATGCACAGCATTGAGAGACCACTCTGAGGACCTGGGAATGGTTCAGGGGAGGGATTCAGGTGACTAGAAGCAGACATATGCATCTGAGCCAGGCTCTCCTGCTTTCCTTTTAATCACTGGAGGTGCTTTTGGGGAGTGACACATTGCACCCTAACGTGGACTTTATAAAGGATGTAGAAAGGCTGCTGAAGACACAGAAAAGACCCAAAGAAAGGATGTAATGTTTAGGCAAAATGTTGAAATGTGTGAGCTTCAAAGGTTTTGGAATGTTCAGACTGCCGGAAATAAAACCGAAACATCATTTGATTGTGACCTGGAAAACCTTGGCAGGAATAACATATTGGTTTGCAAATGGCTTGTTAAGCTCAGAGCAGAGGAAGGTATAATGACATCCAGTGGTTGGATGCTGAAGATGGAAAATTTGAGTAAGGAAAAATAAGGCATTACTACTAACTCGGCAGTCAGGGAAGGAGCAGGCTCTCTGCCTCCTGAGGACTCCCAGCAGCAGGAGGACACTCCTCTGGAAGACTCTGGTCAAACACAGATTTTTAGGCTCAAGGAGGAACACAAGAATATCATGTAGTAGCTGTGGCACCTCTGGTGAGGTGAGGGAGCCTGCTGTTCTCTAAGGGGCTTAAACTCTCTGGATCAATGAGCAAAAGGATTAGGAACTCATTTCATCTTGCAGCAGTCATTGATTGTTTCTTGAAACTCCCCAATTTAGACACGCGCATCAAACAGTGGGACATGCAAAAAGGCTGATTAGGTACGCTGTCTGTCGTTGCACTAAGCTGGACTCTTACAGGAGTTACAGAAATGTAAAATCTAGTTATTAAATTAAATCAGTCCCACTGAGGTGTCAATAGACAGACTGGTCCAGTTTTTCAGAAGGAAGACTTGCTGTCGGAGCTGCCATTTTCCAGTAAAAATAACCGTCACGTGCCAAGTATGCCTTTTACAAGCACTCATCCAACAAATACCTGCTCATATCAAGAAACAGTTTGAGTGGGAGATGCAGAAAACAGGGCATCCTAACCAGAGGTAGGCTGAAATCAAGGTCACCATACCATATTCCAGGTTAAGATATAAAACAGCTATTCTCTCGGACATGAATACAACATGTTTTTAGCATGAAGCTGATGCAGATGATGCTGGTGTACCACAAACATTCATACCCCATTTTTGGTGTCCCCTCTACCCCCGCCTGCTGTCCCCAACCCTGCAACTCTCTGTGCTGAGCTCTGTGCCAGGCAAAGGCAGGGGCACTGCCTTGCCCATGCCTTGCGAGGGACGTCGGCAGGGATTTACAAGAAGGACATGGGAGCACCCTCAGCATTTGAGACCTTAGATTTGCATTCTCAGCTTCATCTAAGCACTAAACCGGTACCCTAGTCAAATAAACTAGTTTCAGCGTTATCCCAGTGGTTCCTCTGCAATTCCAAATCCAGGTAAGGACTTAAATTAACTGTGCAAAGAGACAAATCTGTGCATTCAGACATTCATTTGATGCTTGCTTTAGTTTTCCCACTAATAAGATGTATGCAATAATTTAAGTATAACAAATAAATACCAAAATTTGTAGGGCCATAGTGAGCAAATCCTTTTGAAATGGTTTGACATTCTCTGGAGAAAAGCTAAGTTTTCTGTTATTTTTTAAAGAAAATCAGCCAAGGACTTTGGGTGACCCAAGCTGCAAGTTCAGAAAATAAACTGCCAGTGTTATGCTGAACTGGTCTATTAGTATGGATGCCAAGAGGCACTCTGCTCATCAGTTACACAGAGAATGAATGATTTCACATGTTAATGACCTCTCTCCATCAGTGTCCTACAAATGGAGTCATAACAGCATCTTGCAGTCTTGCTTGGATGCTTGCAATTGTCTAAGAATCACAGCAGAAATCCGCACTAAATCCTCACCCTTGCCACCTAAGAGGGTGGGTTTTAAAAAAAGACCCCAAACCACCTCTGAGCACAGCAGCCCCTGGAAGATGCAGTATCTTGGTGCTGAATCATATTATTTTGAAATGGGTTCATGTCAATTTGAAAGAACATTTTAAGAAGACAGAACAGTTCCTCAGTAATTACAGCTGTACCAGCTTAATTTACAAACTCCTGTAAATCTGTTGACACATGGTAATAGTGGTATTTAATCATGGTTCTGATATCAGATTTCTACTGCTTTGGTACACTTGGTGCCTTTCATTGCTAATTTCATCCTAAGCACCTTTCCTTTTTCAAAGATGTACAAAGGAATAATTTCCCTGAGACTTGACTGTCTGGAAATGTACTACGATGCAGGTTTCATTCTCCTGGGAAAGTGAAATGGTTGTGTCAAATGCTTTGTATTTTCCAACAGCTTTGTGTTCTAGGAAATGCTGAAGAAATGTATTTTAGGAAATGCTTAGGGAAGGGAAGGGAAGGGAAGGGAAGGGAAGGGAAGAGAAGAGAAGAGAAGAGAAGAGAAGAGAAGAGAAGAGAAGAGAAGAGAAGAGAAGAGAAGAGAAGAGAAGAGAAGAGAAGAGAAGAGAAGGGAAGTCAAAGAAACCACTTTCATAGACAACTGCTCAGGAACTTAGATTGCTCATAAAATGCCGAGCCTCGGCTATACAAAAACATAGACTCCCTGTCCCCACTGATCCAGAAGGGAGTTAGTCATTCTTAGGTACCCTTGAGAATCTGGGCCTGAAAGTCTGATTTGAGAAACAAAAAAATGAAAACTCAGACTTTCTTTCGCATTGCAGTTTGCCCATGGGAGAACCACCAGATGCACGTTTGAGAGTAACAGAGGGCAGGCAGATCTCTCAGTACTAAGAGAGAGCCATAAGTCAACCACATATGTTTCTGATGCTGTAGTTATTCAACACATTCTTCAAATTATTCATCAATTCTCCCCAAATAGATCAAATTAAAATCTCTAAAACTCAAGCCCTAAATATGTTTGTTTAAAAAAAAAAACAATTACCATCACCACACAGAGTTGCTCTCCCTCCTGTTAAGCAACAATCCTTGTAGCAAGAGGAGTAATTACGCGAAGTATACGTGGCCTTGCTGCCCATGCTGAAAATATGAGCTTGCCCAGAGCACCCATGGGCGATGCTGGGGCTCAAACTGGTGAGCCCAATGTTCAGGTGAGTTTGGCTCCCCAGGACACACAGGGAGCCCCAGGACCAGGAGGGAGGCAGGAGCAGGGGTGGGTGCCTGCTGCTCCCCCAGACCCGCTCAGCAAACCCGGGAAGCCTGGTCACAGCTGTATGACTGCACAGCTCCTGCACACGTTGGCAGCTGCAGGAGTCAGGTCTCTACCCACACCCTTGGGCTGGAGCAGGGGTAGCGAAACCGTGCTGAGAATAATAGGAACAATAAAGAAAAAATCATGTACCTAAGAAATTAACTACATGGTCTGAAATATTTTGAATACAATTAAATTGCATTTGGAGCTTTCTCTCACATCAACCGAGCCAGCTATTAAATATTTCTAATGTGAACCTTAGGAAGATTTGATGCTATAAACCATTAAATCCAAATATTATAATGTATTTCCCCCCATGCCCAGTATGAACACCTTATTAATCGTGCTGCACCCACCGCAAGCTATTTCTACCTTAGTGTTTTTGTCCAGTCCGCTAAACTATTGCAATCCATCTACTACTTAAATTTCCTGTAATGGATTGTAAGAAGTCCTCTGTGCAGCATGCTGAGTGAGTGATCAGAAGAATTGGATTTTTTTCCTGCCTTTTCAACATTTTCATGCATTATCTTTAGTGACTCATGTGCTTCAGTTTTTTCCAGGTGTGCTTCAGGGGAAAATGAAAATAACCCACCTCCGGCATACGCTCAGCCTCTCAGGAGAAACTGCAAATTTTTGTTATTATTCTAAACAAGATTTTCTGCTGTGGAAGATCCACTTAGAGCCATTCCTGTTCCCTGTATCCTCTGGGCAGGAAGTCTCTTCTTGGACTGTTAATGGCTTGCTGGTTTTTTCCTATGGAAAAACAATAAACAAACAAAGGACCATCATCGGCAATGCTGTTGATATTACAAGTTCAATTGCCAGAGGAAATATACAGATTTTCATATGATAATTTCTCTAACAAATCTATATATAAATATATAGATTTTCATTCCTGCCAGCATAGCCATTTGTAGATGTGCATTAAACAACGGATTTCAATGTCGGTGCTGTAAAAGTGTCAGTCAGCAGCTCTGTTGCTTCTGGGTCTGATGGTAATAGATTGGCTAAGAAATCTGGACACGTTCATTTTGCCAAGGGATCGTGTGCTGCTGGAGGTAATGCACATCAGATGAGATGTCACACTCTCAGAAGAAGTGCAGAGGCGTTAAGACAAGCCAAATTCTGGGCTGTTTATATTCTCCTTTACCAATCAGGATGTCAGGACGGGGACTGAATTTGTAAATACTGGAATAGGATTTGTTGCATGACAGAAGCTCTTGGAGAAAAGAAATAGGTTAGACTTTTTGCCTTATTACGTCCCAAAGAAAACTGATTATCTGTGTTCACAGTTTAAATTAAATAAGTATGTTTGGAGGTGGAACGATAGAGAGATTGCAGAAAAAAAGTGCTTTAAACATCATATGCTGAGGGTTGTAAGGAGGGAAGCAGAAAACAGCAGCTGGCTGTGTTTTGTGCTGCACAGGTTTCTGAATGCTTCAGAACAGCCTCGTGAAACTTTGCAAGTGTTTTAGAAACAACTGTCTCCAATTAGCATTAGTTCTTGGCTCACATTTGAAAGCTGGTTTCAGGTCAGTGGTGACTTCTCTGAAGAAGGAGTGTGTGGGGGGAAGAAATCTCTGCTGAGGAATTAGTGAGAGCCAGAGACATTGCTGTGATTTCATTGCAGTTGTGGAGGCACTAGTGGAACACGGAGGGAGGACTGCGGCGGGATGTTGTTTTGGGTTTAGCTGTGGAGAGCATGTGTAGCAGCGAGAAGATACAGTCTAATGTGCATCTCCTTAGCTTTTTGCCTTTCAATCTTTTTGCCTATCATGATTTGACTAATCCTTTAAATATATTTTGCATTCATTTCTCAAATAACCAGCAGACATATGGTGCTAATGAGAACTACAGAGGGTTTGTTTTTTTAATAAACAAGAGCAGCTGGTAAGCAGAACTTAAAATTAAAAATGGAGGGAAAAAAATAAGCCCAGAGGGGATAGATACAGTTATTGATCACATCAGAGTTCCCCAGCTCTCTCCTCTGATGAGAAGAATCAGGTGGAGTGAGGCACTGGTGACCTTGAGACAGGTACGTGACAGCCTGTTGCAGTAGGTGAAAAATAAATGACTGCCTGATACATTCGACTGTGTCAAGGCTCTCCACGGCAGTAGAGATGCTCTGCCCTGTCCCCGTGCAGGCAGTCTTGCTGGCGGTGCCCCCCGCAGCTGCCCAAGCCTCTGTCACGACATGGTCCTTCAGTCGGGAGGGAAGCCTGAGACACCCATGTGGGTGCAATCTGCGGTGGGGCAGGTGAGCCCAGACCAGCAGTGACACATCTGAAAGGAAAATATTTGGGAAGGGGAGAAAATTGCTCCAGGGGTACATCCAGAGGTAAATTTGCCATTTGTGAGTGGTGCTGCATTGCTGGGAGGGTTTGCGGCAGACACTCGCAGCTTTCTTTAAATGAAACCCACTTCATTTTCTACTATTTGAACATGTCGTGTTAACCAACACAGAACAATAAGGGAGCATTCCCGGGATGCACTGACTGAGAGGCTGGAAAGGCAGTCACTTTTCTAACACAAACTGCCATTCTACCCAGTAGCCCGGGGTTTCTGCTGCACTACAACACCATTTTTTTAAATCAAGCCTATTTCATTTAATGACTTGAGGCATACAGAGCCCAGCTAATGGTTTTAGTGCTAACTTACCTTCACCATGAAATACATACCTTTCAAGACTGCTGTGAATCAATCCGCCCCTTCCACTCAACAGAACTTGTGTGCAATGCATTAAAGCCTTCTAGAAACCTCCTGCTCACAAAGTTAGTCTCAGCCTGCAGTCAGGGTACCTCTTACCCCCTCCTAGACAACACCTGAGTCAGGACTGAGGTTACCTGTCCTGCAATGCAGGGACCCCCAGGTTTTCAGGGGCCCTTAGCACCTTCGGCCGCATTGGTTCCATGGCCATGATTGTCCCCATCTGTCAGACGCTGCACTCTTTGCCAGAGAAACCTTTCGTTTGTAGGAGCAGCTAACTATTAAGGCAAGTCAGGTTGTTCTCTGGTTGTTGCACATGCCTGGCCATAAAAGATAGACATTATCTGGCCTAGTTTTAGATGTCCATATGTGAGCCGCTCTGTAGGTTTCTCCTATAGTCCAAGGACAGAGAAAGAACACTTGCCTCCTCTTGATACAGACATGACACGCTGGACAGGTTAGTACCTTTGGAAACCTTTCTCTACTGTGGCTATGTCAAGGACAAAGGACAGTCCCACCCCTCTGTGTGCTTGCTGGAGTACCCTTTGATCCCAGTAACTGTGGGGCAGAAATACGATTGTGGTCCCACTTCCCTGCTCCCCTCATCAGGCTAAGGGAATTTAGGGACACTGGTGGCACTTTCAGAAGATAGTGTTGGTCCTTTTGGTGCTGGGATTGTTGGAGAAGGACAGGCTTGGTCCAGTGACCCCTTTAGCTAACCTTTATTTGAAAGGATCCAGTTCGCATCCACTGAGACCCACTTCATGATGTAAACCAAAGTGCAGGAAAAGGGGCGGCTGCAATGTGAGCTCTTGATCTGACCTGGAGCACTGGTGTGGACACACCTTAAGAGCATTTAACGGGCTGCAGCGTGAACACTACCTATTGCTGGTTTCTATGGCACTATTGATCTTATAATTATTACGCTGAGAGATAATGATGATTTTACACAACACAAAAGCAGCCTCTTTTCCAAAAAGCATCTTCTTTGGCAAATTCCTAACCCCTCTAACGTAGTCCAGTTCATGCAATTAATTTCCAGAGTCAAATGGATGCTGCAGTACAGTGACCGCTCTGAGCAGGAGTCTGTGCCGTGTCTTTTCCTCCCTGAACAGTGTAGGCACGTTTTACTCCACTGAGGTTTACTGAAGGTTGCTTTTTCTTACTATTGAGTAAAATGTACATTGTTATAGCTACCAGGACAGCAGACCAGTCATTGTAACAAAGGATTATCATTTCTTTACAAGGTGAGATCATAAGAAACTGGCTATACAGGAGAAAGCTCTTGTTTGGACGTGTTATTTGCACCAATAGCAGAGAGAATCCTCACAGCTGAACAACAGTAAGTGGCTTTTTCTGTTTAGTGAAATATAAAAAAATCTGTCTAGATGAGCTGGATGAGTAATGGAAGTGCTCAAGCCCTCAAGGGACACTCTTGCTGTCTTGCAGGATCAGGCTCCTTTTGCATCTGGGAAAGGAAAAATTGAAAAGATATCAGT
Organism: Balaeniceps rex; assembly: GCA_013401315.1. NCBI lineage: Eukaryota > Metazoa > Chordata > Aves > Pelecaniformes > Balaenicipitidae > Balaeniceps > Balaeniceps rex. The sequence continues at coordinate 61,003 of VYZW01036823.1, read as the reverse complement.
GGGAGATGATTGCTGCTGCTAACAGCGGTGAAGAATGACTGCAGCTGTGTTGGGTTTTGCCCCCTGCATGGTAACAACCTTTCTAGGAACAAAGAGATGTGCCGTGGGATTTAATGGAAAAAGGGGTGTGTGAAACTTCAGGGGCATAGCCGAAGATGCTGCGTTCAGAGAGAGAAGGAAACCATTGCAAATCTATTTGCTTCTTATGTCAACCTGGAAAGCCTTTGGTGGACAGAAGCGCCAGGCATGCTGCAGCAGCCCGGCTTTGTGCCTAGAAAATGTTCTCCTGCCGTATGCTGCAGCAGTCTCTTCAGGAAAGGCTCCGCATGGCACAGCCGCACCGGGGCTGAGAAGTGCTATTTGAGCTGTTTGTGCTCTGAGATTCCCACCAGCCCATTGTGGGGGATGCAGATTTTCAAGATCTGGCTAAGGCAGCTCTATCTTATTCACTCCCCTATGATGATTATAGTGATATTTTTTGCTACATGCTGTGCTGAGAGAGAAAGGTCCCTTGGTGTGCCTGAATGTCGCACAGTGTAACGCAACACGGTGCTCCCTCCCGCCTCTCCCAGACCCCCCATCAATCTCTCAGCAGGGAGAAAAAGGCTCACGTAAAAGGGATGTTTACACTGATGTTATTCAAATGAGCAACATACAAATAAAATGATATTTAGGCATTGCCTTTGCCCCTCAATAAATTTCTCCAGGCAAAATTACCCACAATGGTACTTAAGCCTCCTCGGGGGGTCCATAGCTGTTGGCAGTATTTTCTTTCCTGCCTGCTACGCTTCAAGGAGAAAAAATATTCCTTACTGTACTAGCATAGCCCACAAACTTGCCGAGGCCCAGATGTGAAACACTTGTCTTAAGAAGAGCCAGCAGTAGGAAGAAACCTGAAAAACAGCAAAAAACCACACACAGGGAGACATTTGCAATTATACAAAGTTCATCCCCCTGATTTAAATGTTTCTGTAACTTGTTACAAAATCAAGCATTTGTAAGTTAAGAATAACAACTCACTGTATTGAACAGTTTCTGGATAACATGCTTGTGCAGAACAGAAATATTCTAGGGCCAATAATCAATATTCAGAGGGGACTGAAAGGCTCAAGCTACGGGCGAGCATATGGAGGCTGCTCTGAAGAGCTTAGCACTTTGAAATTCACCCAGGTCAGTAGAAATGGAAACTAATTTCCAACTAACGCCTTTTCTGAGGCCATCAGTTAAAACCTGTCAAGTTAACATGACCTCTCTTTCCAATTTCAAGAGAGCAAATGCTTCTATTTCCTATTTACAGGGTGTTTGTCACTCGGGCAAAAAGCAGTCTTAGCTATTAGACTGGAAAAAAAACTAGCCACAGAAATAGAAACAGTTCCTCCAAGGCAGGGCAATTGCATGTTGTAGGAAATCTACACAGCCATGGATTATTCATTGGAGAACAGTGTCAAGTGTAGTCAAACTTACATGAGCTTATGTGAGTACAGGCTTTGGTCTGCTTTGTGTGAGGGTCAAAGAGGTAAGTGAGGGGTGTCACAAAGCACGATGGGGAGAGAGGTTGCCTATTTTGCTTTTGTATTGACTTTGGTGTGGGGGACCCAGGTAAGGTCTTCAGCATTACCACCTGAGCAAAGGACAGCACAGGTATCAAATGGAGGTGACTGACTTGATTGACTACGGGATAGAAAGGCAGGAGAATAATATTGACAAAAAAAAGTTTTAAGGAAATGTAATGTTTCCAGAAGAGCTTTGCTTTTCCTGATTAAAAACCCAAGGGCTGCTGAGCAGGGACTTACCTCAGTCACTCTCATTGCTCCAGCATAGTCAGTGGTTGAACTCTTCAAATGAAAAAACCCACCACTAAACCCAGGCTGTAGATTTGATGACAATTGTAATCTATCAGCCACTGACAGTTTCAGCATATGCTGGAGCCAGGGGATTTTATCTAACTCTAATTGGGAGCTGACAGGCGGTGAGCAGGTCTGTCTTTGCCTGCTGGAGAAAAGCTCCTTTCTGTCCCACTGCAGCATGATTAATTTACCTCCCCCAAATAATACATTCTGCTCAGAAGATCAGATGGAAAGTGTTGGTTGGGAGCAAATCCTTAGACCTGCAGGTCAGCTGTGCTATTGCCTGGGCAAGTCAGAAGTACCAGAAACAGCAGAATTGTGACTTAGCTGGTGATGTTTTGGGAGGAAGCCCGTTGCAGGAGGGCTGGCTGGCTGTCAGCCCCCACGACCTGCAGTACCACTGGGAACGGGGAGGGTGAAAGATCCCTCTCTGAGTTGCCCAGCTCCAGTGAGCAGATGTCCGTGCCAGGTACAGCGGAGCTCACAGGCAGTGGGTAAGGTCAGTGGCACATCCTGGTCTGACGTGAGTGACCATGTCATCAGTTGTTGTGAGGCACGTGCACTGCAGAGCACAGAAACCTGTGAGACTGTACAAGACCTCACTGGAGTGTTTTTCTTCTCCCGTGGAGACTCAAGCTGGTACTTTCAGATCCAACGAGAGATTTTTACACATTGGGTCACTTGGTTTCTCTATAAATAGATGAGCATAAACATATTAAACTCTCTTTTCATGCCTCACTCAGGAGAATACCATAACCAGACACTTCCAGGATCTATAAAGATTTAGAGATAGTGGTTGCTATTTCTCTTTGCCCACTGAGAAGCTGCTTACATTTCTATAGGGCTCTCGCTGCCTCGAGCCTGACCTAACCGAGACAGTGGGCAGTTTACCCTGTAGCTGTTACTTGAGCCTTTTCGTAAGTCTTTCTCATTTACTTTTGCACAGAGGAACTTCGAATCTTAGTGACCTACTTTCAACTCTGTTTACCTGCAACAGATGAGAAGTGGTCCATAGCCCCTGTGCTTCTGTGCTTCACTGGCTGAGATGAGGCCCTGCACGTGCTCTGAAGTGCAATGGGCCATGCTCCCCGAGAGACCCCCGGCTGGCTGACAGCCTCCCCGTCCTCCCTGTGCGCTCCCGGCGGGAGGTCACACTGCAGCCACCACAGCACAGTCCCCTGGCAAAGCACAGCCTGGACAGGGTGAGGCTAATATCGGCTGGCTGTATTAGTTTCTTTCCTGAGCACTGAGAAAAAATATCTTCCTTTCTTTGCAAGCTGACTGTATGTGCTGTAGATTATATCCATCATACTCTTGTCTGTATTACCTGCATTAATCTAGTACAGCGTGGGATGAAAATGTGCCCCTGAGACTAAGCATGTACGTAACTTTAACTACCAGCTGCCAACGTGGATGCAAAGTTATCTCTTCAAACTACGCATAAAACCCTGTGGATAGTGACATTAAGTAGCTATCTTGTATGCAATGCAGACATTACATTTGTGTTAGTGTGTTGACACATCATTATATTTCCCAACGAGGCAAATTAGAGCGATGATATGAAATTTTGTCTTGAGAGCCTGAGGATTTTTTATGTTTCTGAGAACCAGCATTAAGACAGACTGTAAAATGGGGTGTAAATATTATAATGATGAGTTATTCCTTCCTGCTTACTAAGAAGCAACAGACATCACTGGTAGAAGCCAGCATATCACATACAGACTACTTGCATTGTATTTTAACAACTGCTGCATGTACTGATTGCTTTTAGTTTGTAGGGACCAAAGATAATGTTACAAATACCCAAAGGAAAACTTTGGGGTTTTGCCATTTCATACATGGCAGCCATGGCTAACCATCTCCTCAGCTGGCTCCTTTGTCCTGTTCTTGCTGTGAAGACACCCATGTGGGATCTTCATTTTCTGTCTTTTTTTTTTCTTTTTTTCTGCCACCAGTTTTGATGTCACTTTGAGCATGTGCAATAAATCTTGCAACACATGTTTCAGGGTCTTGCTGTGTGGCACCCTGTGCTATAGGTGCCTACAAGGATGGATTCCCCGCGTCCTTCAGATTGCTGGGCAGATGACGTGTGTTGTCAGAGTCATTGTGGTGTAACCTTGGGCCTGCACAACCCTTCCTCTTCCTCAATGCCAAGAGCCAGAGGCATCATTTTGTCTGTGGCACCACAGCCTTTATCAAGAAAGAGGCCTGGGATTGGGGAGGACTGCAGCCACCACACCATGTTACCTTTTTTGGGCACCACCTCTCCCTGCTAGTGCAGTCGTCAGCCCATCTACTCTGATTAGCCAACAGGTGTCCTGACTGACTTACTATAACACACCACAGGGAAAGGACATTTCCACATGAAAGCTGATCAAACAAATGTTGAACTTAATATTCCCCAGGAGCCCTCATTACCTGCATAGATACCTGCTTGGTTTCCCCTCTTCTTGTTTTCAAAGAGGTATATTTAACCATGAAAATAATCAGGGTTGGGTCTCCTGAGATCTGCTCCTACAAATTCACTGTGTCATGGACATTCATAATTTCAGTGGCTATATTTAAGCTTCCAGGTTGCTGGATGTTGGTGTCTGCTCGGACTGCACCCCACCTCCCGGTCAGGGGAAGGGATGGGTGAGCACCACTGAGCTCTGGTTTTCATATGGAGAAAGCCTGACTACAACAGCAGGGCACAATGCTGTGTGCTCTTTGCTCATACAGGTGAGGCAGCTGGGGATTATTTCCTTATATATATTCAATAACATATACATTTAGCAGTAGTTGCTGTTCAACAAATATTACTGACACCTAGTCTGGCCTTCTGCATACCACAGGACCTATCACCCTGCTTTGCACCCAGTAGTTTGTGTTTGATCACAGTAGGACTTGTATTTTGCCACAAATAATGTTACAAAAAAGCCATCCAGTCTTCATGTGAAACTACAAAAGGGGAGAGAACATATCATTTTCCTTGGTCATTTGTTGTGTTGGTTAACCATCTTTGTTCTTGTAATTCTATGCCTTATTTCTAATTTAAATGCATCTGACTTCAGTTTCTAGCTGCTGCAACTCATTCTTTTCTCTGCAAGATGAAGGCGGCATGTGCTACTGAACATCTTCTCTGCAGTCAGGTCACCCTTCAGCCTCCTCTTTGATACAGGAACCACAATGAGTGCTTTAAGCCTTGTGAGGTATTTTCCCTAGCCCTCAAATAATTTTAATTAATATTTTAAAAAAGTCTCTGATTTTTTGTCAGATCCTTGAGTTGAGCAAATTATTCCAGGAGCAATTTCTGTAAACAGGAATGATCTGAGCTGCCAGCTGCTGCCTGCTTCTCTGCGCTGCTGCTGCCATCCCCAGCAAGACCTCGCTGCTCTCCAGCTTGTCCACTTTGACCCCTCGTCCCTTGTGTTTCAGAAACCGTGAAGACTGCATCTCTTGCTCCTAGATACAGAGCTTGATGCTTGACTGTTCCCAACATTAAGTTTTGTATTTTACTTGCTGATAGTTTAAGATGAAACCAGATAAACATCTCAAGAATACGGCCTTGAAATCCAGGTTTCTCTCTGTGTCATCTACCCTCATTACTGGGCTACAAAGACTTCTCTTTGCTCATTTGCTCATTTGAATCATTTGCTCATTTGAATCAGAAAGATTCTTCAAATCTGCCTTTGCAATTGGGAGGACAGAGTCATCAAGAGGAGTGAACAGTGATTGTGTGGCAGCCCTGACGCCATCCCAGGGGTTTGGGTACTCCCCTGGCAAGAGGGGGGTCAGTCCAAACTCATCCAGCCTGAGGAGGGCTCGAATTTACATCTACCCCTCCCTGGGCAATTGCGCTGACCACCATCCTTTTCCATCGCCTTTAGCTTAAAAACAAGGAATGAGGCAGTGTCGTGCACCCAGCAGAAAGGAGACAACCAGGGAGCAGAAGTCTGTTTCGGAGGATGTATCTCAGGCTCCCTTAGGCTCCCTGGTAGAGAGGCAACAGGCTTCAATTTGTTTCAGACCAGACCTTAGCGTTTGCGAAGAAAACATGGAGTATCTAAATTCCAGTTCTAGGTGCTTTTCTCTCCTCATGCCCTGCAGAGGAGTCTCAGGAGGCTAATCCAGGTTTGTAACACTGAGCCAGATGGCCAGAGCTGCTATTTAAACTCTTTCATGCAGCTGGAATCGAGATCCCCAATTTAATACCCAACTCCTTCTGTAAAACAGATCTGGCAATGTTTCCCCACCCCAGAGGAATTTTTAAAGGACCTGAGATGTGCAGACAGGGTGAATGCCAGTTATGTTTCTTAAACAGCATTTACCTCGCATATAGGGAACCTTTCAGCAACAATATTAAATTGTACTTAAATCCCCCCAAAATAGTAAGTATCTTCTCACTTAATACAATTATTAGTGATAATAAATCCCTAATTAATGGTAAATATAATTGCAAACCCAACACTAAATTCTCCTATTGTGTGCATCTGTGTAGCTCTGGGGAGTAAAATGGTAGTTTAGTGCTGTGAATGAACAAAATTTGGCCCATAGTTATTTAATCTTGGGTTTGAAATGTCATCTTTGACCTTTTGTTAGTTATTTCTCTGAGAGACAGGCAACTGCTCCAGAGGTGAAACTGGAAGGACACATGAGTGAACAAATAGTGGCCAATGGCACACAGAATTCAAGCATTCATGAATTAAAGTATAATAACCATTGTGCACGCTGGCATGCCTCATAAACGCCTTTAGATAGAACTGCTAAGGCAGATCACAGAAAACCCTGAGAGCTGAACCGTGTTGTGTGCTTTTTGCCTAAAAAAGCTGGAATTGTATAATTTGATTGCATAATGCAACAGAGCTTTGAAGTTTAGGATGCTGGACTGTGTTTTAGGAAAAATGAAGCAAAGAGAATGCAGACCAGATTTCTAGATTATAGGACATAAATGCAGCAGGTTTCAGCTGTGGATGCAAATTTTTTCTCCTAATGACCAGCTATGAAGAGAGGTTCAACAGGAAGATCTTTCATTTGAGTGCCAGCCAACATTTGATTTACTTGCCCTTATAGTTCTATGAAAATTCTTTTTTAACCTAGACATTTAATACGAATATATGAAACACTGGTTCCCTGTCTCTCTTTTAAAAGCATTTTCTAGTGTTGTTCACATTTCTGACTCAGCCAAGGTCTTCTCAATGAAAAGCTGAAAGGAGTCTGTATTGAATTAATTAGTTAGAAGCAGCCTGTAATGTGTACCCTAGAACTGTGATGTACGCTGGGGCTGGTTATCAAAACCAGGTGAATGTGCTAGATGAATGTGTGTCTGTTGTAAAGGGATGGCTTGTAAGGATTTGACTGGCCTGAATTAAGAAGTTACTTTATTTCAGGCACTGCAAGTTTTGTACAAGACAATTTTCAGATTCTTTCCATCATAGTTAAATGAAGTGTGTTGCTTGTATAGCTGTATTATTCTCCTCTTTGGAAGAAAAAAAAAAAAAAAGAATTCTTGAGCATTTCCTTTGCCTTCCAGGTGGTACAACTGGACATTTAATGACCTGTAGAATATGGCCCATGACAAGAAAATAGTCACTGATACACCTAAAATTTATAAGAATGCTTCTAACAGAAAAGCAGAACAGAAAGTTCCAGGTTTTACTTTGCGTGTCTTGTAACCCTAGGATATCGATCTCACCATTTATGGGCTGTCTGGCTCTTCACTCCTGATAATTTCCTAAGTGCACACAGGGGCAGAGCTAAATAAAAGTCAAAGTAATTCCAGACAAAGAGAGATTTACCTTCAGCATTGCTTTTCTTTCTCCAAAATGAAAGCATTTAGTGAAAAATTCTCATTAACACCAAAGACAATACTTCCGTTTATCACTCGTTATCCAGAAGAGAAATTCTTCATCCTGTTCCTACTGAAAGCCAGAAGAGTATATAAGGATCACTGGATGCATATCACTATTTCTGCCATGTTAGTGGGACCAGATGGACCTTTGTGGAAGTTCTTGGTTTTTTATTTAATCTAAAGATGCATTGAACAGAACAAGAATTGTGGGGGGGGGTTTATTGTAGTTCTGCAGACTAAGAAATGTAGGTCCCAGCTGTTATGTCTTTACACCCTTCCATGAAATATGAATAAGAAATTGCTGTAGCATACTTTAAAAGAACATATCTGCATATGTCCTTTGTACATTATATGAAAACAAGAAAATCCATGCTTGAACAAGAATACTTGCTTTTTGTATCCATTAGTCACTATTCACCATTCTCCTTCTGTTGTGTCATGCAGAGAGCACGGCTGGCATCACCTCACCTACATGGTCAATCACAGTCCAAAGAACCATTGGCACACATCACAGATGATCAGCCACCTAAAAATGACTCACAAGTAATGGATTAGATGCATTGCTTTGCAAAACTGCTAACTGAGACAAGGGCCAAATTCATTAGGAACATTTACCTATTGGTGTTAAAAAATCAGCTGGGGATTTTGTGTTTTAAAATCATTGTGCCTGGGGAAAGTTTCCTCAGCTGCTGCATTTGGGTCACAGCAGACCGTATCCATATTCTCTTTAGTTTTTCCTCATTTGATTGGACTGTGGTTCATTTGCTCGTTTTGGCTTCTCTACCCAGAATACGCTCTTTGCCTCTCTCCTTCTCATGAGATGAGGGTTTGCAGCCCAGCTGCCCCAGACCACCTGTGTTGAAGCTGTCTCTTCAGAATGCCAGAAGTTTAAATGCATGTTTTTCCAAGTGATTCCACTGGAAGCAGTCCGAATTTACAGTTTTCTCTCCAGGGACAGCCATGTAAGAGCAAACTATGCCCAAGCTGTGTAAGATCTTTCAAAAAACCAGCCCTGCTTTTAACTCAGAGTTGTACAGATCGAGACTCAGCTATAAAACATGTCTACACAATTCAATGCCTCATTTCCCTCCTCGTTCGTGAGTCCTCTGGGGAATAGGGTGCACTTCTGCACAGGGCTTCTTCTTCAAGTCACACACATGTCTCCTGCAGCCCATCTCCTCCCTCCTTAGCTGTTTCCACAGTGAAAAGAACCTCATTTCTGCAAAAGTGGATCCCTCAGCTCTTCTCTCCTGCTCAAGCTTCCTTGATGATTTGAAGCCCCTCCCAGTTACCATTTGTTTCGGGACTCCTTTAATTTGCCTCATCAAGTGACCAGTTCCCTACCAGATGTCAGTGAGTAAGTGAAAAGCCCACCCTTAGCAAATTATACCCTGAACTGTATCCTTTTTTTGCATAAGGAAATGCCTCTCAAATGGGCAGTCTCCAAAGTTGACTGGCCCTTCTCTGCTGGTCCTAGCCAGGTACAAGCACTTCTCCTGCCATCTTCTAGGGATTTGCATCTGTGTGAAGCACCCCATGGAGAACACACAGCATCCCCTGAAAATGCTACAGTGTAAAATTCAGAAAATTCTTCAGTTTTGGTAACTTTAGTGTTCTAGAGCCACAGCATGTTTTAAGCAGCTGATTAAGACCCAGTCCTCTGAGACTGGTTGAAGTATCAATTTTTTTAAAGCTTGGTCTTTCTGAGGAGGAACAGCAGCAGTTTTCAATTTTCAGTCTCTGTGACAGTTTTCAGTGAAATCAGCGAGAATATGTTTTTGACTTTTCCTAAATCTGCCTTCACTCCTCCTTTAGTAAACATGTGCCAAGAGCAGCTCAGGCTGGGTTTGAT
>VYZW01036823.1:24018-48797 GCA_013401315.1 Balaeniceps rex | reverse complement strand
AACCTTTTATTTTAAAAATATAAACTTGATGAATATACTACCTTGTTTTTAACAATTAAAGTTCCCTTCTATGAATGGAATCCTATCCATACCAGGTGCTGTACAAGTATGTGTAAAGAGAGATGTACAAAGGAACAGCTGCAGTCTAGAGCTGTAGTCTAAAGGATACCCATGACAAAAACTTCAGGGACCAGACTCGTCCTTGAAGGAGCTTGAACTGGCATTGGCACATATAACAATGAGAGCTGTAGTGGAGAAAGCTATCCAAGCAATATATTAGTATGAAGATATGCTTTTGCGTGGCTTGCTTTCCTTAAGGCTAATATATATATATAAAAAATTAAGAGAAGTAGACTGGACAGTAAGGGGAAGTTTGGACTTCAGACATGTCTCTGGATTCCTCTTTTATTAAATTATGCTTGCAAAAATATGCTCTGTGGGCAACTGCTACAAATAACAAGATCCACCAGCTGAGTTTGAGAGACTCACTAGCATCTCCAACAGGACAGTCATATTTATCCCTTACATGACCAGTTATTATTGTGTCAAGTGGGAGAGAGATGTGGCTTTTTCCAAAGATAGGTTGATGCATGATAGAAAATGATTTCAATTTTGGGCATGCTCTCACAATGATTCTGTTTTCAGCGAAAACTTGCACAGCAACAAGCCCATAGAAACGATGTACAGTTGCTTCTTGTTTCAGGCCAGGCCAGGGCAGGTGCTGGAAAAGGGGTAAGCTCTGGTTTAGCTTTATTTGCTCTTTACTTCCACACTGCACACCACATCCTGGAGTTAGTCCTCATCATGTGTTGGAGAAGTCCCATCTGTCTGTCCTAAGGACATTTACCAACTTCTAACATCTATGAATCTACAGAGTGCTGGGAAGACTAATCGACTACCTCTAAAGAGGATTAGTTGAAAACAACTACGTGTGGAGTCATAGCATACAAGAGATTGAGAGTCCCTGTTCCACAGAGTTGGAGAACATTTTAAAGTGATTGTGGAAGCTCTAGCGGTGAATTAATCAGTGTATGACTCCTTCCCCCATAGAGAGTAGTACTTGACTGGGAAATTATTTAAAGCAGGCAGAATAGAGTAGATGTTATCAGTCTGACTGTCATTCTGTTCAATTTGGGGAATCTTACTGGTCCCTAAGGAAAGATAAATCACATTCCTTGACGCATGCTGTCCTGGTAAGGGGTGGTATGTTCAAATTACTGGGAACATGTATTGTATTGGGTAGATAGCAGGGAGAAGGAGGAGCTCCCTTAATTAGCATCCCACTTTCTGGAGTAGGTATGGGTACAAGCTGGGCTGAAAATCTCTGAAATAAGAAACAAAGAACAAAGAACTGGGAGAGATAACTTTCTCACCCGCTCTGCGTGTAGCTACAAGCTGCATTTCTACCGGGTTGTCAATTCTTGCATCTTTTATGTGTGACCTTTGTAATAATAAAAGCCAAGATCAGTTCCTTTGGGTGGAACTACTTGGCTTAATATATGCCAATACGTAAAATCAAAACACAGAAGGAAAAGCTGAATTAAAAATACCCTTTTATTGCTATGAAACAGAGTGAAGTTGTATATCTCTTCTCATGTTTGCCCTTTAGTTTCTGATGCTCCTTAGATTTATGGTCGAGTGCTGAGTGAAAATGATAAATGGGGTATAGATACTAGGAAATGGAAATGTTGCTTGTCAGCCTGCATACTATGAGCAGCCACTCAGTCAGTGGAAGCGATTCCAGGTTTAAAGGTACTTTCTGATGCTTCTTCTACCTCTACACCTTTTCTTTCATGCATCTTTCTGAGATACTATCTTACCATGAGATACTTGCTATGTATTTATGTCTATGTCTGTTGAAGGAAAAAATCCAATTGCCTGGTAGTAAGGTCTGTTGCGTTTGCTTTTGACTCAATGTGAAATTGTGCTGTTTGGCCTTTCACCAAGGAGAGTGGCACCTTTCTTTTATTCCAGCTTTCTTAACAGAACTGCAAAAAATGTTTAAAAGAGCCTTTTCATACTAAAAGTGTGTTCCAAAGTACATAAAGGGTCTCAGTTTTGCCCTGGCTAAAACCGTGGTATTATACCATGGGAAATGTCACCCAAATACTTCATATGTTTGAAACCTATCAGTCATCTTGTTCTCATCACTAAAGGAAAACAAACACAAACACACTTAAGCAGTGTATTTTCTTCCTGACGATATAGGGGTAGATCAGAGAGAAGTTGCTAAACTATTCTTTTTTGATTTTGGATTGTAACTTTTCTCTGCTTCTTTAGCATGTAGTCTAACAATTGTAGAGAGAGAGAGAGAGAGATCTAACTGTGATATTTTCCTGGACAGCCATATATCGGGTGGAATTCATCTGACCAGAGGTTCACTTCTACAGGACAGTAATCTGCATTTAAATCTGAGGTATAGATTGCCTTTACTGTCAAGGGAGAAGAATGGACACCAATTTATATACGTTGAGTGTAACTGAGCACAATAGATGTCTAGCACCATTGGAGATGATACCCTAAGCAAACCTTCCTGGCCTCCAGGTACCAGTTCAGCAGGATGTGTGTCCCAGAGGTCCTACAAAACATGTGCCAGCCTCATGTAGGTGTCTTGGCTGTCCTGGGACATCTACAGTGGTAGTTGGCATCTATGTTTAGGCTGTTATGTCATTTGATTATAGGGAGAGCATGCAGTGAATAAGTAGAAACAGACATCTTCAGCGAGGACAGTCTTTAGTGTGATCACTTTTGATTTCCGTGAGAAGTCCAAACACATGGAGTTTCTCTCTTGTCATTTCAGTGACTGTTTTAAACACTGATCCTTTCTTCTGATTATCTGTTTACTAGGCCTGGTAACATCTGCTGGTCTTGATACTGAAATGAAAATCTAGTTGCTCTTGTTGAGATGGAGCTTGTTATATAAAGTGTGCTGAGGGGGATGTATGAGCTGTGTTGGGATGTAGACAGCCAGTAAAGTAGCGCAGCTTGTCAAAGTGATGTGGAAAGGCATCCGGGAATGCTGGAGAAGCCAACTTTATTCCTGTCAAAAAGTGGTAGAAACCCAACTGCTGTGGGCCAGAGGAGAGTGCCTCAAGACAAGAAGCTGGGTAAACTTAAGTTTGAGCATGGATACAGCAATGGTACAGGCATAGAAGTGATACAGGAAATCCTTAGTTTGATTGCCCTAAGGGGATCAGTTTAGCAAGTTTTCCACACCATGTAGTGATAGATCGTGTCTATCAACATCAGCAGAATTGCATCCTACATAAAATTCAGTAGCAGACAATATTTCTTTCTGGATCAAGGAATCGCTTTCATTTGTGCAATTGCTTTCTGCATAGATCTTCTGCTCATGGTGGGGGAGGCAGAAGGGATCTTCCTGAGAGGGATCCAGTCTGCCTTTTCCCCTTCGCAGGAGACTGCTCTAACTACCAGATATAAGCTCAGTTGCAAAAATCACTCCCTGCAGATGCGTACCTCTCTATAGGAAAGCACTGCAGCTTCATTGTATCAAAACCTTGGAGCATGAAAGTAAGGATGGCTTTGTTGCTAGTCAGCTCATTAACATAGAGAGGAGTCCTGAGTTATGTTTTTTGGCACTAAGGTGTGTTTGTGCAATTTACCCAGTAACTTGGTAAATACACAATAATATAATATAAACTAAAAACTCCCTGGTGTAAAGATCAGCTCTCACATCCCTCCACTCCTAGGTTAATGCCCATGAAGCTTTAGACTCATGGAAATGAAATTTGGAAATGATATTCAAGCATACATCATGTAAGAACAGAGTGCCCTGATATGACAAAGATGGCCATGGCTTTGAGTGAGGAAGCCTGGGATCAGGCCTCCTTTCTGTTTGAGCTGGAATACAGTTGCAGTGAAGGTCAACTACATCCTTAGGAAATGTTTTAAGTGTCAGAACTGGGAGTAGATTTTTCTCATCTGTTCTGGTGAAGCTGTTCCAATTTATGTCAGTACCTAAATGCTTCTGGGACCAGACAACAAACAAGAAGATCCAATTCTCTAAACTCCACGGATAGGGCACTCAGACGGTGGGAAAGGGAATAGTAACTTGTATTCACCCTGTATTCCAAGGGATCTGTCTATAAACAAGACAGAACATCCCATAACTTCTGTGGTTGAACATCCCATAATGTCTGTCTTCAGAAAGCTGATTCTCAGTGCAGCTGTTTCTCACAGTTCATGAAGGAAGAAATCTGGTGCTAATCTCAGACAACAAAAAAGAGTTGGATCAATTATGTGGAATTCAGATAATTATACCCCAAACTTCCTGTGTATTCTAGATTCCAAAGGTCCTGAAATGTGAGGGCGTTTGTGAAAGAAAACGCATTATAAAAAGGATTTTTTTTTTTTTGGCAAAAAAAAGTGTTACATTTCAACTAGTGCTCAGTTACTTAAACCTGAAATGTTTTATTTAAAAAGTGCCATTTCCAAAATACTGACATGTCCTCTTTTTTGGGGAAAAGAGGTCATGCAGTGGGGAGGGAAATGTGAAGAAAATTCCACCCCACCCCCAGTTTGCATATAATTCCATGTTGATGAAACCACAAAACTGCAATTTTGGTAAGCAACCTACTTATAGCCCTCCCCCTTCCCCCCTCTCCCACCCTCCCCCAAAGTTAAAGAATTGCACAAACTTACAGATCATGTTAGAAGATTATAATCAGGAACACCAAACTAGACCTAAAAATAATGACATGACTTGCAATTAGTGCTTAAGGGGTTCCTCTTATTTGCTTTCAGGTTTTCTGTTGCAAGTTTCTTTACAAAGAACTTGTCTTTGCTGGGACCGAGTTGACCAATGGCTCTTCAGATCCCATAAGAGCAGCCCCAGCACTTAAGCTAATGGAGAATTTGCATTCTCTCTCTCTCAAAATACCATGGTGATGAGCACTGGGGAAATGTCAGCAGCAGCAGCAATAGAATTTTTCTTTTTTAGGCATTTAACCATATGAGGACAAGAACACCAAAGTACAAACTTCACCTGGACAGACTGCTCAGCCTTTTATATTGTTTCTCCCACAAATGTCTTGGGTGGTCACTGCTCTGACAGGGGAATTTGCTTTGGGGACTCACTGGTGGTGGCTGTGCCTGTGTGCAAGGTGGGTTAGGAGTGAGCAGTGTCGATGCTGATGTGAGGATGGTGCCTGGGGAACGAGGGTGGCAATGACCTCTGCTTCCCAGGGGAAGGCAGGAGGAGGCCAGCTGGATAGCTGGAGGACAATAGGGATGAATTGTTTGGGAGACCACTGGCAATACAAATCCTAAGCAGAGGACTAAACTCCCTCTAAAAAAACAGAGGGGCAAAAAAAGGCAATTTGGATACCAGAGGAACCCAGTGAAAAAGGCTGATGTTTCATATTAGTAAATATGAAAGAAGGGGGTGAGGGCTGCAAAGATCTGAGAAAAATGACTAATTGTGTCCTACAACAGTTACCTCCATGACTAGCAGTTTGGAGGGCTGGCACTGCTACAGCCTCACCCAAATCCCTTGCTGGACTCCATCTCCCATGCATCAGTGCAGTTTACCCCCTTGCTCATGAGAATAGCACAGTTCCTTGTGATTTGTGACCTCCCTGGTCTACCCATATTTACTATACCTGCAAATATCCCTGAGCTGGTGATATTTTTCAGGATATTTTCCACCATGGAGCCATCAGAAACATTCATAAATGACATATTTCTTGTGTGACTTGATTTTTATTAAACCTCAATCAAACCTTCATAGAGAAGATTGAGGTAGAGATGCACTGGGTACAATCACATGTTCTAACCAGACCACAAAACTGGTAGGAACAGGGATTTCTGCAATGGTAGTTCACTGAGATCATGAGGAGAAGGAAGTATGCTCAAATTGTTCTTCTAACATATTTTTGGCCACTTGGAGCATCAAGCTGAGACATTTCTTGAAAATTACCTTTTTGTGCAGAAGTCATCATTTCCTACAGGCAGAGTAGCAGCTCTTTCTAGTAGCAGCCCTTACTGTTATTTCACAGGAATGTTCTTCTGGTCATGTTTCCTTGAGGGCCTGCAGAGCTGTAAGCATTTACATGGGATATTTGTGAGTGGGATGCCACAACTCTCATGTTTGCTGAGCAGCAGCACTGTGACACAGTCAGAAAAAATACTGCTCTAAGGAAAGCTAAGAGGTCATCTGCTCCAGCCTCCTACCCCAATGTATATCTAGCCTGGCTGCTGCACTTCCAACCTACCTTTAAAAATCTTCCCTGATGGAGATCCTGGAGTCTCCCTAGACAGGCTATTCCAGTGCTTAACTAGAGTTAGGCATTTCTTACCTTGCTTCAGCAACAGGGTATTCCCACTCTCCCATCTGCCCCAGGTATGGTGGAGTAGCCCTTGCTGCTGGGTCTCCAGCCATAGCTCCTGACCAGCCATGGCTTTCTGTTATGGGAGTGTAAGGCTTTAAAAATGACAGTGAAAAGATCTTCCTCTCTGAACAAATGAGCAGTCCAAGTGACTTGCTTAGCTGCCACGAGCTCTGTCACCTCATTCCAGCATGGATGACTAAGGAAGGAGTTTATACATATGAGAACATATTTGTACCCTAATATAGGCTCACTGTGATTTCCAGCCTGTGAGTAGATAGTCATGTTGGGTCAAGGCGTACTAGCACTATTATTAACCATGATGTTTTGTCTTTTCTGCGTTTGCATGGGAATGATCTGCGGGTTTAATGACAGACCCTCTCTCTCCCATGGGCTGAGCTCACCTTGTTGCAGACCTGACTGATGCAAGGCTTGTTGGTGACTGCAGGGTGTTACCTTTTTCCTTTTCTCAGCTGTTTGTTGCTTTTAAACTTGATCCCTACAGCAAACCATTCACTTATCCTAAATTACCAGTAAATTAATTTATATGCAGACATCATAAATCACCTTTTACAGTATTTTATTAGTCAAAATATGATTAATTAGGTTTGAGTTCTTTTATTTCTGAGTAGTTTAAATACTTAGGAACTAAAATTTAAATAATTATAGCCGTCTCAGAATATTTTTAAGAAAGGTCTATCAAGTATAAAGTTGAATTTTCAATGCCTCATTTAGCATGCTGCAAAGAATAAAAAGAAAGATATTAAAATATTTTGTACTGGAGGTTTAGAATTGAAAAGAGAGACCTAGAATTCTGATTACTAATTAAGTTCACATTTAACACAAATAAAACATGCAGGGTTGTAAGAAAGTTTGACAAAAAAAAACCCTGCAGAGATCCGTACTTTTTGTGCTATAATTATCTTGGTATTTTTATATTATTATAGTTATTATCTTGCCAATACCCATGACAAAAAACCACTATTAAATCCTCTGAAGTTGATAGTGGTTGCGCATGTATGTCTCTGTGTGTGTAAAAATGTGAAGAGTTGTAAAAATATTGAACCAGGTTCTGATTTCACATAGTCCCAATCCCTTCAACCACTTAACTGTAGCTACTGCGGCACAAATGTCACCTTGTGTCTGTGAGCAATTCAGCAGAGGTCAGCTTGAGAAGAACCTCACTCAAGTCATGCATGGCTACTTACCCTTCAGCTTGCAGGACTTCCACTGAAGTCATCTGCCAAGAGCAGGCATGCGAATTATTGGTGGCAAACCCAAAGCCTGATATAGATATTGAATACTGTAATACTGTAAGGACGTTGGCTTGGCTTACAGCCCTCCACCCACTGACTGTGAGCATTGTGTCTCCTGAGAGATTCTTCAGCGTTGCTCTTGGCTGCAGGAAACGAACAAGAGAGAATGAGGCTGGCAGAGCAAAGTCTGACATTGCTCACCATTTTCTGCTTGCAAAATGTGTGCAACCATGGGCAGGTGAAGCCTGGGGACCGCAGAAACAGCCTAGTCATAACCTAGCTGGTTCCAACAGGGATGTTCCAATGTTACTCTGATTCAGCTGATGTGACAACTGAGCCCAGTGTATCTTATGTGCTGCTATTCAACAGTCTCCATCATTCTTGTTATTGTTGATTTTTGTTAGTGCAGAAATGTTTAATTTACTGAAGATAAAATTGATTCTGAGGCAAGGCATGTCACCATTTTTCAGAATGGACTAACAGTAATTCTTAACAAATACACTTGGATTTTGCTAGAAAGGCCATTTTTCTATTCACATTTAGACGGCAGTATTGAAGTTCTTATTGAGAACATCATCATGCATTTACAAAGATGCAATGACATGAATTAGGGATGAGGAATACTTTAACTGCCTTAGTTGGATAGTGTTGATCAATTATTTGAACTGAAGTTAAAGGCTAACTGGAGCCTGGAGATTAATTTGGAAATGGTCTATGTATTCTATTTTCAGGCACCTTTATGCATTCAAAGTGTGAATAAACATAGGCCAATCAAGAAGGAAAGCAGCGGCTTGGGGAAGACAACTCTTTATGATATTATAATATTAGCATTATGCTTTCAGAATGAGGCTCCCGTAGGGTGTATGCAAACCTGGTGGGATTTAATTGAAGAGTTTGCGCATTCAGGTCAAGCCAGGTTTCATTTACATAAGATCTTCCAGAGTAGCAGGCTTGATTTACTAAAAATCGCAGGAGGGACTCCCCCCTTTTCAAACCCACTCTATCAATCTCCGATGAAGAAGCCAGCCAAGCTCTACTGGCCTTTCTGCACATCAGGAGGGCAGGGAAGGCCTGTAGTGAGGACCTGATCAGAGTTAAAGGAACATAATAACTGTTCAACAGCTGCTGTTGCTTTAAAAATATAACTTCTTGGCAGCTGAGTCTCTGTAAGTAATGTGCAAAATAAGTGAGACTGTGCTAATGAACAGTAATATTTCAGTTCTTTCAGTAATGGGGGCTGTCCGTTACAGCCTGCACTTACTTTTATGCCTATTTTGCAAACAAAAGGGAGAAAGTTCAGAAAGATCTAAGTAAGCAATGGGAGAAGCAGTGCCTACAGCAGAGCATTTGCCTAGTCTGCTTTTCATTAATGGCCCAGAAACAGCAGTTCAGACTATGTCTTGGAAATAATCCTACTTTGGGATATGGGAAAAGACAAATTTTAAAGTATCCCAGCTCCTGCTTACCTATGGCTTCCTGCAAAGTTTCTGTCCTCCATGCTGACAGCCTTCCCTGCTTGACTCTGGGGCTTACAGTTTGGTGGGATGAGCAAGTGCCTGGAAGATGCTGAGCCAGCTGGTTAGATAGGCTGGAGTTGCACTGATGTGGTAGCCACATATGTTTGTGCCAGCTCAAGGAATCGGGGTTGCCTTTAGGATGGCTTTGTGGCCATGTACTGGTCCTGGTGAGCATGGAGAGAGCAGCCTAGACCACAGCTGTAAGGTTACAGACACTCATAATTGGTTTCGTTTCCAGATAAAAGCGTCTAAATGCATCTCGGCTGGTACTAGGTGCCTATGTTTGGATGAATGAATTGACCTAGAGTGATTTAGAGTGTGATTCAGTTCCCTAAACATAGGCAATTCAGATAACTTAAGGTATCAGAGACATCCACATGACAGGTTCATCATGCCCTTGTAGCAATGGGTAGCGAAAGGGTAACCTTCACTGCAAACAAGCAGGTTTTGTCTGGTTGTTGGTGAAGGCCTTGCACCAGCCCTGTCCCTGCTGCTGCTATAATTATAGGCACAGGACATGCCAGCCTGCCTAAGAATGACAGTCATCCCTTACCCCCCAGAGCATTTAGCTGTCCTGTCACAGGGCAGGAGCTCCAGGGGATTTATGGAGCCCCCATGAGCACAAAAGCTATATTTCTGCACACTGCTCATTTCTCTATGGACTATGAGCTCATGCATAATGTGCAGTTTGCTCTACCCTGCCTGCTGCCTTCATGCATGCCCCTTATAAGTCTCCATGCATTCCTAGCTTGTGGTCACTCCTGGCCCCTACACCAGCACCACAAGTAACTTTATGCCCATAAGGGACATCATCTAAACCTACTGATCAGATATAATGCATTTAATATATCAGTACAATTTGACCAGAAAGTAGATTAAAGCCTCGTGGGGTGATCAGAGCAGGCAGCATTTTGGCATAGACTGTGTATTACAGTTAGGCACAGATTCAAAACAAGTAATAGTGTCAGAGAAGGACAGAGGAAGGCTGACTTCTTACAAATCTGTGGTGACGACTAGTAATGGATGAGCCCTAGTGCTCCCATCGCCTTGGTTAGGGCACCACCAAAGTCTCCCCCCTCCTCTGCCAAACTGCCTTTCTCATGAAGTCTTTGTGTCCTTTCCATTTCCTATTTGTCTAAAATTGGCCATTGGGTTCAGAGGTCATTGGGGAGACCAAGGGAGGTTCACACTCTCACGTGGACAGTGCAATAGCATATGCCACACCTCCTTTGAAAACCAGGCTAACAAAATGCTACTGCTGTAACAAGCAAAGCTCTCAGGCTAGTTTCCAGAGGGAAGATTCTAGTTTAAGACTTTTTCTTCCCTAGTGCTCAAATGAACGATTTTGACAGCACGGTCTGTTTCCCAAGGTGTGAGAAGTCTGGGCAGTTTATTGTTCTAAATGTGTTTGCTACGGACTGCTACCCACCTGCTATTAAGATTTACTCGGAAGGAGAGACCAGCCCTCATACCATCTCTGCTCACTCATCCATCTATTCCAAACACAGCTCAGGACATGAACTCTTGAGGTGTTGGTGCTTTTGGTCTTGGGAAACCCAGAACAAGTTATCTCTGCCCAGGTAAAGTTGCTTGGAAACAACATTCCTGTTTTTGCAATTGTAGTAAAGAGCAGATCAGGGCATAAGACATTTTTCAGTCATATGGACTAGCAGTTGGTAGATATCTCCACTTTGAAATCCGCAGGATCTTCCTTCTAGTCTGATTTCACTAATCCTCTCAAAGAGCAGGTGCCTGCCTGTCCGTGTGGGCAGGTAACATTCTGTCGCACCACCACTATGGTCTTTGCTTTCTTTGCTCCTCTCTCCAAGCACCTCCTGCCCCAAGCCTTGTTTTATAAAATGTTACTGCAGGGTGAATTAGCTGCAGAGCAGTTCCTCCACTGGTAGCAGAGCTCATGCCAGCCACAGCCCTGTGGCACCATTTGAGGCTTCTCCTCCAGCAGAGGAAGCATGTCCCATCTTCTTGTCATCCATGTTCTGCTGATGTGTCAACACGAAAGTCAGATAAACAGCAGACGTTCAGGCTCTCAAAACACTCAGAGGCCAGAGAAAGGTGCCATTCTGGAGACTAGTCCATGGCTTGTAGGCTCCATAAGAGAAAAGTTAGACCAAGAGGTGAATACCGGGGCTCAGATGCCTGGTGCTATGCTGACACTCACAAAACACATTTTCCATCTGAAGACCTCCTGGAGGGATCTTTGCCAAAGCCATTAGCAGCAGAAGGACACCAGCACTGCTTTGTTTCACCGAGATTGCCAATGCTTTTGGGTGGCAGAGGGGCTTTCCCCCCTCCCTGCAGCCCTTGGCAGGCAGAGCCCTCCTTCCTCCCCCTCGCAAGCCTCCCTGCGGGGGTGAAGAGCCTGGGGTGATGGCAGGGGGTAGGGGAGTGACAGCAGGATTTTGGGCAGGCAGCATCATCATCTCACTGCAAGGGGAGTCTGTGGTGGGAAGAGAGGGCAGGCGTGAGGGGGACAGAAAATGAGCATAGAGGAACCTGGGGGAACCCGACTGTGAGGAGGAACTGCACAAGAGGAGGAAAAAGTGAACAGCTGGAAGGAAAAACCATGCTGGAGAGAACATTTCATCAATTTTTGCCCAGGGAAGAATAATTCCCCCAGCACAGAGCAAAACTGGAACAACTGTAATGAGGAGCAGCTCGTGCGTGGTGGCCAGTGGGGCTGACCCAGCCTGTGGTGGGGCAGTGACCACCTGCTGGCTGGCCCAGATTTGTTCTCGTACTCTGTCAAATGGTGTTTTAAATTTTAGAGCAAGCCAGTGAATTGTTAAAGGTTACCTGAGGGCTTTTCACACTCGACTGTATATACTGCACGGGGAAGAGCTCTGCTTTCACCTGGCATACCCTTTCTCAAAAGCATGGCATCAGCCTAATACGCGGTTGTGAGCTGCAGGATGTCTCCCTCAATATTAATGTCTCCCTCAATATTAATACATTTGCCTTTCTTAGCTCATTGCCAGTATAGTTTGCTGATTGCTGGTGGTGGACGGTTGGCTTTTCTTTTTTTTAAAAATTCTGTGACAAAAAACAGATACAGGTGAAAGCTGCTGTGCAGAAAGCAGCCAAGCACAAAGGGGGAAAAAAAAGGCATCTCTTCCCGGTGGCAGGGAGTTTCACTGTGATTCATTATGCCGCTGCTGGGCTCACTGCTCTCTGCTGGTTTTTTTAACTGCTGCAGGCAAAAGCCAGACCAATCTGTTTTAGGTGTTTGTTTCGTTGTCAGTATTCTGCGCTCTGTCAGTCGCGAAGGCAGGGGACGCTCACCCAGAGACAAACAGATGATGGCAATTTATGGTGTGCCAGATGGGGGTGTGTGATTCAATGCTGAGCGAAACTGCTAACTAGAAAGGCCATCAGACAACACAGTATCTTCATTTTCCATATGATTATGGTCTGTCAGACCTCTGCCAGCCACAGATATCCACAAGCATGACATCACTTGCATTTTGGAGCACTTCTCTGCCCAAAGAGGTACCATTTTACACCTGAGCATCTCTTGGAGACCAGCACAGGTGTTATCTGCTTGACTGAAGCATGGGAGAAAACCCAGCAGGATTTTGGCACAAGTGAAAAATATCTCCTGTTTTCTCCAGGAAATTGCAGCTGACTAGGACAAATTAGATTTCTGTCTTTGTTGCAGGAATTTATGAAGTTAAAAATTACCCTCAATCTTTAAAACACCTACAAACTTTGGCAAAATATATTTTTTTTTAACATCGTAATCCTATAGTGTAAAAGTCAACCTGACTTCCTTTTAACATAGATATAATGGGCTTGATTTGCTCTTCACACTGTGGTTGTACAAGAGCAAGCCCGCTGTTACAGAGAGAGTGCCTCCAGCTGACACTTGTGGAAAGGTGAGATACCTATGCCCAAGGGGTTGGAGTCAATGGGCTGCCATATTCTGAATCCTGCAGAAGACAGATCCCTTTGGTATGCCCCAACACTAAAGACGTGACCTCCCTGGTAGGAACCAATTCTCAAGTTCTTCCACCGTTATGACTGCATGACCATGACCTTCTGTGCCCTCACTGGGTCTTACTCCAGCAGCTCTCCAGCCCAGGAAGATGACAGGAACATGTGGTGGCTCCAACACAACCATGGAAGCAGGTCTGGCCCTAGCATGTGTTTGAGTTGTAGCTGGGGTTTCCATCAAGTAGGAAATACTTTCAGATCTGTTAATGTGGATATTGTGCCACTTGCCATGGCTGTCCATGAAGGTACTTGCACCGTGTCCTACGATGCTGGAATGACAGTCTGACCCAGCCCTGACTACCTTTTTACCTTTCTCATGGCAGTAGCCCCTTTGGACAACGGTCATTATAATTTATTAGTTACATTAATAAGGTTTGAAGCTTAAGCTTTTTGGTTTGGTTCTAATTAGCCTACAATACTCACAGCTCTGAAGCTCTGAGATTAATCTTGGAAACTTAAATGGAAAGACAATGCACAGGTGCAAAATATTTATTTTAATTTTTTTTCCATACACACTGCAAAATCTCAGATTTTAAACCTACTACCGGATTACGGGAGGAGAAAAGAAAACCAGTGGCTCCCTCCCTGTCCGCCCACCTCTTGCTTCTTTGTGGCTCTTCAATTATATCACAAAATCACTCCATTGCTCAGCCTTGATGCTCACAACACTCCTGTGGTAAGATTTCTTCTGCAAACGTGCTTATCTGAGTTGTCTTCCCCAACTCAGTTTATATACATGGAGTCTGATCCAGAAGACCATTCAAATCCATGGGAATCTTTGCTTTGGGTAAATTTCTGATCAAGCTTATATCTGAGGTGGCCCAAAATATAATGACTTTAGAACAGAAAAGACTTTGTGTCATGTGTTTATGTCATTCTAAGTGTGATGGTACAATAAAGTACCAAGGCAATAAAGCCTTGTTTGGGAACCTTACCTGGCACAACAACAGGAATAGCAATAGATACACTAAGAGAAAATTATAGAAAAATCCCCAGAAAAATATTATTTCCCCCTTCCAGTTCCCTTGAAGCTCCATGGAAATGAAAGCTTTGCTGTCAATCAGTGGCTGTGGTTTCTGATTCTTCCCTGCCCCTGGTTTGGAAATTAAGACTCTTCTTTCCTCCCAAGGAATAGCACTTCTGTTCCCTGGGGATTCTTACTCTCTTTTTCTCCTTCTCCTGCCACCCACCTCCATTGATTTAATCTTACACAATTTGTCACGCAGCCAAATACTCCCATAGTCAGATTTTGTCCTCTTGCTCACAAACCCTGCCTTTCCTTGTCTGTAAGCATTCCCTCGTTCCCACTGACATGAAGGCTGTCGCAGAACCATGACCTGGTTCCTTAGCTGTTTCCCTCTTTTTCTGCGGCTCCACAAGGGCTCCTTTGTGTGAGGGGAAGTACCTGGCAGGAAGGCTAACGTGAGCCAAGGATAAGTGTTGTTCCCTGACGCAGCACCTCGGCTCAGCTACTGGCATCTACCTGTGCCGAAGAAAGGGAAAGGAGCACCTTTTTCCCCTTTCTTTGCCTGCTGGTCCTTTGTTTGTATCCTTATCTGATATTACCTGATATATCCTGCATCACTAGGATAAAAGAGTAAATGGCTCTTTCTCAGCTTAGGGGAAAACCTAGCAAAGAGCATCTCCACTCCAGAGAGCTCTGTGGAGTTGCCTGGGAGGAGAGGAATAGTGGGACACTGAGGAATGACCTGGTTTGCCAGGTTGTGGTGGAGGTCACAGGCTGGGGGCTAACCTGGCCTCAGCTGGCTGTCCCCAGCGTCCCCAGTGCATGCACCGCAGTGGGAGTCTGGCGGAGCACAGCTCCTGGTGACTATCCACCCTCCTGCCCACTTGCCCTGAGTAGCTGTGAGGGGCAGCGGCAGCAGCGCCATGTGGAGGTTTCAGACTCCTCGGGAGCTCCTTTTAGCCACAGGAAGGAACTTGTGCTGTGTCCTTTCAAAGCACACGAAATCAGCAGAAGGGAGCAGAAAAGCTTCTTCTGGCAGCTGGCTGTGGCACCCTGACTTTTCCAAAACAAGCTGGGTGGACCTCGGGCTGGCGAGGCTGAATGGTGATGGTGATATTTTGCTGCAGAGATGCTGCTTCCACCATTTGTTATCTAATGACAAAGCAGGCTCAGATCAGTTACTGATCTGCTTTAAATGATGGACAGTATTGTCATTACCAAGTGGTGATATTTGGACAAAACTTTTTTCCCCAGTAGTTGTTAGAACTAGAAAACAGAGGGGCCGCTGCTGTTTGAGTACCTGACACTTCAGTAAGCACAAACTGTAGCTGAGCATGGGAGCACCCCAGCAGCCTTCCCTTTTGTACTGTTCATCAGCCTCTATACTTGAGTGTCACTGTTAAAACACAACATCTACCAATGGTTGAAATATCTTTCAGTATTTGGTATTCTTACAAAATGTCATTGCTTTCACTTACACAGAGACTTTAAATAGGATTGTGCCCCAAATCTTGTCCTCTCTCAGTATCGACTACAATAATTCTGTGCATTTGTAGTTCTTATATTAAACTCATTACAGGTGAATTATGGAGGCTTGGGTAGTTATATTTGCATTGATCTATAATATCTTCTCAGGCACTATACTCATTTTTCAGGTTCTAATTTAGTATCTGGCTGCAGAAAATATAACTTTGTCTTACCTAATAGACATACTTAATACAATCTATTTGGTGGAGGGGACCAAAATCCAGTCTGTGCGCTGAAATAAGAATCCACAGAGAAGCTCCCACTGTCTTCATGAGGAATGTATATGAAGATGAAGAGAAGGATCTTGTCTTTGCAGAGTGGTTGGGGATAGGATCATCTCATCTAATTACAGCTATCTATGGTATAAGCATTTACAATGAAACGAGTCACCCTAGGTTCCTTTCAGAGTCGATCGAGAGAAGTAGGTATTCTCAAGAAGTGATTCACTTGACCTATTTGTAGCCATCTATTTTAGGATGAAATGATCCCCCCTACCCCCCAGAAGTGCCTATTTCTGTGCACTGACTATAAAGAACAGTGTAGGTACTAGCTGAAAGGTAAATGCCTACATCACAGGTTTTTGCGTTTGGCCAAATGAATCAGTGGAGGTTTAGATTTTATCTTTACTTATTACTGGCTCAGACCCTTACGCTGTAGTAATGGGTGGTTTTGGGGCAATATGCTCACACCAAGGATTGCTCTGTTTCTGCCCATTTAATCTCTGCCTTTCCTATCTTTGTTTTCTGCTTCTCTTTTCTCTTCCCTGTCTTTCTATCTCTCTTCCTTCTCTCTGCAGCAATTTCCAGTCCTTTCTTATTTTATTTCCTGAAATTGTTTTCATTAAAATAATTAATGCAAGTCCTTAAAATATTATTAAAACTTTGAAGGTAGTATGCCAGTAGGAGTAATGGGAAGCGGGGGAGTTCATAACTCTTGGAACTCCTGTGTTGGTCAGGTTTCAAGGTTATCTTCACAGCAAGGAGGAATGGAAATATGCATTGTAATATAAAAGCTCAAACTGTTCAGAACCTGAATCAGCACTGTACATTACACTGAATGTGCTGTGTTCAGACAAATGTATTCCAAGGAAGAGCTGCTTGGTGTGTTTGCTTGCTAATGTCAATATTCTCACATTTTACTCTTGTGTTTTTACAGTTGCTGTATTTTGGGTACATTTCTTCATTTGCCCTTTGTTGATCTGACTGATGAGGTTACATCCTGGCCTTGCTGAAACCCCTGGGAGTTGACCCTGGACCTAGATTTTAGCTGCTCTCTGCTTAGAGGACAGATATGTTTTTAAACGCCATGGGTATGGGGCACATCGTGCCTTGTGCTGTCCTTTTCCTCCCTGATGAGGACTCATCTGTGTGCTAAATAAGAGAGGGCAGAGGACACAGCAGAGGGAAGAGGATTTAGTGGGAATGTATTTCATAGGATAACCAGGGTATGCCACAGCTGTGGCTCCCCCAGCCAGCGCAGGGCCATTTTATTAATGTAACTTTCAATCTCTTTCTCTTCTCACAAGGAAAGGTGAGGTCTGAAAAGATCTCCTTTTCTGTCAAAATTAGTAATTTTGACACTATAGGATCCTGTACAAACACGAAGGCCATGGGTCTCACATTGGGTGGGCAGCCCTTCTGGGAGAAGTGTACAATGTACAGGGTGTGAAATCATCTGATACCCACAAAGGTGCAGAAAAGCTGCTGAGCAGGGACGGGCAGAAATCCTGATGTTTTCCCTACCTCCCCTGGAGTCACAGTGACATCCCTCCTTTCTCTCTGCTGCACCGACCCTGGCAGTGTGAACCATCCAGCATCTGGGGGCTGCAGCGCCTGTAAGGGCGCTGGCTGGGCAGCTGGGAGGTGCTGGGTTCTGGGGAGGCAAGGGTGGGCTTGCATCCCAGGAGGCCCATGAAAGCAGTCACAGCCCTACCTGAGACCTGGCTGTATCCCCAAACTGCATCCCCAGCCCTGGGCTGTGATGCTGAGGTGAGCAGCGGTGCTCCCTGACATTTTGGGAGTGGGATCTCCTCTCTCCACCAAATCTACTCACTTCTCCAGGACTGAAGATGGATATTGCTGCCTCTGACTTTTTTCTTGCAAGCATAGTGGCTTGTTGCTCTTCTCATTTCCACCAAGATTATGCAAAACCTCCATGGCATTAAGACGTTTATCACCTCACCTTCTAAAATCATGTTGCTTTCATGTTTATGGTTCAGCTGTTCCCAGTAGAGCCTGATTTTCCTTCTGTTAGTCATCTTCATTCTCTTACCCAGGAAAAAAGCACTCAAAACTCATAAATTCCAGTCCTCTAAAATAATAAAACTCTATTATTAGTGTTGTCTTCAATGTAGAGTCTTATGCATGCATTAAGCACATTTTGCTCTCTCATCAACAGTAAAAGAACCCAAAAGATTTCAGAAGAAATGAAGAACACAAATCTTGTGGCCCTTTCTAAGTCAAATTCTCTTTTTAAGTCAAAGAAAATTAAGGAAGAGCGTAAGAGTCGTAATGTTGATCAAAGTTTACTGTGACCCAGTTCTTTCCCAGAATTTGCTGCAAAGTTAAGTTTATACTGCTAAATTTCTTAATGTGGAATTATAAACAGCTACTCAGCTTCTGGTCGGTCCCATAAAAGATGATGGGTTGTTTACAGGAAGTAGAGATTTCCTTGGAGTGACTTCTCCTTTCATGTAAAGTCAGAATCTGGCATCTTCCAATAAAATCCAAAGAAGACATGAGAAGTTAACTCGAGATTGGCAAGTTTTAATTGGCAGAACTTTCTCCTTTGACAAGTCGTATATCTATATTTGAATCTGTTACCTATCCATTTCTAACTTGCCCCTTGTAACATCAGATCTGTCTCTCTGCCTGTCTCTAACACCTGAATTTCTGTTCTACCAAAGCCAAAACTTCCCTCAGCACAGAGACCCCTCACAAGACTTTGCACACTATTTAAAACCCAATTACTGTGAAAATTCTTCTCTTCCCATAAATAAGGGGCAGCAGAACAGGACAGGAAAGCAAGGAAAAGAAGAAGAAGAGAAGAAAGAATTTTGAAACTTGAAATATTTCAGAGTTACTGGCAGCAGTGGACAGGGATACCCCAGACAGTACTTTCATTACTTATTTCCCAGATTTCCTTAAAATGTTGTTTATTTAGGAACTTATTTGGCAATAAGATCAGTGTTTCTTGTTCATGCCAAATCATAAGATTTGCCTTAGTGTAATTTCACATTTTTCTCTTTCAAATCTTGTCTGCATTAAACCATTTTAATGCTTTTGTGGTAAGCAAAAAATAATTTCTGCTGTATGATGAACTGCATAGGTTAACACTGCAATGCCGTGAGCTTTTTCCTACTTTTCAAGTGCAATGAGTTCAAAGTGCTTCTCAAAATCTGGGGAAGTGTTCACCATTTGAGGTAGTGTGGATGTTTTTAAAGTTAACCTGCTTCTTTCTGCTGCAATGGATTTGCATTGCATTGCATTTGTATCCAACCAACA
The DNA here is from genome assembly GCA_013401315.1 of Balaeniceps rex. Classification (NCBI taxonomy): domain Eukaryota; kingdom Metazoa; phylum Chordata; class Aves; order Pelecaniformes; family Balaenicipitidae; genus Balaeniceps; species Balaeniceps rex. The sequence continues at coordinate 29,669 of VYZW01036823.1, read as the reverse complement.
AAGAAATTGCTTTTTAACATTTTTAGCACCCTGTTCGTGTTGAGTCATGTAAAGCATTAAACTATTGTCAGTGGATGGAAAATATGACGCTATTTGAAGACAAACCACATGCATGAAGAAAAAACAGTGTCATCAATTTGAGATCATACAGCAAGCACACATTTCACTCCATGGTAAAAACAGGGCATGGTATTTTACAGGAGCTTTGTATTGTGCACAGATTAGTACTAAAAATAGTGCAAACCAACTATATTAGCACTTTCACCTTTTTGGAATCAAATTCTCATTGCGTTACAGAAGGTATTTTTAACTTCTGTGGTTTAGCTTTAGCTGAATCTTACTATTGAAGAACAAAGTGAAAACCTGACATTATAGAAAACTTTACCAGTGGGTAACCTGAACTGCAGTGTTCTCTCTCTTTGCAAACCAGGCACTTGGCTGCACCACTGCAGTGAGAGCTTAGATCTACCTTGTCTTTTTAAGAGAAATAGTCCATGAATCTGGTTTACCTATCAGCTTTAATTGCAAAATGTTAAATACCATTCTCTCAGTACCATTGTTTCAGGCTCTTAATGGTACTTTTCTGTAAAAATACTTTGCACATCTGTTTTATTTATCTAAAGAGACCATTTTTTAAAAACATTATTCCTTTAGCAGGAAACATTTTTGGTAGCTAGAATTTATTTTTTTTGCATTGCTACAAGCCATTAAATTCCTATTATAGCAGTATGTACCTTGCCTGTGGATTTTTTTTTTCTTGTAAAAGCTTTTGAGACTGATTCATGCAGGGCCTGATTCAGAGAAGTCCTGAGGATTTCCTGCAAGGTGCTGAGCACCCCAGCTGGTATCAGTAGGGATGAAAACTACTGGATTTAGCCCACAGTGCTTTTAAATCCACTGTGAAGTCGTGGTTGTTTGTTCAAGCCTATTCACATTACAGACATTTGCTCTGTAATTGCTTGCAAATCGCCTTGAGAAGTTTGGAATGAAACATGCTACAAAAGTGAAATATTGATGTTATGGCAAACACATTGCAACCATCCCCGAGATGTGCGATTCCCTCACGGTAACCTACCTTTGTCGGACATTTTTGCATAAAATATGTTGACATGAAAGAGGACTTGAGAATCAATTAGGAGTTTTTCGTAGAGAAAAGGATTGAGCTTTTTTCCGTATATTTTCCTTTTTCTGTTTGTTTGTCTCCTCCCCCTCCCCTCCAACAGAACATTTTAGACAGGGTCCAACTCAAATTCTGAAGCTGAAATTACATATATGTATATATATTTGTTTCCAGTTGTGTTACCATTATAAAATATATTTATTTAAACACTCTCAGTGCACAGCTTTCCCATTAGTATTCACACTACTCTCTGAATAGAAAAATTCCTCTGGGAACCGATGATCTGTTTTGCAAAGAACACAAGAAGCCCTGGAATATGAAATTGTGGTATCCTGATGCTAAGTAACATGAGCAAGAGTGACAGCGTTCTGAGTAGCACAAGTGCTCATATTTGAAAGTTGTATTCCTTCACCAAAACAAAGCGACAGGAACTAATGACAAGAAAATGATTTACCTTGGTATTTACCTGTAGCCTTGTTCTAAGGAGCCAAGTGAAAGTGAAGAATGAGGTAAAAAGACCAATTAAGTTTTCAAGGACTAAAGATGCAAGAGAAGAATGGAAGGAACAGAAAAGTGGATTCTGAACTGATGCTAAAACTTAAGTCACCGTATTTTGCAACTCTTGTAAAAATTTCTCTGGAATATTAGGATTCTTTCACACACGTAGCCAGAACGTCAGCAGGTTAGACAGCTGAACATCTGGAGAGGTTCCTGAACACTGCTAAGTGCTTAAAACCACTATACAACACTAAGCAGAGACAGACAGAAGTTCATTTTGAAGATACAACCAGTGAAAGAGGCTGGGACAATCATACCAGCATTGTAAGGAGTGTGTATGTACATTTAGAAACCTGCTTGCAGAAATTGCTTTCACAACAGGATCATTTGCCATCTCTGGGTGAAATAGAGTAGATTTTATTACAACAGATTTTATCTGGAAGCTCAACAGGATCTTTCATTTGGACAACATTTTGGCTGACTCTGTATTCAGTGAATAATATCCTGTAGGTAGATATTGTAGATATTTTTTATTTGCTCAGGTACTATCTTAACGGTTTTGTATTATCTACATCTATAGGTATAAGCACACTCTCTCCCCCCACCCCCTCCTGTTGCAGAAACTATGTATAAGTAAAACCTCTTTATTCCTTTTTGTACTTCATGGGAGCAAGTCATTGCAGACAATTTGTTAATCAGGTCATCTATCATAGGATGCAAAGAAGCTTCCAAAAGAAAGTGTTCCCACTTGTTATATGATATGAAGTCTCACTTTTAAACAAGTCTGGGTAAAATATTGTGTGATTTCCTGTCATTAAGATAAAAAAGAAAAGGATAATCTAATCAGACCAGATGCCAGTGTGAGTTAATCTTGGGCCAGTTGGTGAGAGAACATTAATGACAATTATTTACATTTTGAAATTTTTTAATTGGAAAACATCTGGTAGAAGGTGTCAATTTGTGAAGAGATGATCTGTAATGAAAGTGTAACATTTGTAGAATGGACCAGTTTGCTCAGATGGCACTAAAGAGGATGCAGTACAACACTATGTACTATGTACACTGGCTTGGTCTCCTTTGGTAGAACCTGATGTAACGCTCCCAGCCAGGTCCTGGTTGAGTTAGTCAAGAAAACCCTCCTCATACAAGCTCTGCTGCAGGCTGGTTGTCTCCCAGAGGCTTGCCTTGGCAAACTACTCCTCCATCAGGTCAGGTCCAAGCCTGGTAAAACCTGGTCAGTACTTTGTCACTACCTGTCCTGGTTTTGGCTGGGATAGAGTTAATTTTCTTCCTAGTAGCTGGCATAGTGCTGTGTTTTGGATTTAGTATGAGAAGAATGCTGATAACACACTGATGGTTTAGTTGTTGCTAGGTAATGCTTACCCTAGTCAAGGACTTTTCAGCTTCCCATGCTCTGCCAGCTGGGAGGGGGCACAGCCAGGACAGCTGACCCAAACTGGCCAAAGGGCTATTCCATACCATATGACGTCATGCTCAGTATATAAACTGGGGGGAGTTGGCCGGGGGGCAGTGATCACTGCTCCGGGACTGGCTGGGCATCGGTCAGTGGGTGGTGAGCATTTGCATCACTTGTTTTTTGACCTGGGTTTTGTTTCTCTCTTTCTTGTTGTTCTCCTTTTCACTACAATTTTTATTACTATTACTACTACTACAACAACAACAACAACAATAATAATAATTCAATTATTAAACTGTTCTTATCTCAACCCACGAATTTTCTTACTTTTGCCCTTCTGAGAGTGAGCGAGCGGCTGTGTGGTGCTTGGCTGTCAACAGGGGCTAAACCACACCACCACCCTGATTTTGTCAGGACCTACCTGCTAACTCCTTTCCTTTGCTTCCAGAGCTGCTTCGATGCTCTCCTGGCCCTTCCCCAGCCCAGTGAACATCGCAGTGCTGCCTGGTAAATATTATGCACCGTGCAAGAGACCACTAAGGGGAATTCCTACAAGCAAGCCAGAGCACTGGGACGGGAGGAGCACCCTGCCTTATGGGCATCAGCTCTGCTTTCCCTCAGGAGATGAGGCAGTCCTAGCAGCCATTTGAGAAAATGTGGGGGTCCTGGTTTAATTCAGCCTCTGCCTAGGACACAAGAAGCTCTTAAAGTCCTTGCTGTCTTGGATTCTCGTGGTGTATGAACAGTGCAGGGAGCCCCTCCAGAAATCTAGAAAAATGTCTGTTTGAACTCCCACTACAAGACAGAGGATGCTTGAAAGCAAATTGGCTTTAATCTCATATGTAGCTACCATTATGTTTTCTTTGGATTAGCCTGATCGATGACATCGATATCCTTACAAAAACTGCTTATAGTGGGAAGTCTATCTGCGTTAAATATGGTTGCAAGAGTGAAAACAAAGTGGCTTCTCTGGAGAGCTGTTCTTCTATAAATAGTGGCTTGACTCAGCTGCAGAGAGTGCTGGAGTGAGGTAGGTCTAGACCAGCATCTAGATGCCCATCAGCATCTTCTTGTTTTGGTGTTTTAAATAAATTTGGATGGGGTTTATAGGTAACCCTGAGGCAGAACTCATGGGGCCTCTGTTACTTGTTAAATACCGAGGACACAGAAGAAGTGCTGATCAAGAAAACATTCAGTTTACCTCACCCGGTGTTGAATTCAGTAAATCTGGCTCTCTGTGCAAGCCAAATGGAAATAAGAGGTTTTGAGTGCTGTACTATATTTTTTCTTTTACAATTTATAAGTTTTTAAGTCTGAATGTTTAGGCAGCTGTGTGTTCCTTCTAGACAATTAGTTGAAGCTATATGCCGTCAGAAGTTCTCCCTGAGATTTGCAGTCTCAGTTTGACCTAATCATCTGAGTCAAAGCACTGTTATTTGGGCATTATTTTTTTTTTCACTTCCTCAGCAGCTTCCTGCACCATTTTTTTTGTGAAATAGTGATGATGTCAATATAAGGTATCTCCTTCCACAGCCTTTACATCTTGTTTTGATCCTTCTTTGGCAAGCCAGAAAAGTAAAGTCAGGACCCTGAATTTTAGGAAAGCAAAATTCCAGTTCTTCAAGGAGTTAGTCAATAGGACCCCCTGGGAAACTGCCCTCAGGGACAAGGGAGCAGAACAGAGCTGGCAGATCTTTAAGGACACTTTCCATAGAACACAAGAGCTCTCAATCCCCAGGTGTCAGAAATCAGGAAAGGAAGACAAGAGACTGGCATGGCTGAGTTGAGACCTGCTGGCCAAACTAAAGGGCAAGAAGGAAACGCACAGGCAGTGGAAGCAGGGACAGGTGTCCTGGGAAGAGTACAGGGACATTGTCCAGTTGTGTAGGGATGGAGTCAGGAAGGCCAAGGTGCAGCGGGAGCTGAACTTGGCAAGGCATGTAAAGAATAATAAGAAGGGCTTCTCCAGGTATGTCAGCCAGAAAAGGAAGGTCAAAGAAAGCGTGTCCCCCCGGATGAGCAAGACTGGCAAACTGGTAAGAAGGGACAAGGAAAAGGCTGAGGTACTCAACAAATTCTTTGCCTCAGTCTTCACTGGCAACCTCTCTTCCCACACGTCTTGAGTAGATGGACCACAAGGCAGGGACTAGGGGAGCAAAGTTCCTTCCACTGTAAGAGAAGATCAGGTTTCGTGACCACCTGAGGAACCTGAACATACATAAGCCTATGGGACCTGATGAGATGCATCCCAGAGTCCTGAGGGAATTGGCTGATGTAGTCGCCAAGCCACTCTCCATGACATTTGAAAAGTCATGGCAGTCAGGTGAAGTTCCTGGTGACTGGAAAAAGGGGAAACATTTCACCCATTTTTAAAAAGGGTAGAAAGGAGGACCCTGGGAACTACCGACCTGTCAGCCTCACCTCTGTGCCTGGCAAGATCATGGAACAGATCCTCCTAGAAGCTATGCTAAGGCACATGGAGGACAGGAAGGTGATTCGAGACAGCCAGCATGGCTTCACCAAGGACAAGTCCTGCCTGACCAACCTAATGGCCTTCTATGATGGAATGACTACACCAGTGGACAAGGGAAGAGCTACAGATGTCATCTATCTGGA
>VYZW01036823.1:0-17859 GCA_013401315.1 Balaeniceps rex | reverse complement strand
CGCGCAGCTCCTGGCGGCGGCTCCGCGGACCAGGTCTGCGTCGGGAAGGAGGCGGCCGTGCCCCGCGCCCTCCTCCCGGGCGTCCCCGCCGGGCCGCCGGAGCCCCCTGCCCTGCCGCGCCCGCCCCGGCTGCGGATTGCCAGCCCCGCAAGGCTGCGGGGGTAAGGATCTCGGCAGCCCGGTGCTGGAAATCGGGTCGGGAGGCACGAATACGCGCTGCTGCCGGTTGAGCTGGGTTTATCATCTCCGCCGAGTCCCTTTCTGAATTAAAAGAAAATCGCAAAATCATAAAGTGCTTATCACTCTCTGGTACTAGCAACATTTTCGTTATAAAAAGTTACAGCTATGTGATGCATGGCATGCACGTTCTTCCTTCCACATAGAGGAGATGTGAACTTCTTACATTTGTAGGGCTTTTCCGTACTGAACAGGGTGAAAAAAAAGTTTCGACTTTGTCTTCAGAAATATTTCAGCAACAGATTTCCCTGTGCCTCCCAGATGCACTGACGTTCCTGAGAGATCAGTTTCTTTAAAGTGTACTTTGAAATCCATGATTTAGGATTATCTGGATAGCTACACCTATAGCTGAGAATCAATCAAGCATTGCATATGCTAAAATAAGGAGAGAATTTGGGTAGAACCCATAACCTGCACTGGTATCGCTTTGTAAGACTGAAATCAGGAGTTCTGGTAGATTCATGTAAAATAGAAGGTTCTTCTCCAACCTTTCTGTTACGATTGTGCTACGCTCCTATAAATACCTCTGTGACCGTCACTAAATTTTCCTCATAAAGTTTCAGCTGCAACTGAATGCTTGTTTGGTCTCTAGGATATTTTAACATGTTAAGGTATAAAACATTAATTGCAACAAGTAGTCTTAATCTGTAAGACAACTATATCTGCTGTTGTGGCATTGGATCATCTTTTTGCATATTGTTATCCAGCTTTGGAAATTACTTACGAGTCTCATCACCATCAGCTATCAGTTTCCTTTGGTTTTAATATACTCTTTTCTGTTTGATATTTCTTGAACTGGCTAGATAGCAGTAGACAAGCTATTTAATGGGAGAAGTTAGCAGTTAGCCTTACATAGCTAATAGTCGTCCAGTTTCAGTTAAGACTTTTCTTTCCCATTGATTTTTTCCCTCTCCACTGGGAATCTGGTCTTGTAATGCTGATATTAATAGATGATATCTCAGGTGACCTGTCTTGTTTTAGTACAAAAAAAAATGAAGCTATTTAATTTGATAATAATACAACGGTATAATTAGAGCATGTGTTACCCAAAATATTTGAAGTATTCTGAAGTAGCTCAGTGCAGTATTTTTAGATAACCTTAGTATTTGTATTTTCCTGGCTTTGACTGTTACCTCTTGTATTGGCTTGCTATAAAAGACAATTACAGTTTTACAGCTTTGATGAATTGTTGAATTTGTTTTTAAAATAGGCACATTCTTTGAATTAAGAGACGAGGAAAACTTTGATAGATCTCTTTTCTTCCTGCTCCCAGAGAAATTTCATTTAAGAATGCAAAAATTTCACCCAACCTGGTTTTGATGTCCCAAACCACAGCTTCCGTGGCTTCCTTGGGAGATAATTATAGCAACCCTTATTGCTGAAAAACTGCAGGTTTTTTTTAATATGTGATACATATTGCTTAAAATTTCCCTTTTTATCTTGGCATTGTAACTGGTGCTTCACTCCCATGTTACACATTTTGGCATAAATTAATGTGCTTAAGTCTAAAAAGTCATGTTGTCACAATCATGGTATAAGAAAAGAATCAGGTCCCCTGTCTTTTCATTTTTCACTCTGAGAAATCACTGTTCAGGTGCATTGTTATTTTGGTGCATTCTTTTCTTATCGAGAATCTGTTCTGTGATACTGAATATATGCCTTCTTGCAACAAGTCAAATTACCATATGTCTAACACTTTGAATCTGATTATTTTCGCACATCTGCTAATATAAATCAGGAATAACTTTAATTAGAAGTAAAAAAAAGAATACTTTGCCTATAAAATTAGTGTCAAATGGGACTCATTTCCATTATTTATAGAAATAAAAGGCAAGTCTGAAGGGTGCATTGACATATGTTCTTTCTGAACAAAAAGCTTTAATACTTTACTGTAGATGGAGATGCATCTTCATTCCATGATACTATAGATATGGGTCTCTGTGAAGTATATAAACATATATTTATGTACGTATGAGTATGTGTGAATCTATACACTATATATATTGCCTGCAATGGATTAATGTTTTCCTTTCCAAAATGAATGCAGCAGCAATTTGTCCCCATCCCAGTGCTGAACACTTTCAAAGTTGAAGGATGCTACAGGTTCCTGATGTTTATACTTAGCCTTAATTTTGTTCTTTCCTTTGGCGATGGCTAGGATTGAAATACTGAGTAAAAGATTTTTTTGTGTGTTTTCACTGAGGAAAAATTCTCTGTGGGTGTTTAATACTACTGTGGCATGCATAGTGATCTCGGGGGTGATGTTGTTTCAATGTGGGAGTAGCAGGGGCTACCGAGAGTTGCTCTGGGGATGTGGAGAGCCTTGAACTCAGCAGGAAGGAGCATCCACGGGGTGAAGGAGCTGAGCAAGAGCTCTGTCCGTGGGGCAGAGCGGCAAGAAGGCTGTGCGAGCAGGCTGGGTCTTACGAGTGGTAACGCAAAAATGTGTGTGAAAATATTAGTATCTCCTGTGCAATGTATTCATGAGTTAGTACAACTGTACAGTCAATGGAAAGATTCTGTAGAGTAAAATGCAGTAATGAAGTATTTGAGATATTTTGTTCTAAAATATAGTGAAAAGAAGTTACTGCATGCTGTATCACTTGAAATCTCGGTCTCAAGTTTAGCTGAGTGTGACCTTGCATAAATATTACTTTTTGTGGAACTGTGGAAAAAAATAAAAAGTGAACCTTCCTGTGTTGCAGCGTTTAATACAACCGATTCTGCTTGCTCCTGGAGAACAGCTTCTAGCACTTTCCGGCACACATGATTTTCCAACTTTTCTCTTAAATACATTTTTAGAGATTTTCCTGCAATGGTTATAGTAGAGGATGTAGGGTTCCGATCCTCAATCAGCACAGGGTCATTTTATGTTTCTCTGGGTGCCTAAATGTTCGCTGACACACCTGGATGTCTGAAGGATGGACACTCTTCATCTGGAACTTGCTTACCCCAAACCCTCTGTTTTTTAACAGCCAGAAATAGGATGATAGGGCTCACCTCCCACCAAAACAGCTGCATATTTTGGAGAAAAGTATGTGGTGATGAGGAGGATGAGCAGACCTCCATACATATCCTACTGTTGGCATTTGTGAGTAGGGTGTGCTGGGGAAGGTCAGGGAAGCAGGGTGCACCAGGGAGGCAGAGCAGCGGCAATGCAAGAAGAGAGGCAGCTTTTTGTCACAGGTGCACTCAACAGACTAACTGTGCATATACTGAACACCACTTTGAGTTGCTGTCCTGTTGCCCCCCGAAGCACCAGTTTGCTGAGTAAACAGGAGCGCTGACAGCAGGAGGACTGAGGCTCTCCCAGCAGCCAGGCACAGCTGGGCACCGCAGCCCAAAGAGTTGGGGGGACCGTGCCCAGCCGGGGCTGTGCTCAGTGCCTGAGTGTGAGGATGATGTTTTGTGGGACCAAACTTAGCTACTCAGTGCAACAAACCCTGGACCTTACATGCACTCAACACTTGTGACTCCTTTATCTCACGAGATCATGGCCAAAAGTGCTCCATGATTTTTGCCCCATGTCTGGCTCTGACCTCTCACAGCCTTCATCCCCGTGATGTCCCCACAAAGCTGAGCCTGTAATTGTGTAGGCAGCTCCTATCCACTCTAACACGTTCCTAAATCATGTTTCTGACTGGACAAAGATGTCCCTTCTGTCCTCCTTCATCTGAACTACCATCAAAGGATCTTTGGTTACCTACTGTATCAGAGAAATTTGGAGCTGGATCCAGCTGCTGTCAAAACTTATAGGTGCCCTTCTCAGTGGGCTGGGTTCAATTTTTGGAGATAAATAATAAAATGGTGTGAACCTAGTAGGGACATTGATTTATGACCTTGTTTTTAAGAAATCAACTGCAATAATTATATGTACATCACAAGCAAATTGAACGATATATTTTTCTTGTGATTTCAGCTTTGTTGTGTTCCATTTTAAAGGACAAATTTTACACCCACAATGACATAAATTTTGATTAATTGTAACTAGAGATGATGATACTATATGCTATTCATTATCAACATAAATTTTTCTGCTCTTAAGAGCTCTGTTATGTGGGAATGATATCCTGGCACCAGTGGACACAGTTTTATTCTTTAGAAATGCCATTTAGTATCTTACTGAATTCCAGTTCCTTGCAGCAATTTTCACATTTGCTCTAGTTCTATCTTGACTTGTATCCAGTACCAGGCTGAAAATAGAATCAAAACCAAAAAAAAATAATTTGTCACTGATTTGGAAAGTCAAATACTCTGCTCCCATCTAAGGGGCGTGGACTACCCTAAAGGAGCTGAGAGTGACTGGGCATGGATTCAGAGGAGACTGTGTACCCCGAAGCTCTGTACTGATCTTTCTGGAAAGAGAATTACAGCATGACACAGCATTAAACTGACTTACATTTCCCTTCGATTTTATTTTCTGAATGGCCTATGTAACGCATCTTTTGAACTATAAACATTATTAAGTGAAAATCACTTCTGATATACTTTTCTGTTCATTAGAATTATTCCTGCTATTCATTAAAGGCCCTGTTGAAGACACATTAAGAACATTCTTTTCTTATTTAAGTTAGGAAGCTGCTTCTGGCTGCTGCCAAATAGTTTGAATTTAAGAATTGTCTTTTTGCATACAGCCTTTTTCCTGACAATGGGAGAAAAGTGAACCTAAAGACAGTCGCTTAGGTTAGTGTATAGGCTATTACTTATGTCACAGAACTGCTGTAACTTCAAATTGTTTAATTGCAAGTGAATCCTCCAGTGAGCAGAGGTGGGGTTTTGGCAGAGAAGTTGCAGTATAGCAGCTCAAATCGAACCTGGCTCCATCATAGACCTCTATCACTTACTCTCAAGGAATAACTACTCTTTTTAGTGGCAATAATAAGTTGTTGCCACTAGCAGGAGAGCAGGCATATGTGAGAGTAGGCAAAAAATTGATTTTTACATGAGATTTTTAAAAAATTTTGCACAAGTATTCTGAGCTCCTTATGACTCACATTAACCCATCAGGTATATCTAAGCTCTACTGTTGCAGGAATAACTTCTGCCTGTGTTTCTGAATGAAGTAAGGTAACGTCAAACGATAACCATATCAGCAGTGTGATGAGCTTGTTCACTTAATAGCCCAGGCTGGATGAACTTTACATGAGTAATATCCTTCTCAGGAATGAGGGTGTGAAGGAAAAAAAAGCATGAAAATGGTGAAGAAAGGCACATCCCATGAGGAACTCCTAATTTCTAACTCCAACAGGCAAACAGGATTAATTTTTTTAACGTTTGATAAAATCAGACTTTTGCCCAGTATCTTTCAACTTAACAGAGAAAAAAGCCATTTATACACAAGGTCACGTGAGCAGTCTGTAGCCAGTTGATCTGCTATTTCATAGTGTGGAACAGAGCAGTGGTGTCTTAAACAGGAACATTCTGGAAAATGTTAACAATATGAGCATCACGGTGGGTTTTGTTTGTTTGTCTTGTTCTGGTTTTCGGCTTTTCACGGCATCATTTCTTTAACATCTCATGCAAGGGAACTTCACCCTCTGCAAATAAAATATTAAAAGAACCAGTTTAGCTGCACCGGAGGGCCTGCAGCATTGTATTGACCTTGATGAAATACTATTTAGGGTGAGTTTCAATATTTGACATCTAGTGCTTGGACCTATCATAGTAATAGTTGCTTTCTTAATGTTTATATAGTTCCAGGCTGAAATCTTGACTTCCTTACAGTGCTTAGAAAAAACCTGTGTCTCGGAAGCATTCATACATTGCAGGCATCTTTGCTGCCTGGAAGCAGAGAGCGTATCCCCGCTGGGGTCAGGCCTGCCCACAGGCAGATCTCAACCACTGGCTGACAAACCAGAGCATGGCAGCACCAGCGTTAATCCCACAAAATTGATCTCAGTTGCTTTGCACTTCTCTGCCTCTCCCCTGGCAAAGTGTCCAGGTGCAAATAATAGAGAAAGATGTAAAGTAGAAGGGAACGTTATGATCATCAATATATGCCCCTAAGCAGCAGTGTGCAGTCATGGCTACGAGGGTGAATGTTCTTCATTTGCAACTGCTTGAGCAGAGACAGTTACCACTTCACAGTTGTCCGATGTACTCCTGGTGAAACTTCCAATGTTAACACAGAGCAAAGCTCTCTCTTCTACCTCTTGTGCTAATGTTAAAGGCTATTATAAAATGCTTTGAGTGAAAGAAATCGTTCCATCTCATATCCAAATTCTTTCTAGATGTGTCTGCTTGCTAACTCTCAAACTAAGTTTCAAAATGAAGACAAAAAAAATCTGTGGTTTGTCAATAGGTCTCAAAGGGATAAGCATCTTTGCAGCTCTGCATATGAAACTAGGTCCAGTTATACTGAGGAAACTGTGTTTGTTCTGTCCTAACAGAAGAAATTCCTTGAGCAGGACTGACATGTAAGGCCTTTCATTTCCTATCTGTCTGCTAGAGTAGCACCGATGATTTTATGTAGTAGATGTGAGTTGCATTAAAAGATGAACAGGTAGCATTAGCGGTAGACCATCTATTATATTCTCACCTACTGAATACGTTCTTTCTGCAGCACAGAACAGATCTTCTATCCTTTCCAGACAAGGCTGAAATTCAAAGATGAACAAAGTGATCCTAGCTGGTATTATAATGAATAGCACCCTGAGATATTTATCCTTCACTGTCAAGGAGTTAGACTAGATGATCTAATAGGCAATTTCCATCGGTAATGTCTGTGATTCTTCTAGTTGAAAGGCAGCTGGGGATGCAGGAGTTATAATTTCTAATTATTATTTAGCTCTGTTTTATTTCTTCAGAGTGTTTGCATTGTTATTGTCATGAAATAGTATGGGGTAAAATTCTTAGTCTCAATGTTATTTATTAAATTAAGGCGTTTTCTCTGATGTGCACAAGTATTTCTTGGTGAAGAGTACCTCAGTTTGCATGAACTGAGGAGCAAAATGGTCTCAGGCTTAGGCGCCAGGTGGTACTGAGCTCTGCTCCCGTCCGGATCATTGTGGGCTGTTGTAGGGCAGCTCATTTTGCCTCCAGCTGTCAGTCATCTCCCTCTGGATCCCCAAACAGTCCCCTCCAGGGGATTCCGCATTGTGTAGATGTGGTGTTTAGGGACATGGTTTAGTGGTGGACTTGGCAGTGCTAGGTTAACGGTTGGACTTGATGATCTTAAAGGTCTTTTCCAACCTAAATGATTCTATGATTCCCCTCTCGATACCAAATCTGGTGCTAGTCATGGAGGTCTGCAGGCAGTTGGTGCTTTTATCTAAAGCACAAACCTCTGGAATCAGGAAGCTGGTTTTCATGAAGAAAAAAATACATTTTTAGCATGTACAGTTACAGAGAAAAAAAATGAGTGCACCCTAAAGGTTCAGAATCTAGAGAGTAAAAATATATTTTTTTCCTGGTAATATTATCAAAAGCACTATTAAACCCCCAAAGATGATTTTTTAAAAAATTTCAGTTGGTTGCTTATGCTGAGGCTCTGTTTCTCCATTTCTGATCTCTGTCTGTGCTCTTTCATTCCATTCTTCAGCTATTGGGAAGGGGACAGGGAGGGATCCTGGCTGTGCAGGACCCACAAGGACCTGCTAAGGAGCCTTCCTCCTCTCTGCATCATCAGAAAATTGTAGAATGCCAAAGGAGCCTTCCTTTTCTTTTTCAGTTCTGCTTTTCCGCAGTTGCAGTAATTTCAATGCTTATCTCCCCATGCCTGGCATTTGGGAATCTTGATAAATGTTTGTCTTCAGCTGGAGCCTTGATTCTTTGTTTACAGCCTCTGTAACATCAATATTTTGGTGACCAGAAGGACAGGGAAAGAACAGTTTTCCACTGCTTTCATGATCATGGGGTAAATATTAAAAAAAACCCAGACTGGATGTAAAAATGACTATTTTGCCATTTGTTTCCTTCCAGATGGGCCAGGTGCACACCTACTCGTGTGCTTAGAGATCTGTAATCACCTATGCACAAAGACTTGACTAAAATTCGTTCTGAAATATGAAAAAAAGAAATGTTTTTCATTAATGAACTATTACCAGCACTGAAGCTGGCAATTAAAGTCTTACACATCTGCTGAGTTAGTGATTGAACACTAACAAATTTGAAGCACGTAAAACTTCCAACATCAAAGTGCTGATTTGGCTGAGGTCTGTGGTAGCTTGCCTCTCCTGCATGCAGAAGTGTGGATTCCTCTAGGAAGGACTTGCAGCTCCCCAGGGCACAAGAGCTTGGAGGAGCCCCCTGACCCAATGAACTTCCTCAAAGAAATTCTGATAGAAGCGAAGTGGTTTCTAGCTGAGCCTATTATGCTCTTCAGTGCTTCAACTTTCATGTTTAAAATTTTAAGCACTCAAGTTTTTAAGAGCATGACTGCTTGAAGTATTTCTGAGGCTCAGTTAGGAGCCACTTAGCTTTTACCAGGGAAAATCTTTGAAGCCTTGTTAGGGTTAAGGAGGAACTGTCTGTGTACCTGGCTGCTCTCTTGGCTCAGACCTCCGTGTTCCATACAGTCCCTGTCTTCTCTAATTCTATCTGGTTATCTTAGGATGTGAAAGGAACGGGATGGAGAATTTGAACCTGCATTTATGTAAATTTCAACTGAGTCATCTGGGATACTCTGTGCAGTTCTGTTACCTCAGGGTGGGGTTTGTTGGTCATTACTTAAACATTTTAAAGATGTCTAAGTCTAAAGCAATCACTCAACATCTTTTCTAGACAGAAGAAAGAAATGGGTATTTCTAAAGACTGGATCCTCAGGCATGTATTAGATGCCAACCGTAAGATGAATCACTTTGGGTGCCTACAGTTGGGCGGATGAGCCCTACCGTTTATTTCCAAAGGTGTTGAAATCAAATGAAAGACATTTCAGAGGCAACAGAAGATGGCTAGGGAATAGGCTAAAGTTTCTGTCCTCTGAGAAGAGATTGGAAAGCTTACATTTTATTGCCTTAGGAAAGACATTTATAACAAGGGATGCAATTAAAGTAGAAGTCCTCTCCCCTTTGTCTCCAAAACTGGAGGCAATGCAGTTAAAACAAGGGAAAATTAAACTACAAAAAGACAAAAAAAATCTTATACAAAGTCTGTTTAAACTGGAATTCTTTTTCAAAACATGTTGTCCGAGTTAAAAAACCTAAAAAATTTCAAGATCTTTTAGACAAATATCTTCATAAAGATTTTCTCCAGTTAGTCTTAAAAGTATCTCTGAGGAGCTATTACTCCTCTAGCTTCATGTCTTGAGCCAGTTTCACACTACTGGAGAGCTGGGTGAGATCTAGTGAGAAGGACAGATTTCTCTATGAGTGCATCCTGCAAACAGTGGTGGCTGGAGGAGTCACAGCGACTGTCATGGCAGGGGTACCATGTTCAGGATTGCTGCCAGCTGCTGGGCAACGGCGGTGGGCTTTGGTTGCGGCACTGAGTTGCCAGGTGGAAGAGTTGTAGGAGATAGTGAGCAGGCTATATGCATCAGGGAGGATGGACAGGTCTTTCCAGAGGCCCTGCAGAGCCAAGAACCTGAGCCCCATATTGCAAGGAAGGAGGGAAAAATAGAGATAACCCTTGAAGGTCAAGGGTGGAAGCTCCTGAGATGGAGGAGGCTGGAGGTTTGTTACTTCTGACAACACAACTAAGGCCCCTTTTCCACCTGTGATTCAGCAGTTACAGAGCAGGTACAGTGTCCTGGGAAGAGGTGGGAGAGATGACCTCCCTTGGGATGAGGCATCAGAGCCAGCTGAGCCTCAGCCCTTAGAGGCTTCAAGAAAAGGAGGGTGGTGGGTATCAGAAACTCTCTCCTGAGGAGACAGAGGCACTCATCTGCCAGCCTGCCTTGCTGCCTCAGGAGGTTTGCTGCTTGCCAAGAGCTTGGACATAGTGTTGCAAAGAGGCTGCCAAAGCTTGTCTGTCTCTTGGGCTATGACCCCTGTTGCTCATCCATGTGGGCACCAATGACAGCCAGGGGAGACCTTGAGAATATCAGGAGTGACTACAAGGCTTTGAGAGCAAGGGCAAAGGGTGTGGGTGCCCAGCTGGTGTCTCCTTGATCCTGCTGGTGAGGGGGAAAGGCTCTGGTTGGAGCGGACACATCTAGTAAGGCAGTCCCTGGCTGTGTGGCTGGTGTTGCTGGCAGGGCTTTGGTCTCCATGGGCATGGGACACTCTCTGAGGAGCAAGGACTGCTGAGCAAGAATGGGGTTCATCTGACAAAGTGAGGTGAGTCTGTCTTTGCTAACAGGTTTCACAACCTTGTGAGGAGGGCTGTATGCTTGTTGGGGAAGGGGTTTCATTCTCTGAAGAGAAGGGGGAGCAGTGAAGAAGTATCAAGGGAACAACAAGATAGAAGAGGTTCTTATGCTCACCTCATGAAAGCAGCATGGCTGGGAGCCCATCTCAAGTGCCTGTGCCTAAATGCAGGCAGCATGGGGAACAAACAGGTGGCATTAGACATCCCCATGCTGCCACTGAGCTTGGACCTCGTGTAGGATTGCACACATCCTTGTGTGGAATGGCTCTCGGGATGGGAGTGCTGAAATAGATGGACACAGGCTCTTCAGGAAGGATGGGCTGGGAAGGTGAGGAGCAGGAGCTCTGTGCAAAGAGGTGGCAGCAGTGTATGGGTAGTTCCCTTTGGACAGAGCAAGCTGGCCCAGAGCGTGGGGGTCAGAAGCAGAGGAGAGATGAGCAGGGGTGGTGTGGTGGTATGTCTGCTACACACTGGCTGGTCAAGAAGTGCTCTAGACAGCTGGTGGAAGCCTCAAAATGGCACGCCCTGGTACTCATGGGGGACTTCAGCCAACCCAAAATCCACTAGAAGTGCAATAGGTCTGAGCACAAGCAATGCAGAGGTTTTTGAAGTGTGCTGAAGACAATTTCTTAATGCAGGGGATCAGTGAGCTGACAAGAGGGGATACTCTGCTGGAGCTATTGCTCATAAACAAGGAAGAACTGGTTGAAGGTATAAAGGTTGAGGGCAGCCCTCAATGATTATGAGATGCTGGAGTTCAAAACACAGAGAAGTGGGAAAGACAAGTAAGTGGAATCACAACCTCACACTTCAGGAGAGCAGATCTTGGCAGGATCCAATGGGCAGCTAGCCTGTAAGGCAAAGAGGTACAAGAAGCTGGTTGATCTTTGTGGACCCTTTGACACCTCCTCAAAGGACAAGAACAGTTCATTATGATGTGCAGAAAGGCAAGCATGGAAGAAGGATAGTATGAATGAACAGGGATGTCAGCACAGAGCTCAAATGCAAAAAAAGATGTCTACAGAAGTTGGAAGCAGGGATGGGATGCCCTGAAGGGACACTGAGGCGTTACCTGAGCATGCAGGGATGGAGATAAGAAAGCCTTCCAGTCATGGCAATCAGGGGAGGTACCTGATGACTAGAGAAAGTCAAACATCACACTTAGCATCAAGAAGGACAAAGAGGATCCAGGGAACTACAGACCAATCAGCCTCACCTCAGTCCTTGGGAAGGTTATGGAGCAAATCCTTTTGGAAGCCTTTTCGTAGCACAAAAAAGGACAAGAAGATGGCAACTGGGAATAGCCAGGTGTCCTGGTTTCAGCTCGGGTAGAGTTAATTTTCTTCCTAGTAGCTGGCATAGTGCTGTGTTTTGGATTTAGTATGAGAAGAATGCTGATAACACACTGATGGTTTAATTGTTGCTAGGTAGTGCTTACCCTAGTCAAGGACTTTTTCAGCTTCCCATGCTCTGCCAGGTGCACAAGAAGCTGGGAGGGGGCACAGCCAGGATGCTGGTGGGCGGGTGGTGAGCGGTTGCATCACTTGTTTTTTTCCTGGGTTTTGTTTCTCTCTCTCTTGTTGTTCTCCTTTTCATTACAATTTTTATTACTATTACTACTACTATTACTACTATTATAATTTTCTTTCAAGTATTAAACCGTTCTTATCTCAACCCATTAGTTTTCTTACTTTTGCCCTTCTGATTCTCTCCCCCGTCGCACCGGGGGGGGGGAGGGTGAGCGAGCAGCTGTGTGGTGTTTGATTGCCAGCTGGGGTAAACCACAACATCAGGCCAATTTTACCCCTTTATTCCCTTTAACGTGCTTTACACACTTTTATGCCCTTTACCGAGGATGAATTGTGCCTGAGCAACCTGATTGACTTCTGTAATGAGAAGATTGGCTCAATGGATGAAGGGATGTTGTCTACCTTGACTTTAGGAAAGTCTTTGGCATGGTCTCCCATAGTGTCATTAGAGCCAAATTGGTGAGATATGGACTGCTTAAGTGGATGGTAAGGTGGGTAGAATATTGGCTGGACCTTAGGGCTCAAAAGGTGGCCATCAGAGTCACAAAGTCAAATTAGCAACCAGTTACCTCTGCATATCCCTCAGGGATTGATACTGAGGCCAGCAGAGGACTACCAGGACGGTAAAGGGATAGAGCACATGACATCCGAGGAGGGGCTGGGGGAGCTGCATCTGTTCAGCTTATAAGAAAAGACAGTTTTGGGGTATCTTGTTGCAGTCTACAGCTACCTGATCAGGGTGTGTAGAGCAGATGGAGCCAGACTCTTCACAGGGGTGCACAGCAGAAGGATGAGAAGCAAGAAAGCTGGAAGATGAGAAGTTTCAAATCAGTACTAAAAAAAAAATTGCCACAAGGGTGTTCAAACACTGGCGCACGTTGCCCAGAGAGGTTGTGGGATCGCTGTCCTTCGAGACACTTAAAAATCAACTGTAGAAAGACCTGAGCAACCAGTTGTAACTCAAATTGCAACATGATTCTGTGATTCTGATTTTTTACATTTTTTTTTACATATTAGGGTTAGCCATGGCCTGATGTTGGGATTCAGAATTAATTCAGGGAAGTGGTGTGGCCTCTGCCATGCAAGAGATCAGTCTGTATAACTTCAGTGGTCCCTTCTACTTTGTATTTCATCATTCCAGATGGAGCTTGGATATGATCTCATATGGCAATTCTTGGATTAATTTACAGTTAACAACAGCAATACTAGCATGTCTTAATTTGAGTTGCCCTTAGAAATGTGAACTGATGTGACTATTCCTTTTGTAATGCATACCAGATATTAGTAAATCATTATAATAAAAATTATTTGTTAAAATTTACTATTTTAGGTAATAGTCACTATTTTACATTTATATTAAATCTTTCATTTTAAGTGGTCACGAGGCTAAATAAGTAAATAAGTGCCCCTGGGTACCTGCATGGCATAGATGCAGATTGCAGTAGAGGAGGTGCATGGTTATAGGCTATCTTTTATCTCCCCGAATGGCAGAAGCTGTTTCTTGGAGAGGCTACTACAAGAAGGTTTAGCTCTTTTGGCTCCATTCAGTCTTGCCATTGGATGCAGAAAAAAGGTGGAAATGTTTTCCTGCCCACTCTCTCTCTCATAGGCAATGCTTATTCAGTAGTGGAAGAAATGGTACACCAAACTACCCTTGTAGGTAGCTATAAGCAGGTGCCATATCTCTTCTGTCCATTTGTTTAGTCATGGCCTTAGGTACAGAATTACATCTATAGCAAAATGACGTTCACCAGTGGTGAAATACAGCAAACTGAGAGGGTGAGCACAGTTGCTTTTTAGCCATGCACAGTGACATGCCATAATAATTCTTGTCAGAAATTAAGAAAGACTTTGTGACTCCTCAGGTCAGTTTTCATACTGGCTATTAGCACATTACATAGAGCTCTGTTTATGACCAGTGTTTGAATCATAAATCCTATTTTTTGTCTGTACTTAATTTCTAAGATTTGATAGGAGATGCCAATGAAAAGGGGTATGAGTTCATGGGATTGCATAAAATTGCCTGACAACAGCTAGGCACATGATTTAGCTTTCAGAAGACAGAGTTAACAGTGTGTGGGCTATTTTTTTTTCATTCAGCACTGCAGGATAAGGGAGGTCTATTGATGAAATAAGCTCAGGACTTGGAGGTTGCTTGTATGGTCAAATCTTGAGGTATTCAAAAGGATTTTTTCCTGGGTAAGGAGTGCAACATCTGTGTGTCAGGCATGAGAAGGGGAAAGACAGTCCGTGGAGGATTGCTCAGGTGTCATAAGCTGCAAAACTTCCTGAGAAGACAAAAAGCTATTTTCTTTCCTCTTTGCTGTGGTACCAGGCATTGCTGCCTTCCATACGCTTGCTGTAAAAGCACTTTGGGAGAACCAGAATGGAGATTTAATTGAACAATCAAACATTTCTACCATTCCCTATTTCATATCAGGGTTTGCTGGTGGAGTGCTAATGTTCTGTCTGTAGGGAGTGGGGCTGAGGGAAATGCTCTATGGGGATGGGTGATGGCAGCTGTCTGGACCTCTTTGCTTAAAGCCATTTTGCTTTGCCTCGTTGCTAGGGTGGGAAAAGACATCTTTTCTCTATGTGAATAATGGATTTTTCTGCCTGCTGAGCACAGGAACGTTTCTGAATCTCTGTGAGAACAGGCCATGAAATATATTTGTAGCCCATCAGGCCTAAGGACTTCAACACCTGCTGTACCACTGGGAAGGGGATGGTTTTTTGATATGTGATGGTTTCATTCATACGGTGCTTCCATTGTGTTTTGCAAGAGAACCTGTAACTTTTAATGTCGTTTAGCACGGGAAACTTAGCTCCCACAGAGAAGAGAAGTAATTATCTGATACAGAATTAACAAAAAAACCCTCTTTCAAGGTTTACATCTATTTTGAGCTTATTTTTGTTAAGTGCATGCATTTCTATGCATTTGAATACAAAAAGGTAGATGCGTTCTTATAGCTTGGTATTAAAAAAGAAATTTTTACAATCGCACAAACCTAGTGCAGCCTGGTATACGCCTTTTCATTCCTGTCATCATCAAAACAGATACCTCCTTCTGCAAACTCATGGGCCATGGTAGGAAGAAAGCTCAGCTCTTGAACTGCTGAATCTGTACAGTAGTAAGCAAAATCTGAGACTTTCAAAGATGATGGCGGTTTTAGAATGAAATTCCTCTAATTAAGGGGCATTTCAACTCTTACTTTCCAAAACAATTAGTTGTCTTTTCCAAAACGTAGGGAAATACCAAATATCTCTAACATTTGAGTGTCCACGGCTGCGAGTCTGATCAAAATAACCCTGTGTGCCTCTGATACAGAAGGAAGACTTACAAATCCAAATTGGGTACCTTTGTCTGACCTCTGGCACCAGGACAAAATAGACAGGTGAAAAACCTCAGATTTGGTACAAACCAGTCATTTTGGAGGAATGGTGTTTTGCCACAAGTGACTTGGAAAATTCCAAAGAGAATGACATGGATTTCACATTTGCTTTATTTACCCGAATATCTCTCATAAATTAATTCAAAATAATAGGAATAGCAGCAGCAGCAGTAGTAGTAGTAATGGAAAATAAACACATATACGCACATATGTAGTTTGGTGAACACCTATTAAAATGAAATAGCATAGAAATGCTTGAAGCATGTCATGATTTTCTTTTGATGAACTTGAGTTTCCTGATAATTTAAAAGATGACTGGAGAGTCAGCTTGTCAGCAAAGTAAGCCAAAATAAATTGTGTCTTTATAATATTCTTTAGTACAAAATGCTCTAGGGAGCATACAAAGTTTAAAAATGCAATGCCTTTTCCTGGTGATACTTTAATCACAAAATAATAGCATTTTCTTGCAACTATTTTAAACTAATTACTTTAAAATAGTGAGATAATTGGCGGGTGATAGTTTTTGAGAGCTAATAGTGAAGTGGCTCCTTTGTTATGCACAACTAGTCTTGTAAGCAGTAATAATTATGTCACATTGTAAAATTCCTTCCTATTTAAATGGTGAAGTAAGATATAAGGAATGAATAATATTTCATATCCATTGCTATGATGGGCACCTAGCAGGTAGGAGATGAGGAGGAGTAAAACTGGAGAAAAATAGTGCATTAAAAGATAATGTTAATTAAACTGTACTGCACTTTCCTAATCTTATGATTTTTTTAATTATTCTTTCATAGCCTCAGACCATTCGGCAAACTCTTCAAAGGACACTGCAGTATTTTGAGCATCAAGTTATTGGGTAAGTGTTAATGTGAGGTAGTGAAAGGTGCATAGTAATGTTTTCCTCTATGCTTCCCAAGTCACAGCCTTGTTTGACAAGCTTTTTAATTTTTCTCACAAATTCTTAGAGATGCTCTGGAGTAACTATACATACTATGGACATTAATGATAAACTGCTGTCCAGTCCTGCTTCCATGCAATCCCATCAGAGCACGACTGCTCCACTAACAGTGATGTTTCCTATATAAGGAGAATAGGGAATCTTTTTGTAAAAGGATAAGATCTATTCCAATTTGCTTTTCACAGAGCCAGCTGAGAATGCTGGAAAAGTTATTTATGCTATGACCTGAGGTCCAAATCTTGCAAAATCCTGCATCAATGCTTGTTACATACATGCACTGTTACATACTTGCAGGTTTTTGCATAAGCAGGGCTGAAAGCCACCTCCTAAGAGTTCATTGAGAAAATTAATAGATGACTGAGGAGTAAAAAGAAAGTAATAGCACCTATCATCTTGAAAACCTAAGGCATCCTCCCATTGATTAAAATAATCTCGTTTCAGCCTTTTCCTTACCTGCACAAGTATTTTCCTTACCTCCGCAGGTATTTTATTGTCACAGATAGCTTTTCCTAACAGAGTCAGGCTGCATGCCTATAGCCATTAAACGGCTGTGCCATATGACAAATGAAGAATGCTGTCCTCTGAATTTAATTACACAGATGTAACGAACTTTTTTTCAAGCTGTGTTGAGGGTCTTTTTAGAATTTATGACATAGTTCTGAAGCGTGGTGCGCTGGAGGGAATTGTCCTTGCCTATTTCTCAATGTTTGGTTAAAATGCAGAGGCAGCCCTAGCCTGGTGGGTGATACCTGCAATACTAGCAGTCTGGCTGGCACCTGAGGGCAGCGAGGGGGCCAGTCTCAGCAGGTGGTTGTGGCGTCCACCGCAGGGCAGGCAGGGGGGAGAAGGCTTCTGGCTGCTAGTTTTTTCAGTTGCTGAAAAAATTGCTTGAAGTTAGGAGACTTCAGAGGATGAGACAGTGCCTTGAGGAAAGCATGTGTGCGGTAACAATGTGGCTTGTGTGCGATAACAATGGCCACATGTGGCTTACATGTACTTTTTTTAATGGACAAAGTTTAAAACCAGGGCACTCTGCAAACCTGTAATTCCTGTGACTTACGATACACTGACTCAGTTTTTTGAACGTCTGTATGAGTTTGTTAAAGTAGCATCTGTCTCTAGCAGATGTCCTGTATTTGTCCTGCCCCGTGATCTTTACTTTGGGTACACACTGTGGTGGGTTGACCTTGGCCAGCTGCCAGACCCTCACCCAGCCGCTCTGCTCTCTCGTTTCCCCTCCTCAACAGGACGGGGTGGGGGGAAATAAGATGAACAAAGCTTGTGCGTCGAGATAAAGACACTCCCGACTCCTCTACCTCCTCCCACCCTGAGCAGCACAGGGGAATGGGGATGGAGGTCAGTCCATAACAGCTCCTCTCTGCTTCTCCTTCCTCCTCATGCTTTTCCCCTGCTCTTTGTGGGCTGTCCACAGGCTGCATCTTCCTTCAGGGCACATCCCCCTGCTCCGGCATGGGGTCCTCCACAGGCTGCA
>VYZW01036820.1:0-10737 GCA_013401315.1 Balaeniceps rex | reverse complement strand
GTCCTGCACATGGGTCAGGGCAATCGCAAGCACAAATACAGGCTGGGCGGAGAATGGATTGAGAGCAGCCCTGAGGAGAAAGACTTGAGGGTCTCGGTTGATGGAAGCTCAACATGACCCAGTGATGTGTGCTTGCAGCCCAGAAAGCCAACCATATCTGCATCTAAAAAAATGTGGCCAGCATGTCAAGGGAGGTGATTCTCCCCCTCTACTCCACTCTCATGAGATCCCACCTGGAGTACTGCATCCAGCTCTGGGGCCCCCAGCATAAGAAAGATACGGTCGTGCTTCAGATCGTTCTTCACGTGCAGAGGAGGACCATGAAGAACATCAAGGGGCTGGAGCACCTCCCCTATGAGAAAGGCTGAGAGAGTTGGGCTTGTTTAGCCTGGAGAAGAGAAGGCTCCGAGGAGACCTTACAGCAGCCTTCCAGTACCTGAAAGGGGCCTACAAGAAAGCTGAAGAGGGACTTTTTACAAGGGCGTGCAGTGATAGGACAAGGGGTAATGGCTTTAAACTGAAAGAGGGTAGCTTTAGATTAGATATAAGGAAGAAATTCTTTACTGTGAGGGTGGTGAGGCACTGGAACAGGTTACCCAGAGAGGCTGTGGATGCCCCCTCCCTGGAAGTGTTCAAGGCCAAGTTGAACGGGGCTTTGAGCAACCTGGTGTAGTGGAAGGTGTCCCTGCCCATGGTAGAGGGGTTGGAACTATATGATCTTTAAGGTTCCTTCCAACCCAAACCATTCCATGATTCAATTTAAGTCAAAATTGCTACAGATATTGTCTGAAATCACTCTTTCAAAGAATGCATTATTTACTAAAATGAGGTTAGATAACTTCGTACAAAAGGTTTCCACTGGTATCAATCCCATTTTCAAAGGTTTAAATTACTTTTTGAACCATCTTCCTGAATCTATTATTAGATGAACAATCTATTTTGTTGATAGTTACATCAATCTCTGTTTCCTTGTTTTAGTAACTTTAAGAAACGTAGCTCATCACTAGCCATTTATTTTCAGACAGGTAAATAATGAATTCATTATTTTAACAGGACAAAATTAATAGTGCAAACAGAAAGAGAACCCAAACAGGTATCAAAGATAATTTAAAATGTACTTAAAAATTGCATTTACACATTTTATGTATTACTTCTATTACAGATACAATATAGGAACTATTTGAAATATACCAGTTACATTGCTAAAGCAATCCAACCAGATCCCTGTTACTCCTGAAGTTTAGTCCTCAGAAATGAGAGGTGGTACTACTTAGTCATTACAGACAAATATAGCAGACCCTACAGAATATAATTTGGAGTTATCTTTCAGAAATACATCCAAAGATGACTTAAACTCCTAGAGTGACAAAAAAAATGTAGTTAAATTAATTCATTCACCAGAAAGAAACTTAAAAGTAGAAGGGACATTCTGGGTGACACAGTCTAGTTGCCCAGCTGTCACAGGCTCCACATCATACAACCCTTTTCAGTTATTTTTAACATGCAACAGACAATTACTTTCATGCTTTTCCCAATATGCTATTGGAAGGCTGTTCCAGAGCCTCGTCTGATAGAGTTTAGGAGTACTCTAATTTCCAGCCTGAAGGTCCGAGTGCCCAATTAAACCCCACTGATTTGTTCTATTTTGCCAACACAGCTCTAACAGTAAAGTATTAGAAAATCCAATAGAACTGTAGCTGAATCTGCCTAACAGACGTTGGTTTAACTTGCCCTTAAAACTCTGCAACAATAAAGGATCCACAAGTGTTACATTTCTGTTACCATCTGAAGCACACCTTTATCAAGGTGACAAGTGGTGTCCTTCAGGGGTCCATACTGAGACCAGTACTGTTTAATATCTTCATCAATGACATAGACAGTGGGATCAAGTGCACCCTTGGCAAATTTGCAGATGACACGAAGCTGAGTGGTGCGGTTGACATGCCTCAGGGCATGGGATGCCATCCAGAGGGACTTGGACAAGCTCGAGAAGTGGGTCCATGGCAACCTCAGGAGGTTCAGCACAGGCTGGGATGAGAGGGATGAAGGGATTGAGAGCAGCCCTGCGGAGAAGGACTTGGGGGTACCGGTGGATGAAAAGCTGGACATGAGCCGGCAATGTGCACTCACAGCTCAGAAAGCCAACCATATCCTGGGCTCCATCAGAAGAAGCGTGGCCAGCAGGTCAAGGGAGGTGATTCTGCCCCTCTACTCTGCTCTGGTGAGACCCCACCTGGAGTACTGCGTCCAGCTCTGGAGCCCTCAGCACATGAACTTGTTGGAGTGGGTCCAGAGGAGGGCCACAAAAATGATCCGAGGGTTGGAACACCCCTCCTATGAGGAAATGCTGAGAGAGTTGGGGTTGTTTAGCCTGGAGAAGAGAAGGCTCCAGGGAGACCTTATTGTGGCCTTTCAATACTTAAAGGGAGCTTGTAAGAAAGACGGGGACAGGCTTTTTAGCAGGGCCTGTTGCAATAGGACAAAGGGTAATGGTTTTAAACTGAAAGAGGGTAGATTCAGAGTAGATATGCAGAAAAAATTTTTTACCATGGGGGTGGTGAAACTCTAGAACAGGTTGCCCAGAGAGGTGGTAGATGCCCTGTCCCTGGAAATGTTCAAGGTCAGATGGGACGGGGCTCTGAGCAACCTGATCTAGCTGAAGATGTCCCTGCTTATTGCAGGGGGGTTGGACTAGATGACTTTAAATGTCCCCTCCAAGCCAAACCATTCTATGATTCTATGATTCTATGTGCTTTTCATGTAGGATCCCACGAGAGACTCAGAACGCTAGACAAAACAAAATGTCTTCCTTATTTTTCTAGACTTGCAAGTGCATTTGCTCTTTCTTCACGGTATCCCCTAACAAACATTAATCATAGTGCAAAACTTATCCATGTAAGAGTACAGGACACCAAAGTCTCTTTTGATATCAAAAATATGATACCTCTTAAAGCCTGTAGCGATCATTGTTACTATTACAAATCTCATTCCGACTGCATTGATATCCTCAATTTCTGTTCCTGAAAGCTAAAACTGATGCAGCTTGAATACTCAGCATTTTTAGAGAATTTTAAGCACTGGTAAATAGCTAGGAAAGAAAAATAGGTTTCTCAGAAATTCAGATATGCTTCTAATTATCTCATTCTGTGTTTTCTGCAAGTGACAGTTAAAATACTGAGTACATTTTCAATAAGGAAAAAATTATGATATCATGGTTGTTCTGACGAGGTTTTAAAGGTTTCCTGGTGCTTTCCAAATCCTTGCTCTTACCTACACTATTGATAATGGGAAAGAATAACACAACTGGACTAGACTGTCACTTTGTAAGCGAATTCTTCTTCAAGAGTTCAGAGGCAGCTTAAGTGCTTAAGATCGAAATGAAGGGCTTTTGAAAATATTCAGAATATGATGTTAACAGATGAAAATCTCTGGCTAACAGAGATATGGGTTCATCATTACTGCAAACTCCATTCTGTCTGCATTTCTGTCCTGAACATGTCTGCATGGATGATGCTTTGACTCTACTGTGTCTACATCCACATGTATGTAACAGACCTCCCTGGCTTCATTTTCACAGTACACCTGAATTGCAATAGTAAGTTGCTGCATGAAGAACGCAAAGCTTAGCCACCTCCCTCTCCAGTGGCGCACCTGCGCATACTCAGTTTGAGGGTACAGGAGACAACAAGCGCTGGGCTGATGGCAAGCTCTGCAAGGGCTTTGCCTGGCCAGCAGCTACCAGGAGCTGCACTGCCAAGACACAGAAGTTCTTCCCTCAGGGAGAGCACAAACTGAAGGCACTTTCTAACCAACACTTTTTTTTAAGAACTTAAGTTTTAAAACTTCTAGCCTTTAAAATTTGGTTGAAGTCAGACAACAAGTTCCAAAGCTATATAAGGGGGAAACAGATACATATGATCATGTAGGCCTCATTTCTTTAAGAAACTAGGAAAAAAAACCTCATATATAAATAATTATATGTTCAAATGAGAGTCTCAAAGCACTTCTTCCTGATGCATTCTGCATCTGTTCCCTTGATTAATACCCAGTAAAGTACCTATGAATATATGGAAAGATAGTGGCATTTCAGGAAAGCAGTAAACTCACAGACAAGTATGCTTACATATTTTATATTTTCCAAGGACCAAAATATTTATTAAAAGTACTGCATAAGGAGATGAGCATTCCTTTTCTGGGGGCATGGGAGATGGCAGAAATGAAATATTTCAGCAAAGGATGCAAAGAGAAAAACTGAAAATCTTGCAGTTATTACCCCATATACTTTTTTTCCTTAGTGTTTTTTTTTTTTTTTTTAATATAGATGCCACTACCAATCTGATTAGATTTTTTCTAAATGTAGATCCTGATACATTGTCATGTATTCTGTTTCAGGAAGTAGATTCATTTTGCCTCTCAGAATTTTTTTTTTATATTGTATAACAAATGAAACAATGGCCTGAGTGTCCAATCTTATTGTAGGATTGCATGAACTGATGGTTCAAAAATGTACATTATGCCAAAAACTCTTAAAACTTTTATTCATATTCACTTTGCAGGGGATAAGCAATGCTCTAAATCACCATCTTTAAAATCCTTCTTCTACTTCATAGAACAAGCAAGTGAGCCTGTAGCTGGTACAATCCCTACTGTATTATGACTTAATCTCTGATTCCTGCTTGGTTGCCATAAACAGCCATATATTAGCTCTGCTGCAGCTCAGCACGCATACCTTTTTGTGACTGTGGTATTCCCAGTGGCAGTTACTTCACCACAAGCCACATCTACTTGCAAAATGCAATCCTGCAGAAAGAAATATGATTAGGCTGTGAGGATTATACAGCGTATAGAGATTCCACCCTTGCTAAAGATACCATACAGCATATAGTTTACCAACATATGCTGCAATAATTTAAGCATCACAGCATTTAAAACTTGAAAATGTTTGTTATATAGGTGACCAACATAGCACCTTAACTGTCTTTTTATCCAGCTATAACTTCCTAACAAATAAAGACCGTCTAATGTCCCAAACCAATCCCCCCATTAAAATCTGCCTAATTTTGGAAAGTGTAATTTCAGTATTTGTGGGCTGGACATTCCAAATACTGTTGGATTAGAAAGGGAAAAAAACCCAGCAGTCTTTAACTACGCTCCTTCTCTGGGCAATTCCTAGGATTATTATACTTCCATGGGACAGATCAGTCTCAGATATTCCAGGTGGGAGAGACCACTTTCTATGGTGATTATTCAAAGGGCTTGGAAATTCTCTGGGGAAACTGCACAGTTACCACTGTACTTTTACCCTGAAGAGCATTCCAGGACACTTAAGATCAAAATCCCAAACAGCAACAGGGAAACAAAGGTATTTGTTGACTGGCAACCTTCAGCAAATCTCCATTTCAAGATCTTTGTGTTGAAGTACAGTCAAGAAAACTACTCACTCACAACATTAGAGACAACCAGCAAGAAATGTGAAAGGGCTGAAAGTACATAAAAAAATAAATGCATGTAGAGCTGGGTATCTCTTGGCCTGTACATGAAAATATGCTTTTCTGCATGACACTGCCTTAGCATTCAAGGGATTTATCTCCCACTTTTCTCCCAGGTGTAAATTTCTCCATACCTCAATACTCTAAGTACAAGATGGGGAAAACGATTATTTTTACTTCACCATGTCTATTTGGTTTATGACCTGTTTGGAAACTAGCTATGCTATCATCATTTTTGTTGCCTATTATCACAGCTTCTTTGTTTTATTTGGAGACTGGTAGAAGGTAAGACACTACAAAGATGACATGATGGGATGCCAGATGAAAAAAAGTGTCATATAGTAGGACATATACAGGAGCCAAATATAGTGCAAGAAAATGAAATAGTGTGGCTGATTTGGAATGCCTGTAAAGGTTCAGACATACTATTTACAAATTATAATATTGAGAAAAGGCAAAACACAAGAGCTCAATAGCAGTTATAGGCCATGTTTGTTAGGGCAGTTATGTCATGAGATCTGTTGCATGAAATGACACTTTATAATGGGCAGGAAACATTGGAGTGACAGATTTCAAGAAGGCTGCTGGGAACTTTCGGATCCTCCATGAGTTGAAAAACATTGGATAAAATATGTCTATCTGAGTTTAAGAACTAAATAAAGTATCTGAAGTTGGAAGTCTAAATTACTATTTAGATGTCTAAATATAAATAAGCTGATGAATGGGATGCAATCAAAAGCAAAGCTAAATATATTAAGTCATCACACCAGTATTTTTTTAGTAAAAAATTCTGCTGTCAGAGGATGGCATGATATGTACATTATTATTTCACAATATACTAAATCAAACCTATTAAAATTGCATTTTTTTTGTCCTTAATATGTACATTTTAGTTTAGGTGAGCATTGATTTCCATACATTTCTGCATGTATCTAGATAATGAATGTGACAGGATACTTGTTCCTCTGTCTGAAGTTCTGAGGTATGGATGACATGCCTCATTCTTTTTTCAATTATTACACTTACTCAATTAAAGATGAATTATCCAAAAGATGAATTATTAAAAAAAGTAATACTGGAAAATGACGTTCTTAAATTCACAGACTATGAAAACAAAATTTCACAAATGGTCTAAGATGCATAAAAATCTTAAGACTTTAACGTGTTAAGATGATTTTTAATTGGTGAATACTTGGTCAATATCATAATTAACAACTAAAGTCCAGATTCAGTGAACCAAACTTTCCCCTTAAAATAGCAGTCAAAACCACAGTTAACCCACTATTTTCAGTATGTCTCAAGTATTTAGTTGTACACTAAATGAAAATAACACTGCAATTAGTCATTTGAAAACTAAAATCTACTCACTTCCCTGAAGGCATTATTAGCCTACAGAGAATATAGTTGGATACAAAGGCAAACAAAACCAACTTTTGAAACATTTTTCCCTAGTATCCAGACATGCATATCACTGGGGTATATGAGCCTCTGTGCTTGATGCTTCTACTATAACCACAAAGGTTATTTGACCTTGAAGGTCTTGTCCAGTTCTGAATCTGAAAGGTATATTACAAATGAGCTGTATTTTTTTCCAGTTTAAAGGAAGTTGAACTCTGAAAACTTTAAATTGGTTGTGAATAACAGAGGGCATATTGACATCAGCAGAAACAAATAGCTCTTAAAAACCTGGTGGTTTAAAAGCTCGTTCTTTAAAATCTGTTCCAATAAATTTGTAAAGAAAAATAAATCCAATAATAACATGGAATAAGACACATGAAAGGAATGCAATATAAAATGTTATGACACAACATGGAATACCTTTTTTCCTAAAATGTTCTAAAGATCATCTGATTGTTCAACTAGGCATAGCACTGACCTTAGAATTTCACCAAAAAACTGTTGTGTCAAACCCAACAACTTGTGAAGGACACACAAACTTTCTGTTAGAGTTACATCCATATGATAAACATAGGTAACTGATTTAATCCTTAGCTACTGGCAGCGTTGAAAATGTGTCTGTTTTTCAGATCAAATATCAAAGACCATTTTTTAGTGGCTGAAATTAAGAATTTCATAAGTGTTATACAAAAATCATGAAATCAGGATCTACATTTCATTGCAGATGGAAAGAGTTAAAAGTCATCTCTTTTCATCTCAGCAAGAATTATCTGTTTTCCTGAAGGGGACAACCTGTCATCTGTCATATCAAAGTAACCCAATTAAAATTAGACAATATGAAATAATACAATCTAAACCAATTGCTTCAGACAATTGAAAATATGAAACCATGTTACTTTAGAAAAAAAATTAAACCTTCCGCATGTTTTTTGTAAAATTACTGAATAAAGTAATTCTGTAAAATTAAAAGTTGTGACTAGAAATCCTCCTTTTGAGAGGTTAACTAAGCTAACTAAAACTAAAAGAAACGGTTCCCTTCAGATAACTGAATTTGAGACTCAGGTATACTCAGTTTCACTATAGCTTTCCAGTAGTTGAATATCTTTAATATTCAGGCAATTGTTTTAATCTTTCTCAACAGAAAGAGGGTTACTGCCTAAATAAGGCAAAATACTAATTTTCATACCATTTTTTCCATACTCATCTTTAAAAACAGTAATAAATTCTCAAGGTAATCTAGGAATATCAATTTAGCCATTGTTAAAAGTAGAGAAATAAACACCCCTTCCTTCTGTTAATATTTTTACATGCTTTATAATATAAATGGATCANCTAAGCTAACTAAAACTAAAAGAAACGGTTCCCTTCAGATAACTGAATTTGAGACTCAGGTATACTCAGTTTCACTATAGCTTTCCAGTAGTTGAATATCTTTAATATTCAGGCAATTGTTTTAATCNGAAACTTGTTATTTTATGCGCTCCATTTTGCTAATTCCATGGAGTGAGTCACAAAGGGAAAATTATTCTGTTTATTAACAGCTACTGACCAGTAGCTTTTACTGGAAATATTCTTGTATTTTTTAATGGTTAAAATAAAAATTATCTTAAATCATTCTGCTATTATCAAAGAATCCAGTCATTAAAAAATATCAAATATCATGTATTCAGTTAAGGTTTCAGCAGACAATGCTGAATTAATATTAGCATAAAAATTGCCGTTTAGCATAGTGTGCAAATGAAACTGAACTATTTCTGTTTTAATGAGATGAAACTATAATAAGCTGTAAATTATACTTGTTGGCCAATCTTCTTCAGTTTTGTAATTGTCAGCTTTCAACATTTTTAGTGGTTCTTCTCTCCCCTCTCTACTCTTGTCCCTGCCCACAAATACTATCTTGAAAATATCAAACAAAATAGTAAATCTTCATGTATAGACCTGGACAACTCTGTGGTTGTCTTCGAATGTCAAATATATGGATTTCAAGTAAACCTGCTAATTTACTGGAATATTTACCACTATCATTTCTTTTCCCAGTAGGAGCCAAATTCCCATCCTCAAGTGAACCCATCTATGAGTGAAAGACCATACCCACTTAACTCAGGCCAGAATGTTTAGAAACAATATAAGTACCCACAAATCTACTTACAAAATACTTTAAAAATGAAAGAGCATAAATAATAAGTCATATTTAATCAACATGTTTAATGTAATAATAATTTAGATTTTTTTCTTCATTATTAAACTATTGTTTAAGAGGTAGAGGTGTAGGGTAATTTTTGCTGAGTCAAAGTGCAGGTATGGATTAACTCTTCCCAAAAAAGAGAAGGTGGCTCTTTGTAAGCAGGTAAGAGTGGAGAGATTGTAGAGGAGCTGCATGAACGCTAAACAGGTGTCTTATGAGTAAAAGAAACATCAATTTAGTTTCTAATATTGTGACTTGAATTTCCAAGAAGATATAAATCAGGATTATATTCAGAGACAGCAAGACTTTCTGCAAGTTTATAGGATCCTTCAAGAAATAACTTGACTCTAACTTAGCCTGAAAATGACTTGTTAAAAGATGTCCTCTACTTTTAATGAGACATAGTGTTTCAAAGTGTCTTCAGTCCGAATTAACAAAACAGGTAATGCATTCAAAGGGCAGAGGTATGAAACAACAACTTCATTTACAGATCATATGCTGAGGACAGAAGAGCAAAAGGCAGGCCTTGGCAGAGTCCACATTTCAAAGATACAAAAGTTTAGTTTGAATCAGTTGCAGTAATATAAAGATGAATATATTAGTGATCCGAAAATGCAGGTTAAACGATCTCATTATTCTGGAACAGTAGATTAAAGTCCCAACAGGATACTCATCTGTCTAGGACACCCAAAGTGAGCAACGACAGTTTACATTAGGTCATATGGTTTAATTATCTTGCCAACGCAGAAATTTTGCATGTAAAAGTGCCATAATGGGTGGAAGACTATAGAGCACTTCAGTGGTGAGGGATGTAATTTACATACACAGGTACATATCTAACCTACCCGTCAGGAGTGTTGTCAGGCTTTATCTGGAGAACTTTCAGCTCTTCACGTGGAAATATTACAAAAAGTTAAAGCACTGCTAATATGAATTACAAACCCACCCTTGCCTTATTTACAAATAGTAGAAATATTTTCATCTCTTCACTGATATTCAGCATGCTGAATGCTGGTTAGGTGCCACTGGGCAGATAAGGTGTTAGAAATATAAAGGAAAAAGTAATAGATACCTCAAAATGAAACTCTTTGTTTCATTCAGCATCTTACTACACTTATCCTAACTTGAACAATAAACTTCAACAATGCCTGAAGGAAAGTAACACCTGTCACTGAGCATAAGAAAACAGGGAATAAGGTCACCTTTCATACTTAGCAGTTCTGCGAAAATCTACTGGCCATAAAGCATTCAACAAAATTCTTTGGTCTTAAAAAGATTTCTTCTTAGTTTAAGACAGCATGATTTTCCCCCCAAATTCAGGTTCAAATCCAGACTTCCAAAGGAAGAACTGAGATATTCCTCTACAGTTTTATGTTAATATCTTAAGCATAAAATATCTAAAAACTAGTTAAATACTGTGCTGAAAAGCAGTTCAGAAAGAAACTTTTTTCCTTCCCCCACTATAAAATACACAAAAATTTCTAGAACAAGCAAATAAGTAAATATCTGCATGAAACATTTCATCTTGGTTTGGGTAAGAGAAGAGTTATGCCATGAGAGAAGAGCATAGCACTGGTCAGATTCAGTTCCCCATGATACTTTAGTGAGCTGAGGTGACTCATCATGTCGTGAGAACATAACAAAAAGTTTATTTCATATTATTAT
>VYZW01036819.1:9868-26671 GCA_013401315.1 Balaeniceps rex | reverse complement strand
TGGAAGAGCCTTCAAGTCAGCCATGCCAGGTGAGCAAGCACGGAGAAACCAGAGAACACTAATTTGAAGTGCTGACGGTAAAACGTCGTTCTCTCCCTAAGCAAAGCATCATGATTTTTATTTGATGGCAGTTGCAGGCGAGACACTGTACATGGATCAAAATTCAGACAGTTTCTGAGTATTCACACGTGTGATGTACCTGCTGGAGACAACGGCCAAGCTACATGAAGAGCAACGGTAGGTACCTGGTTGTCTGAGGACAGTAGCAAGGAAACTGTCATGCATTAGGCCAAGATTTGCAGGAGTTAAGTGCTGATTTTCAGAGCATGACTATAATTCAGCTTCAAATAATGTGATAAGACAGGCAAAGGCAGAAAACTCTGCTAAACTCTCTGACAAGGGAACAGAAAATCCTCCACAGTTACAGAGACTCTAAGGACTTCTTCTCTCATTTGTAATTAACTTCTTCCATATAAACCCAGCCTGACCTTGTCAGTACAGTATTGTCCAGACCTTTCATGTGTCATACGGTATATGGCTTGGTAGCATAGCTTGTGTCTCAATGTCAGCGAGTGTCTGGGGCTTGGGATTTTTTTATTGTTTTTTTCCCTCCACTTTATGATTTCAATGGCTAAAAGAAAAGCAGTAAGAGTGTGGATGTCAAAAAATGTCTTCACGTCTTTGCAAGAGTATTAAAGGTTGGGAAAGTACAGTTATAAGATGGAATGAAGGAAAAAAAAAAGAAAATTAAAATTTCTCAACTGAGGTATCAAGACCCTTAAGGTCAGGTGGAGAAAATGTGTTTTCTCTACTTTCAGAGTGATCGGATGCAAACTATCTTTGGTTGCGCTTATAGTTTAAAGGCAAATTAATCACATAAAAGAATGGTTTGGATTTTTAATTTTCATTTTGCTTTGTTTTTAATTATAGAGACTGAGAAGAACACTGAGGGGTTTTAGGTTTGTTTGCTTGTTTCTTTCTTTGCTTTTAAAGTGATTAAATGCAGTTGAAGACTCAAAGATTTAAGTACGACTCCAAAACCTAGCGAATTGTCTATATGGAAAGCTAATATAAAGTAAACTAGAGGATGATTATACAGACTGCTTTGAGGACCAAATTCATTCCCCGTATCACTGACATCTCAGTGAGGTATCATAATTTAGCTGTGCTGCTTTACGGTAGCAGCA
Source organism: Balaeniceps rex (assembly GCA_013401315.1). Taxonomy (NCBI): domain Eukaryota; kingdom Metazoa; phylum Chordata; class Aves; order Pelecaniformes; family Balaenicipitidae; genus Balaeniceps; species Balaeniceps rex. The sequence goes on along the minus strand of VYZW01036819.1, from coordinate 25,484 downwards.
AAGTTGAACTGCTGTACCAACGCTCAGTATTAGACCACGTCTCACACATGAACTAAGTTAGCTGAAGGTTTCCAAGTTTGCTGCCAAACACACAAGCTCATTGCATGGCTTATTCTTTTCCTGGCCTTGAAGTTCAGAACAAGGATTTCACTTTCCTTTACTAAGGCAACACTCAACTGACCACTGCATTTTAATTGCACGTTCGTGTACATGTGTGTCCATGTTTATTCATGGTGTGCATACATATGCATGTACTGTGTGTAAGAATTTGTGTACACGGATTTCTACAATATATTATTTTCACTTGAACTGATGTTGTGATGAGAATCTTCCAGAAACTGTGTTTGCTGCAGTGGTCAGTTTTTAAAATTAAATATGACATCTACATGAAACACAGAAGGTGCTCAAATGCCTTTCAAAATCCATTCTTTCTGGGACCCTGATGAAATTGTCTTTGTACTTGTTGAGAAGTGAGTAAGGTTTCCCCAAGATCCAGCAAGCTTGCTTAATGGCCAATTTGAAATTCATGAGGTCTTCCTTTTGGATCTGGAGTTATTAAAAAAGAGAAAAAAAAAAAAATCTGTGAAACTCCCCACCCATCTTCACAAAATTTTCAAAGGCTTAAGCTTGTTTCATAAGATTACAAAGAATGTTATGGCACACACAAAAAAAAGAAATCAGTAACGTTTAGAATCTCCTACAAATTATACGAAGATGACTTGAAAAACTCCAGCTTGTCAGTTTGCAAAAGTTCTGCTAAACCCCTGAGATAGAAATTCAGATATATGTTAATTTATGCATTTATTTTCAATCTCCCCAAGGGAAAATGTATTAAGAGCTGGACATTTTACTACATATTTGCACTGCGCAAAATAGGCAAATGTAAGTGCAGAAGGGAAGGAAACATGAATAGAAATGAAAATTGTATGTAAGAGGAGAGATTTTCACTATGCCAAAGTTTAAATATTTATCTTTTTCTTTGTTTTTTTCAATTTTTATTCTCTTTACCTCTACCTTCATGGAGCCCTGAGCCATGAAATTTATCCTAGGCTTTATATATGCCATGAAAACTTTGCATATAAAATGTACATCTACTGCTTCTCAGAGGGGAACAGAAAGTCACCATCTTAGGTAAAAATCAAGAATAAGCTTCGCAACTCCCAGATTCACATAGTAAGTTCAAATGACAGCTAAAGAGCTGGACAAGTGATAAGAGTGCTACAGCAAACCTGAGAGCATGTGGATGTGGAAGGGGTTTTAAAAACACTTAGATTTTTTTTTCTTTTCTGTGGCTGTAAGTTTGAGCAGTCCTGAGGGTATCTGCTGAGGCAAAACTTTGACTACTGCTGTAGGACTATTGAAATAAATGGGATCTCCTGCAACATTTGAGTCCTATCCCATAAAATATCCCTGCATGTGGAGTTCGTGATGGTCTGTGCTCGCTGTGTTCCTGTCAGCAAACCAGGGGGTGGACAAACAGCTTGTTCATCTCCTTTGCATTGTGCATTGCAAGTGTAGGTAGATCCATGTAACATGATGGGAACTTCATATCCATGCTTCTTTTGTGGATCCCCTTCCTGCTTACTTCTGTGGCATCGTACGCCTGCACTCTGTTTCCTCCTTGTTTCACAGTAATGTCCCACACTAGCACTGGAGGCTGAATTAATGTATTCAACCTACAGGAGCCCTAAGAAGCTTCGTGTAACAACATCTTCAGGTTCTTTCACAAAAAAACCCCAAACACCAAAACACAAAAAAGCAAAATCACAAAGCCCCCCAAACTTGTGGGTTTTACTGTTTTGTTTAAGAACTTATAAAGCAACCTGCACATGACATCCCAAGTGTTAACAAACTTACTTGCTTTATCTGGACAATTCGCTGTCTACAAGTCAGGTCTTGAATTCCCCAAGAAGCCATTCTTCTCTGTCTCTTTTCTGTACATATCCTTGAACTGATCAGCCACATCAGCAGTGTTAGGTATGAAATAAGAAGCCTGACCTTTGGAATTGGCTCTCCCGACTGATCAGCTCAGCACTGATGTACCTGGCACATTTTGACAGCGCTGGGAGTTGCACGTGGGAATTGCACATGTCTAGATGGGAAAATATTTTAGCGAGAGGAAAATTCTATAGAGAGGGGCATGGTGCAGGGAAAATTTGGCTGAGCAGAGAGCTGTAATTTGGCTGGTTATTTTCCGGCCATCCTGTGGTGTATAAAATCAGGTTACCCTCAGTATTGAATTGCCTATGCATTCACTGAGTTCACAGTCAAGGAAAAGAACGTCCTATAAATACAAAAACAATCTATGTGGAGCTTCTGAGCAGCATCAAAGACCAGAAGACCAGAAATGTCAGCATATGGTCAACTCTTACTGTCCCAATCCCTCTGAAGGTAGGATCTGAGGCTGTGCAAAAAATTCTTCCTTAAAAGATAACTTGTTTTTGATAAGGCTTTGAGTGTCTGAAGTTTATTGCGATGATTTAATTGCGTCCTTGGTACCAATTATGCTTCCTAAGACACTCTGTTTCACGTACATTTGTGCTTTGATGCACAGCTGTATCTGAGCATTTTGTCATGGTTGCTTCACCCAGACCATCACTAAGAGCTCTTCTCCCCAACTGCAGCAGCAAATCTATGGTTTTCAGTGGCTCTGTCGTCTTTAGGGAGCAGATGCGACAAGCATCTGTGAGTTTTAAAGATGAATCTGGGACTGCCAGAAAACAAATCCAACAGATGAGGGATCAGAAATCCAAAAATCTGTGTGTGGCTTACAATTCACACTGGCTCCTATGGACCTCCCTTGCACCCTGAGAGACTGTGGTGCAGACCTGACCCCCTCACACATTCATATTCTCTCTGAATGACCTAAGAAGACAGTTACCTTTTTAGCTGCAACTGCGAACACCCTTACACATCTTTCACGAAGGAGAGGCTGCCCAGAGCTCTTGCAGTGTCTTTCTTTTACACTTTTTTTTATTTACAATCACATCTAGCTCATGTTCTCTGAGGTTATCTGGACACCCATGAGAGACCAAGCAAGGGCTGAGGGATGTAATCATATATCCTCAAGCTTCAAGGGCCCTATGTGCCTTTTGTCATAGGTTTCTGCTCCTCTGGTAGAAGGATAGAGCTGTATCCCCTTTTACCATGGTTAATGGCACCTTCTTTCCCTGGATGTGCTATGCTATCCTTGCTGTGGATACAAAACCCCAGGGTTCCTTCACAGCCTCCATACAGTGTAAAATATTAGCTTCAGGAATACAGAAAATGACAGAAAATGGCAGGAACGTTGGGATCACCTCCCAGGCCAGCAGTGTGCTGTAACGTTTCTATCACCACGAACAGATTCATGAAAGCAGTGGAGTGATGTGCCGTGTGGTCAGGGCACCCAGCGTGGTGCTGCGCAGCGGTGGTTCCAGCAGAAAGGGTGATAGCCTGTAAGTCGGTAAAGTTCGCTGTAAAATGACATACCACTCCTTTGATGAGGAAAAGGCTTTTGCTTAAGTAATGACATCAATCTTAAATAGATCTGACAATAATACTTGCCATCAGTGGAGCTTAAAGAGCTTTCCGTGGGAAGCTAGGGTCAGCGGTCAGATGTGAAGTGACTTTCCCAGCTCAGCAGCAGAAGCAGGGGCAGAATTAAAGTCCTGTGAATTACAGCGCATCTTTCTTTGGGCAGTACTAGTGTGTCCCTCTCTAAAGCATTGCACTCCCTCACCTTGATCTATGCGATCATACCCTTACCACAAAGAAAAGCCATGTGACAAATGCTTGTGGGAAGAGCCTGTTCAAATGCTGCCAGCACATCTTGGCATGGTTGATTACCATACATACACTGCTTGTTAGACAGCAAAGAAAGACTTTCTTGCAGTTAAGGTATGTAACTCAGAAGAAGTCAGATTGAAATTGCACCTCTGTTACCAATCTCCTTTCTGATGCTGGGCATGGCTGTTAATTTATCAGATACAAACTATACAACAGGGAAAACATCTTGCAACCCTGGTGAAAAGAGCTATTTAAAACAGCAGATACAAACAAATGCAGATTACAAATGAATTTTGTTTATATGGAACAATGTGATCATTTCAGAAGTGCAAATATCAGAACTTTCTCTTTTCTTTTGCTAGTCAAGCAATTTAATATTTTACAAAATTTCCTGTCTCAAATCCAACTGCAAATGCAGACAAAGGTTTTGTTGGACTGTGGGTGAAGATGATGTTTAAATTTATGGGAAGAAAAGAAACAGTTTTGCCTCCTGTACAAAAACTGGACAGGTATCTTCACTGTTTCCTTTTGCAATCTGCTGAAATGTGGCAGCTCTGAACAAGCTCAGCAGCAAGCACAGACATGGACAAACTCAGTTAAAAGCTACTGCAGCTTGGCTGTTTAAAGATATAGCAAGTTCATAAAGGATGCCAATCTGAAATACCCCATAACTTCATGGCTTGAGTTCCCTGAACCACTACAACTTGCAAGAGGCTGTAGACATCACGCTAAGATTTTTTAGCCGTGACAAACTGGCTGCTTTTCTGGCAGAGAAGGCAAAAGGACGAATGGAGTTGCAGGGAATTAAAACTAATTTGGGACACAATAAAGCTTCCTTTCTGTGCTCCTTGTCGGCATCCTTTATGCGTGGTGGGATTAAATGTGAGGAACTCTCCGACACGGTTAAGACCAGGCTGTGCTCTCAGTGCGTACCTCACAGGAGTCGTGCAGCAGAGAGCCATGGCACACCCTCTCCCTGGCCCCGTTGCCACCCAGTGTTGTGACCAACCATCTTAATACGTGTTGTTGTACTGCACTGCTCCGTGCTGCCTTTGAATGCAGAAAGTGGTCACCTCTATACAACGTGAGCTCTAAGTATTTCTGTAGCTGTTGGTAGCTTGTCATCAATGCCTGTGTCTGATGAGCCGTACATCCGTCTGTATGGCGCGATGTTTGTAGGCGTGGGTGGGAGTATTTCTGTGAATCTGGCATTGTGTGCATGTGCTTCTCTACTAGCGTGGATGTTCCTGTTTGTCTGAGTCTGATGGAGGAGTGCTTCTGGACCTCTGTGAAGAGGAGAAGAATTTATAAATGTTTTGGGACATTTGTGCGAAATAAGGGCTGGGGATGTCTGCTCATCTTTGTGTAAAAGTGTTTCTTTGCCTTTCTGTGTGGAAAGGAGGGAGCTGGGTACTTGTCAGTACTTGTGTCTGTGTCTGTATGTCCCTCTCACTGATAATGAAGGGCCTTCAATAAGCTACGATAAGCTCTCCTATACTTCTTCTTCAGTTTTATATTCCCCTGACTTTTCCAGGTGTTCTTCAGAAACTTGCATTAGGGATTTTATAACATTTAGAGCTGTCAGGATTCCTCTACCCTCTGAGTAGGCCAGGCAATTGCATCTCAAGCATGAAAATAAGGTGAGTAGGTCACTGTTTCCTTCCGTGTTCTCCGGCAATAGTTTTCTTCTCCCTGTCCTCTTTATTTTCCCCTCCCTTACAGTGCTCTTTCTACCCTGGAGCTTCTTCCCACAATCAAATACACCTAGATTCAAGGTTTTTTGTAGGTCTCAATTTTAGCAGAACCTTAGAAATCACGTTTCAGAAAAGATATTTTCTGTAAACACATCTCACTGGAGTTGTAACTTGGAGCTTGTTAATAGATTCACATTCTCTATATCTAGGTTCGCATTATCTATAGGTAAAGGATCCAAACCACTTCCTTGTTCTCACATCTTGTTCATTCACAAAGTAAACCTGGGTATGCACACTGGATAGCAGATCTGATGTCCTTCAACAAGATTGTGACCTGGACAGGTAGAAGACCAGGATCCTGAAGCACTTCACAGTACTCCCCGGGAGGTACGTCTGGACACAACAACACAAACTATACCTAAAATATTAGCAATGCAGCTGATGATAGTTTTTCCATGTTTTGCCATAAAGCCCATAAGTGCCTAGAAAAAAATGCTTCTACTTGGAGCTAGGGCTTCCAATAGGCACCAACCAGCCAGCTACCTGCTTAGCACAGCAGCCTGCAGGGAGGGATGAGATGGGGTGAAGAGAAAAGCAGCTGAGTCCCCACTGATATCATCATGCCAAACCCACAGAAAAGAGGTGTGTGGCATTCGTGGGGAGTGGTGGTGGTCACACCCTCAGCAGCCTCATCTGCTCTTTCACCTCCTCTTTTCTCCCCATGGGCAACCAGAGAGACACCAGGCCTGCCCCACACTTCTTTGTCCCGTGCTCGCTCTCCTGACCTCCTTCTCCTTTCCCTGCTGCAGGACTGGTTGGAAACTGGATGCTCCTCCAGGACTTGCTGCAAAGCCTTGAGCCTGTGTGAAATAATCCTCCAGAGTGTTAAGTGCCTAAATCTTTACCTGAACACCAAATTCTGGCTAATTCCAGGAGAGGCTGTGGCTAAAGCCAGTGATTAATCATTTGGACAACGAAATATGGAAACTAGGGAAAATCTAGCATCCACCTGTTAATTCCCTGAAACTGTAGTCATTCAGGAACTTCAAACTCTGAGTCCTATGGGAAGAATGAAGCTATCTAGACCAAACTAAGAGAAACTAAGATCAAAATATTACACTACAGACTGAGAAAGCAGGAAAATGAAGGTGACCTCCAAGTCCTGCTGAAGAAATTGTACAATCAGATGGCATTTTCCCTCCCTTCATCAACTATTCAAAACTGTTTACCAAATATATGTATTTTCTCCAATAAAACCATGGTGTGAATTTAGCTTGTGAGCAGATGGTTCTAAGTACATAAAATTTAAAATCTGAAATTCAAGATGGTGTGAGCAGACACATAAATCATATGATATGTTTTTCTGATTGGATGAGCAAACCACAACTCTTAAAAGCAGACTTCCATTGCAAATAGCAGCATTTTGTGAAATTCACCTTCTGTTAGTATTTTTTAATAGTTGTCTAAAATTAGCTGTTCCCAGGAACATCCCAGCCAGCAAACTCATTAACTAAAATAACTGCAGAAAACAAACACAGAGTGGGGGCTAACCTAGTCACTGAGAACATGTTTTAAAAATTCAAGTAAATATTAGTAGAACGTTTAAAAGCACAGTTTGTCCAGTTCTATCAAAAGTTCACATGTATTACAATTGTGCAGGAAAAAGATAATAAATAAAAAAAAACCATACAAATCTTCTTAATGTAAGAAAACAGAATTGAGAAAAGCATAACCTCATGAAAACATTGACAATTCAAATAACAAAATGTACATTCTTCTCACACAAAACCATGCTTACAAAAATTTCTTCAGCTTTGTTCAAATAACATTGAAAATTTTGATGAGTCTGGAGAGCTAACCGGGTTATTACCTTGAACTTCAGACACTTGCCTAACACCTTGTACCAAATGTTATCTGACTTGAGAAACAAGACCAAAACCAAATTTCTGCTCTCCTGTGCCCTCCCCTCTCCCCACCCCAAGCCCTGTGCTACCTTGTCACTCTTTTACAGAGCCTCATGAAACCCTTCTCCCATTAAAACACAGCAAACCTTGTGTATAAGTATTGCAGATTTCTGGGACATTTTCATCTATATAGGTTTGATCAGAAAATACACGCTCATTAAATCTATCATCTTGCAGTAGGTTATAGTAGTCTGAATAGAGCTTCCATAAGGAAATTTTATTTTAACATAAAGATTTGTGTTTAAGGTAGGGACTGTGATGTAAGACAACTGGGTTCAGAATCTGGATTTTGATATTTTAGGAATTATTTGTAGACCATGATTTTGAAAGAATTTTGTTGTTTTGGTGATAGAATAAGAATATCTTATGAATTATATTTACTCTGAGGTTAAAGAAACAAATCCCATTTAATGTTTTCTAAGGTGTTGTGGTGAAGTAGGAGAATTTAAGACATTACTGTTTATGGGGACCTTTCTTATATCACTCCTCTGCTTTTAGAAGAATTAATTTGGTGTGGGGCAAAATACACTAATACTTTCTGGAGGGGATGTTTCTGTCTCTATAACAGTGAACTGACAAAACCTTTGGCAGACATCTGAGTCCTTTCAGCAGGTCTCCATCTTTCTCCAGGAACTGGTTCCACTCATATAAAGTAAGCAAATAAAGCAGCTTCTCTCCAGGTTAGAGAAGACTTAAGAGCTCAGAAAGCCAACCATGTCCTGGGCTGCAACAAAAGAAGCATGGCCAGCAGGTCAAGCGAGGTGATTCTCCCCCTCTACTCTGCTCTTGTGAGACCCCACCTGGGGTACTGTGATCAGCTCTGGGGTCCCCAACATAAGAAGGACATGGACCTGTTGGAGCCAGTCCAGAGGATGGCCATGAAGATGATCCGAGGGCTAAAGCACCTCTCCTATGAAGACAGGCTAAGGGAGTTGGGGTTGTTCAGCCTGGAGAAGAGAAGGCTCCTGGGACACCTTATAACAGACTTCCAGTACCTGAAGGGGGCCTACAAGAAAGCTGGAGAGGGACTTTTTACCAGGGGAAGTAGTGGTAGAACCAGGGGTAATGGTTTTAAACTGAAGGAGGGTAGATTTAGATTAGATAGAAGGAAGAAATTCTTCCCTATGAGGGTGGCAAGGCACAGGAACAGGTTACCCAGAGAAATTGTGGATGCCCCATCCCTGGAAACATTCAAGACCAGGTTGGATGAGGCTTTGAGCAATCTGGTCTAGTGGAAGTTGTTCCTGCCCATGTCAGGGGGGTTGGAACTGGATGTTCTTTAAGGTCCTATATTGGGTTTGCGTGGCAAGGTTTTGGTAAAGGGAGGAGGCTACAGGAGTGGTTTCTGTGAGAAGCTCCTAGAAGCTTCCCATATGTCCAATAGAGCCAACGCCAGCCGGCTCCAAGATGGACCTGTCGCTGGCCAAGGCCAAGCCAATCAGCAACGGTGGTAGTGCCTCTGTGATAACATATTTAAGAAGGAGGGAAAAAAAAAAAACAAAGGGACACAAACGACAGNCGAAGGAGGCTGTGACCCTGTGGGAAGCCCGTGCTGGAGCAAGCTCCTGGCATGACCTGTGGACTCTTGGAGAGAGAGGAGCCCACGCTGGAGCAGGTTTGGTGGCAGGACTTGTGACCCATGGGGGTCCCATGCTGGAGCAGTCTGCTCCTGAAGGACTGCACCCTGTGGGAGGGACCCACACTGGAGCAGTTTGTGACGAACTGCAGCCCATGGGAAGGACCCATGTTGGAGAAGTTCGTGGAGGACGGTCTCCCATGGGAGGGACCCCACGCTGGAGCAAGGCAAGAGTGTGAGGAGTCCTCCCCCTGAGGAGGAAGGAGCGGCAGAGATAACGTGTGATGAACTGACCACAACCCCCATTCCCCGTCCCCCTGCGCCGCTCGGCAGGGAGAAGGTAGAGAAAATCGGGAGTGAAGTTGAGCCCGGGAAGAAGGGAGGGGTAGAGGGAAGGTGTTTTAAGATTTGATTTTATTTCTCATTACCCTACTCAATTTTGATTGGTAATAAATTAAACTGATTTTTCCAAAAGTCGAGTCTGTTTTGCCTGTGACGGTAATTGCTGAGTGATATCTCCCTGTCCTTATCTCGACCCATGAGCTTTTTCATTATATTTTCTCTCCCCTGTCCAGTTGAGAAGGGGAGTGATAGAGTGGCTTTGGTGGGCACTTGGCATCCAGCCAGGGTCAACCCACCACAGGTCCCTTCCAATCCAAACCATTCTAGGATTCTTTCAGGATTAAACTTGGAAAAGGTGTATCAGGTAGACCTAAAATTAGAGCCTCTTATCTTCAAAGACACCCCTAGCATACAGATGTGTGAAGATTTAGATACCCATCTAAAGTAAAAATGGAAAGTGATGAGCAATTTTACATTAATTTTAATTTATGTTAAGGTCTAATAATGTTATTTAATTTTATTCTGTGTATGTTTTTTAAACTGAACCACCCTGTTTCACTCTCTCCTGTGACCTTATGTCAGCCTGACAAGAGCAAAGGTCCTTGTTATTTTGTGACCCCAGACAAGACGTTTGATTTCCTTCTTAACACCTGCTTTGCAACAGGAGTTCAGCTGGCCATAACCATTGTCCTGCTTCTAGGTGAAGAAAGGGCTTATAAACAAGCTTTGCAGTAATGGGAGACTATTATAAAAACATTCTTGTTAATGTTTTTTATCATGGCTCTCTTTCTCTAAAGATCGTCACCTCAGTCTTTCTCTGAGAAATAATCCAGGAAGGGAAGTGTGTAAAAGACCCTGGAAAAATAGTGGCAGTAACTGGAAGAGCATCATTGGTCGGTCATGTTCCTGGGTTAAAACCAGAAGCCCACATTTTTCCCCAGGCCCATCTCCCACTGAAACTGATGAGCAGTCAACACCAGTGGGTCTGCTGCTTGTTATGGGAAAGTGATTGTTTTACAGTTCAAATTTTTGTTGGATGAACAGAGACCTGCTGCACCCATGAAAGCAGGAGCACGCTGAACAGATTTTAATATTAGTTTGTTTTGAAACCAAATGTAAACACACTAATATAGCATAACTGTATAAGCATTTTTGTACCTAATGGCCCATAAAAATAGTACAACCAGTGCTAGTAACAGAACATAAGCCTTCTGCTGACAGTGCCGGGCCCCTGTCCTGGCCTCTTGGACTTGTTATCAGCTTGCTACGAGAACTTGTTTTGTGAACCTGAGCGTGGTACCAGATTTTCCCTGTTATCATGTCAGTTTAAATGTGGGATAGCAGCAAAGGCCTTGAAGGTATGGGCATGGGTTGAAAACAGAGGACCCAGAACTACAAACAACACACTGATGGGCAATTATTGATCATTGAAGCAGCACAACCTCAAGAGCTGTGAAAAGACTGCTTTCACTGAAGGAAAAGAAGCAACAGCTCAGTGAGGGACAAAAAAAATCCCAGCCAAACAACAGGAGAAGGCATCTGCCTCAGCCTGGGAACATAGCACCCCCCTCCCATTTTGGGCAGCAAGTAGTCAATAACTGGAGTAGTCAATAGTTGGAGGCCGAAAGCTAGACACTATCTAGAAATCCAAACACTTTATAACAGGATGAGATCTCTGATGTTGTGATGGGGTTCCCTTGCAAAAGAGCCTGATCACTTTGACCTCATCTATTAAGATCATCAAGGACTATAGTCATCAGCACTAACTGCATGGCATGGGCTCCATGGCGCTGTGTATTCGTACTTAATTTAGGATTGATTGTTAAGGACTGTCTATGTTGAATATGCAGTGATAATAGTTGCTAACGAGGAGGAACAAACCATTAAAATAATGTGTATTGTTAATGAACATCAGTCTAGTAGAGCTCTGCTTTAAAGTTTAAACGGGCGTGATTGATCAGTCTTCTAAATAATCTCATCACAGCAATTTCCAGTTCCCTCATATATGTATGTATATATATAGATATGTGATATATATACTGACACATATGTATATATACATATATGGATACTTAGTTGCAACGTGTAAATGCCAAGAATAGAAGTGTTAAACACAGCTTACAGAAATATAAGTGAGAATGATAATCATTCCAAATTATTGCAGTTCTGAGACTGAACTGCTGGGAATATGAAAGCATGGCCTTTATTTGAGACAAATTTCTTGAACAGGAGATGGACAGCATAAGAATCTGGTCATCATCAATTCTTTCCATGACTTAACAAAACAGGACAGGATACAGAAAAACACTGTGTACTTCCATCTAAACATTCCAGGTTGTGTCAAGGTAGACTAAGTGTTAGCCACATTGCTACCGAGTAATCTTTGTTCAACAAAAATAAACAATAATGTCTTTATATTAAAAGCAGCCAATTTGACTCAATTCTCTTCCATGACAAGCCCAACACTCCAGAAGGCACAGGATTTAATTACTCTAAACAATGGCTAAAACAGAGCAAAGCATGGTAATTTTATTTGCCAGATTCATTGAAATGTATTTAGTTCTTGGTCACATGATTTCATACCTATAGCTTTTATTGGTATACCTATAATGTTCTTTAGAAATCAGATATGCTGGAATTAAGCCTTGGACCCCAGGACAAATGGTGCTGGCTGTCTTATGTCCACACTATTTGGACCTTAATAAATGAATAATGTTTTTAGAATGACAGCATAATGACAAGAGCTAGCGCTTGTCCCATCTAAGTTTAGATAATACATTTACTTAGCACAATATGTTGAGCTAACCATCTAGATTTCTGTATAGATTTGCTTTACAAAGAGATTTCCTGAATATATTTCACCTGGTTTATTTTATGAAGACATGATCTCTTTCTATGAAGTCCCAGAAGCTCTTTAGAAAAGTGTCCCTGAAAGTTCAGGCTCCGTCCACTGATGGTAAAACACATTCAGGTCATTTCCTACCAAGCAGATGTAAAGATCATAACCTTTGGTGTGAAATGGATCTCATACCAGTGAGCACTATCCCTGGCCAATATTCTATCTGAGCAATCAATAGCATTGTCTTTGTAAAATACTTGTTTCTTCAAAAGTAAAGAAAAATAAGCGAGCTTCAAAACTAAAATGGATGAAGGCATTTCTTGATGTTTATTTACTTCCTGTTGTGCTTTCAGAAATCTGAGGCAGGAGACCTGATTTTTGTATCTCAGTTCACCGAACTACTATTGTTGATACGAGGTTCAAGGCAGGTGATTTATTGGTTAAGAAACCTCCAGCTTCTCAGTTGAGAGCAAACTGCAAAGATAGATTTACTAGAGATGAAACTATAGGACTTTTACCATTTTCCTCTTCTCTCCTTCCACTATAACCATTTGGTATGAGGTGTATGCCATATTGCATGCACTCAATTGATGTCTTCCTTATCACCCATGGATAGGAGTCCAAAGAATTAGTCTTCCATGATGTGTGTACCTTTAGATTCATGGGAGAGGAGATGGTGTTGCAAAACATCAAGTCCAGTGTAAAGCTAGAGACTATCTGGGGAGATATTCTACCACTGCTGATGGGTACATTGTGGTTGAGGTAAAGTGTTCTGCCGTGAAGTGAATCAGTGCAGAGTATGGCCCAGGTTTCCTTTCACATAATAAATGACCTATCCAAAACATTCAGGTCTGTTAGCTGATCTTCACCCCTGTTTTAAGACTGATGCATGAAACCATAAGTAAAATCAGAACATATCAGGCACATGTGTTTGTGTTTTACAGGTTCTATGTATGCTTGGTGACCAACTCTCTAGGATATATTGTACATCCAAACTTTAGCCTCACTGGCATAAATGTTTCTGCTTTCAGCTCTGGAAGTCTGATAATGAAAAGCTTGCAGAAATAATTAGACAACTGTGAGCCAGGTAAGTGGAGTTTTTGTCTGTGAGCATTTGAGATAAGGAATGCAATAATAAAATTTGTCTGAATGTATTGAGTAGACTGCTGCAGTTTATGCCTAATCATATACTTAGCAACATTTGCAAACAAGATCAGCAATTACACAGCTAAATGAAACCAGCGTATGTGTCTGGCTATGCCATAGGTGCTATAAGTAACAAAAAACAAGCTAAGATTTTGAGATTCATCTGAAGTGCAGTAGGAAAGAGGATGCAAGAGAGGAGTGCTCTGATCATAATACCACCAAAACAGCAAGAACATCCAACTTTTTGATTGATAAAATTGTTTGTTGTATAAGTTTTATATTAGTCACACAGGTGTTTTGTTAAATAAACTTTAACCTTGACAGGTGCACAGCAGTCTGATTTTCCTGGAAGTTGAAATGGTCAAACCAAAATTCATAGCTGAAGCAAACACCTCTTATTTTTCAGAATCCAGGAGATGATCCTTTAATGCAGTAGTCATCAGCGCCAAAAGATAAATATAGCACATTGACAAGTGTAGATCATTTATACAAAATCACTGGAAATTACGGAAAAGTTGTTTGGAAAAAAAAAAAAAAAAAAAAAAGAAAAGTGGAAGCTTCTTCCAGCTTTAATCCCCTCTAGGTCAGCCTTACCAGAGCACATGCAGCTCTGCTTTGAATATATAAAGATATGCATTCACTGAAAACTTTCATTAAACTTAAATTGAAAAAGATTGGCTCCAATGGGAAAGGGATTTGGTTTTTCAAGATGCAAAACTTGTTTCAAATAAACATTCAGCCTGTTTTGTCCCTTGCTGTTGAACTTCTCTTCTAGTAGAATGTTCATTTGTGTTATCAAAAGAAAAAAAAAAAGAAAGAAAANTTGTTTATTTGATTGTGGTCAGATAGGGAAACTGAGCTTTGATAGACAGCTGTTCTCCTGCTAGTTACTAATAGGTTTGATCTGCCCTGTTTGCCTGTGGTTTTTTATTATTGTTATTATCATTATATAGTCTATCTTATTTTATTTTATTTTATTTCATTTTGCTTTGTTTTGTTTTATTTTACTTTATTTTAAAATGTTTATTATATATTATAAAGGATTGTTAAGTGCTTGGGAAATTCTGGTACTCATGAGACAAGAAAGAACACTTCAATATTTCAATGAATTTCCGAAGTTAAAAGGTGAAAATTTGGAATTCAATTGAGGTATACACAACTTTCAGTGATGTCAGTAAGCAGAACTTGATGCCAGATCTAATGGCAATATTTGATTTTTAAAAATTTTTAGCACTGTGTGAGGATCTGAGCTCCCACTGTTGTTTGGGGTTTTTTTTAGCACAAGAATTTTTCTCAGGTCAGTGGCACTGAGGATGTTTGTCTCAATCTGAAGATGGCTTCCACCATTATTTGTTGTTCTCAGCACCTTGTTGTGAGACCAGAACCTTGTGTGAGCTTTGGCAGTGTTTGCATGGAAAGGTGCAGAAAAGTGGATGCTGCTTTCTTGTACTTCAATTCTAAAAAGAAGTGGCTTAGTGGAAGCTGCTGGAGACTCCAGTAGGGAACTAATGTAAGCAATGACATCTTTAGTTTCTTTGTACCAAGAATCAACCGTGTGTTTTATACAGTAAGGGAATTTTTCTGTGGATAGCATGAAATTTTCAATATAGTAATGAAAACCTAATTCTGCAGATTCAGTAAGTTAAGTTTCTGTCCAGGTCCCTGGGACCTCAATTTTCACTGTGAATGCTGCTGTGCGATAACACGGCTGCATCAGAGGAAACCCTGTGAGAACCAGGGACTGAGGTGAGGGGTAACCCTCTATTTTTCTCTGTGCTGCTTCATCAGCACAGAGATTTCTCAGCTCTGAACTGTTTGTTTTTTTTTTTTTAAATAACTTAGTAATAATCGGCACCAGTAAGGGAATGTGCATAATCTGAAGTGACATTACAATCAAGTACCATTATTTTCAAAATGTGGGTCTAATTCTCCTCTTAGGCTTGAATAAATCAGTTGTAACCTTTCTTTGAAGTTGAGAGCGCTACAGGTATGACAGGGTAAGAAGGGCACAGAACAGCACTTATGCCAGGATGATACCTTATCCTCCACAGACCTACTCTTGATGTCTTTGCATGCCAGCTGTTGAACTTGCTGACCAAGGCAAAATGTCCTTATTAAATCCTTTTTGATTTTTCACAACCAGTGCCAACGTAAACAGAGCAAAAATGTTTTTGTGTTTCCTTCCTGACTATCAGCAACATTACAGTGCCTTTCCCTTGGGTTTCCAAAGGTGTAAGTTGAGTGTGCATTAAAGGATGGTCCTAAGAAAGAAATTATACTGGAATGC
>VYZW01036817.1:5498-16475 GCA_013401315.1 Balaeniceps rex | reverse complement strand
ACTGGGCCTGATGACACACCAGATGAGTCTCCGCTGGCCAGGCAGTCATCAGTCAGCTGCAGAAGTGCTGCCTCTTTGCTCCTTGCAAAGGGCTGATCCTCAATCTTGCTAAGTGGCCATCTTCTAATTCTCTGTGTTTTTTTCTTAGGACTTTATTCCTCAGGAAAACTTGTCAGTAGTTTTTCTGTTTTGTTTTGTTTTGTTTTGTTTTTCTTCCTTGAATTGGTAACTATTATTATCTCAACAATTTTACTTCTGTCTGTGTTTTTGCTTTTCTTGTCTTGCTTGGCTTTTACTTTTGTACTTTGTCACACCTCAGCAATAATTTTCTCTGACAGAAGGCCACCCAGCTGTGCTACACAAAACTGGGTTTTTGGTCACAGGCAGATGAACCCCTTGGCCATGGGTTACAGGGTCTTATAAATTTATGCTTTCTTATCTGGTAACTTGATCAAGGTCATGTGGAGAGCTCCATCTGGGATAAGGACACATATATATTCCTGAAATTATCTCAGTGCCTTTCCAGCTTCTGGCTCCTAAATCCACCATCTTACATTCAGCCTAGCAAAAATCCAGACAAACACCTACAATACTATTTTGTGATCAATGTAATCTAAATCATAGGTGTATGAATAAAAATGTGATAAAAGTTGTTGTGTTTCTTTTGTGTGTTTTTTTTTTCCATGCAGGACATAGAAATGATAGGTGTCAAAATGAAAATGTCAGCATCTGCTCTTGTTATATAATTTTATTTCTTCTGTGTCTACCCATTGAATAAATCTTTCTGCAAAAATATTAGGAATTTTTTAGGTTAATAGATTCTGTCCACTGAAATGAAGTAAAATGTTTTTGTTTCTGCTGTGGAATGGTCACTGGGCTGTTTGATCAGTTCCCAAAATTTAAAGGCCAATAAGAGAGAAGAAATAATGAAAAAGTAAAACTTGATACTTTTTGATCATAAAAGATAGTGGTAAGGACCAGGGTAGAAAAGAACAGGCAATGTACGTGTTTATGTTGTAATGTCTACATCTGAACTGTCACCCTAAAGTCCCTATATATTGTGTGAGAAATTGTTTTGTATAGGAGAGATTATTTGTGCCCTATAGCAGACATCTAAACTAAGCCAGATGAATTACACCCTAAACTGGCAGATGTAATTGCTAAGCCACTCTCCATCATATTTGAAAAGCCATGGCAGTCAGACGAAGTCCCCAGTGACTGGAAAAAACAGTCTGATTTTTAAAACGGGTGAAAAGGAGGACCCTGGGAACTACCAACCAGTCAGCCTCACCTCTGTGCCTGGTAAGATCATGGAACAGGTCCCTTGGAAGCTATTTCAAGCCATATGGAAGACAGGGACATGACCAGAGACAGGCAACATGGCTTCACCAAGGGCAAGTCATGCCTGACTAATCTAGTGGTATCCTGCAATGGAGTGACTGTGTTGGTGGATGAGGGCAGAGAAACTGATGTCATCTACTTTGACTTCTGTAAGGCCTTTGACACAGTCCCATACAACATCCTTACTTCTAAATTGGAGACATATGGATTTGATNATCAACGACATAGTGGGATTGAGTGCGCCCTCAGCAAGTTTGTGGATGACACCAAGCTGAGTGGTGCAGTTGATACACTGGAGGGAAGGGATGCCATCCAGAGGGATCTTGACAGGCTTGAGAAGTGGGCCCATGAGAATCCTGTGAAGTTCAAAAAGACTGAGTGCGAGGTCCTGCACCTGGGTCAGGGCAATCCTCAATATCAGTATAGACTGTGGGATGAATGGATAGAGAGCAGCCCTGCAGAGAAGGACTTGGGGGTACTGGTGGATGAAATACTGGACATGAGCTGGCAATGTGTGCTTGCAGCCCAGAAAGCTAATCGTATCCTGGGCTGCATGCAAAGAAGCTTGACCGGAAGGTAGAGGGAGATCATACTCCCCCTCTATTCCACTCTTGTGAGACCCCACCTGGAGTACTGCATCCAGCTCTGGGGCCATCAGCACAAGAAAGACATGGACCTATCAGAGTGCGTCCAAGGGAGGTCCCCAAAAATGGTCAGAGGTATGGAATACCTCTTCTATGAAGAAAGGCTGAAAGAGTTGGGTTTGTTCAGCCTGGAGAAGAGCAGGCTCTGGGGAGTCCTTATTGCAGCCTTTTAGTACTTTAAGTGGGCTTGTAAGAAAGATGAAGAGAGACTTTTTACCAGAGCCTGTAGTGACAGGGCGAGGGGCAATGGTTTTAAACTGAAAGAGGGTAGGTTTAGATTGCACATAAGGAAGAAATTTTTTAATCATGAGGGTGGTGAGACACTGGAACAGGCTGCCCAGAGAAGTTGTGCATCCACAACTTCTCCATCATTGGACATGTTCAAGGTCAGGTTGGATGGGGCTTTGAGCAACCTGGTCTAGTGGAAGATGTCCCTGTCCATTGCAGGGGTACTGGACTAGATGGTCTTTAAAGGTCCCTTCCAATGCAAACCATTTTATGGTTCTATGATTCTAAATATGCCATTTTCTCTTTGTTTAAGGTAACTGAACTAAGTACTTCACATGGATATCTGCAATATAGATGTCTAAAGTTAGGTGAATTGAATCCTATCCATGGTATTTTTAATGATTAAATGAATAGGTTTGGTGTTGAAAAAAGAGAGATTAACAAGGGAATAGAAGAAAGAATTAACTATGGGATTCCTTTCAATACTTGAAAGCGCTGTTCGGGGGAGTGGGGACTTGGCATACATAATTGTTTTATTATTTCAATTTTTTCCAAAGGAACTTATGGGAAAAGTGTTTTTTTTAAATAAAAAATGTTGCTGAAGTAATATAGCAAGACTGCAGTTATTTTATTATAGAAAAGGGAAACATGGGAGACTGAGTAGCACTTTGTTAGCATTTAAAAATGTGACTTACATAAATATGAAACAGATTTTGAGTGTTTTTTTCCTGCAGGATAAAATAGTACATAATACTTTAAAATGGTATAACATAAATAGTATTTTCTCCTACTTGAAGAATGTAGAAAGTGTTTTCATTAAATTAAGACACTTTCACAAGAGTCTTATTAGTGACAACAAAACTGATTGTGAACTCTAGAAATGGTACTCAATATTTGAAGCCTGCAGTTGCAGAAGTATATATGACTCCCATTTGTCAGACTAAAGAAGGTATATTTGAGAGACTATATGATTTGTAGATGAGATAGTAGGTATCGTCAAATCCTATGTTTGTGACTCTGAGACATATCTACGTCTGAAAAATTGTTTTTAAGATAATGATAATAATAGAATACAGGAAAAAGCACCCTCCAAAGATTTATTTTAAATAATTAAAACCCTAACAATGGAAAGTGAACTCACTGAACTGACGGTGCTTATTTATGCCAAGGTGTGGATATCAGCTCCTTGTTAAAAGCAAGTAGCATAATGAACCAGAGATATTCTTCAAGGTAATTCACAGGATTTCCTATCTTTACTAAAAGATATCAAAAGTTTGCACCTGTCTTGTCATGTCTGTTTATTAGATTCTGTGCATGCATCTGAATGCAAGGTCTGAATTTTTAGCTTTTACTAAAAAGAGCTCTTGCTAATATGAGAGCCGTTCATCAGAACCTGGTTTTCAATATCTTCAACTATTTGAAGATCTCACTTTTCTGAAGGGCTGTTTCATGGGTTCCTCTGCATTTCAGTGTGTCATTTGAGAGACCTTTCAGAGCTTATCCAGTTGAGAATGCCAGCGATTTCCACTGATGCTGCTGATGGCCGGTTCCCACACAAATCTGCCTTTGGTGACTGCTGTTCTTATTTACTTTGCAACTGTATGCTGAGTCTGACAAGCAGCTGTATAGTTTCCTCCAGTAAAGAGACAATCTGCCGTATAGGTGGATTCCTCAAAAAACGCAAAGATGGCACGAATTTCTTCAGTGCTTCTGTGCTATGCTTCTCTCCTTCACTTTCAGACTCACGTACATATGCATATGTCTGTGGCTAGGGCATAAAGTGAAATGCAGGGGCCATTCTAACATGGGGCAGTGACGATTAGGGAATCCTGAAGCCAGGAGCCAGATTACAGCTGCCACACTCTCCATACCAGGGTAACCGTGTGTGACAAGGTTCAAAGGTTCACTTCTTTCCTGTTCTATAGGTTAGGCCTTTCATCCCACATCCCAAATTGAGAAACAGTGATTAAAATGCCAGTTTCAGCCTTAAACTTGTTTTATATTATTTATCAATTACGCAAAAGTAAAACTGAATAGCATTCTTGAAATCTCAGTGTGTTATAAATCCATTAGCAATCCTGGAGATTAGAAAAGTGCATGTGGTGTGTTACCCAAATAGATCCATAGTACGCTTCAGTTGTCCTGTCAGATACATAAGCTACTGATACTCTTCCATTTCACTAATCCTTTACTGTCTAACTACTATAGTTACCCAAACTTGCAACACAATACTAAGAAATAAAATATTGAAATATTGATTTTTCATGAATCCTGTCCCTTTAACTCTCATTGTACACATTCTTGAAGTTCTTTAAGGTACATTATGAGCATTTTCAGATCTTGGGTGTATAATGTAGATACTAATTTCGTGTGTTCAGTTTGTATTTTAATAGAATACCTCTAAACGTCATTTCAGAGAGTATTTCTTGAAATTTTTCATTTCAGTAGGATTTTTTTTGAGAAAACAGAACAAAAACTTACAAATAAAAATATTACCATATGGAGCAAGAAAAAGATAACATTTAAACAAGTAAATTATTAAAACCTTGATTGCTGAGCTAGAATTGAAAAAAAAAATCTTGGCCTGTTAAAAAAATCTTGGCCTGTTAAAAAAATGATATCAACGTAGCATTAGCCAATGAAGAAGCAAACATGATTCCTAAAGATATCAGGGCCTTTCAGATGTTTGTAATGAAAAAATCCTCAGATATCTCTGAAGCTTACCGTTGGCTTAGTTGTACGTTTGTCAAAGTATCCTATATTGTTTGAGGTAGCATAAGAGTTTTTGTACAGATAAACATCAAGTTGATGAAAATGTATTGTTCCTGTTTTTGTCTAGCCTTAAATTTCCTGGGCTGAGAACTGAAGCAGAAAAATCAAATACTGTAAAACTCATCCCTGACAAAACTATTTCTTGTGTTTGTCTTGTGTGGCCCTTAATGTATCTGGAAATGTAACAACTGTCCTATTCTATCTGGACTTGACTCTACAATGAAGAATAATAGGGGAAGAGTGAAATAATTTTCTCTCCTGCTCATATGGGCCACGCCTTGTCTTTATTGTCTGTCTTGGGTAATATAGTGTGCATAGACATTACGGTATTATCTATGCTGTCAAGTCAGCTTGGAGCTCAAACTCGCCCTTTAAGCTCAAACTTCCTGACTGTCCACATTACCTACTTGGTAGCTCAAGCTCTGTCTCTGGCATGGGGTGATTTGTAGTTGTCCTGGTTTCAGCTGGGTTAGAGTTACTTTTCTTCCTAGTAGCTGGCATAGTGCTGTGTTTTGGATTTGGTAGGAGAAGAATGCTGATAACACACTGATGTTTTAGTTGTTGCTAAGTAGTGCTTAGACTAGTCAAGGGCTTTCTTTTTCAGCTTCCCATGCTCTGCCAAGTGCATGAGAAACCGGGAGGGGGCACAGCCAAGATAGTTGATCCAAACTGACCAAAGCGCTATTCCATACCATATGACGTCATGCTCAGTATATAATCTGGGGGGAGTTAGCTGGGGGGCAGCGATTGCTGCTCGGGGACTGGCTGGGTGTCGGTCGGCGGGTGGTGAGTGGTTGCATCACTTGTTTTTCCTGGGTTTTGTTTATCTCTCCCTCATTCTCCTTTTCATTGTAATTTTATTACTATCATTATTTTTTCTTTTTCCCTTCCGATTCTCTCCCCCATCCCACCGGGGAGGGGGAGGGTGAGTGAGCGGCTGTGTGGTGCTCGGTTGCCGACTGGGGCTAAACCACGACAGCGGTTCACTGATCTGGGTTCATGCCTGAGCCTTCATAGTAGGCAGCCAGAGTACGGACATGAGCAGCTGGAGCCACGGGGGTCTCACTGGAACAGGCAGAGCAGTAGAAGGCGGTGGAAGCAGTCATGACATTGGACTGCGGGCTGGGAGTGAGAACTGCACACAAAAATAGCAAAAGGTGCTCTTCCTCCGCAGCCCTGGAAGAGCAGGGGATCCAATGCATCCCAAAAAGAAAGCTTTTGAAAACAGACAGTTTTGACTAATTAGGGACAATACCTCTTTCCAGAATTTGTGCTCCTTGCTTCCTCACACTGCTCCCCCAGTTAGATCCAGGATAGTAATTTCACATCAGATTTAGTGATTCCCTTTTGAACAAATACACTAAAATGTGTTATGTGAAGAGGAGAATTCAGATAGGATATTCTTCAGTTCTTTTCCAGACAAAAGTTCCCAGGTATGGACACCATACTGAACCATACTAAACCATACATAATTTTTAAAAAATAAAAAAAGGATGATTTCTCTTTATGAATTCTCCTACTATTATGATTTCAAGTAGGGTGTTTTTTTTGTCCAATAATTAATTTTTTAATTCTCATAACACATCCATTAAGTGTATTTACCTAAGTATGGTATTAGAATTGCTACACGATAGAAAAGTGAATGAATCAAATATGAGTGTCAGGTTTTGAACAGCTCTAAATATAGTTTCTAATACATTTGTTATGTTTTTACAGAAATTTTATATACTAATTGACTTATCTGTTAACATTCCCTGTTAAACAATGGGGGACTTACATATATATTTGTTTTGAAGACTTGTAAGAAAGAAATACTTGGGCTGCCAGTGAGATAAGACGTAACTGTGCCAAGACCCTCACAGCAGTAGCATTTTTTCTCAGGAACTCCATCAATGATCCCAATTTTTGTTTTATCATAGAATCATAGAATCTTTTAGGTTGGAAAAGACCCTTAA
Source organism: Balaeniceps rex (assembly GCA_013401315.1). Classification (NCBI taxonomy): domain Eukaryota; kingdom Metazoa; phylum Chordata; class Aves; order Pelecaniformes; family Balaenicipitidae; genus Balaeniceps; species Balaeniceps rex. The sequence continues at coordinate 9,535 of VYZW01036817.1, read as the reverse complement.
GATCATTGACCTAACACTGCCAAGTCCACCACTAAACCATGTCCCTAAGCACCACGACTACATGACTTTTAAATACCTCCAGGGATGAGGACTCAGATATTTTAGAAATATCCTGACTGACATCCACAGGTTGTTTCATCACTTTCTTAATTCCAGATGACAACATAGACTACTCATGTATTTCAGCACTTTGTTGAATTAAGGCCATGAGAATGAGAAGACTGGAAACTGGATCTGTGAAGAAAGTATGTTGTATTTAAAAGGGGAGCCAATATGAGGTGGCATGACCATTTTATATGTTCAAATCCCTGTTGTCTGTTCAATTTATTAGAAAAGACTCTGTGATCTGTTTAGTGTATTTTGTGTGTATCTAAATACCTCACTTACGTTCTCAAATCCATGTTTGCTTTCCTTGGGAGTACTTTTTTGCATAGGGGAAGTGTACTAAAATTAAACAAATATGTGGCCTCAGAGTGACTCAGAAAAAGCAATTTTTCTTCATTTCAGTCCTTGTTGTTTATGAAATATGCATGAGGCACAAAATCTGCAGCTGCAGATGTACACACACTGAGGATCCTACATCTGTTGGTTGAAATCAAAACAAAAGAACAGTACTGAGAATGATCAGAAACAACAAATGGAAAACTTTCTCTTCAAAAACTCTTAATTTAAATCCTGGGAGCATATTCAAAGCAATATACTTTTCTGAGTTGTTACTGCTGGATGATAAGTTTTTTGTAGGTTCTTTCCGGACCAGCCACTGAAAATTAAGCTTTAGTAGCATCCTGTGACAAGCAGTTGTGTTCACTGTGTGTTGAAATATTACCTAATTGTCTCATCACCATGACTTCAATTGCTTCTGTGACTTTGTGGCTCCAATGGCTTTGGTGACTGAGACAAGCAGAGCTGTTCTATTTGCGATATAAGTTGTGTTGCTTTTATTTCTAATTTGATGCAGTTTGTAGAAAAAAACTGAGGATATTTATAATCAAAGCATACAGATGCAGCTCTCCAGATTTGCCAAGATCTATTCCTACTGTATTTAGCATTGGTGCAGTCTCACCTTGAGTACTGTGTGCAGTTCGGGGCCCCACAATTTAAGAAGGATGTTAAGGTACTTGAATGCATCCAGAGGAGGACAACAAAGCTGGTGAAAGGGCTGGAAGACATGTCCAATGAGGAGTAGCTAAGGACTCTGGAGAGTTCTCTAGTTTGGAGAAAAAGATGCTGAGGGTGACCTCATTGCTCCCTACAGCTTCCTGAGGAGGGGAAAGGAGAGGGAGCTGTTGAGCTCTTCTCCCTGGTATTCAGTGACAGGACATGTGGGAATGGTTCACAGCTGTGTCAAGAGAGGTTTAGACTTGACATTAGGAAGCATTTCTTTACGGAGAGGGTGGTCAAACACTGGAACAGGCTTCCTAGAGAGGTGGTTGATGCCTCATGCCTGTCAGAGTTTAGAGGCATTTGGACAATGCCCTTAATAATTTGCTTTAACTTTTGATCAACCCTGAAGTGGTCAGGCAGTTGGACTAGATGATCGTTGTAGGTCCCTTCCAACTGAACTATTATCTTCTATTCTCTTCTGTTGTCTTCTATTCTCTTCTATTCTATTCTATGGCATTTTTTTTATATCGTTCCATGAATAGCTGCTACTGAATATCAGGTTACACAAGAAAGGTACCCCTCCTCACTGCAACATCCTGGCTATACTGCATTGGGAAGCTGGCAGGTAAGAAGAAATTAAGGGTCTGATGCTGTATAAATACCTAGTACATGCTGCATTGTAAAATTTTATTGATAACTAATGTAGTGATAGAGCTTAATGAGATTAAATATAAAAATTGCATAGCTATTTTTCAGATAGTTGAGTTTCTCTATTTTTTCTAGTCATCTGAGGTTGAAAATGTATTTTACACATTTAATTACATAATTTGCCTAAACAGTTGTCAGGTTGCCTAGAACTTTTTAGAAGGATATTTCCTACTACTGCCCAAATTCAACTTTGATTCAGTTATTCAAGAAATTCTAATAAGATTAAGAGGTTAACCAGAACCTGAGCATTTAAGATGTAATTTCTCTGGTGAGAAGATAGAGAGATATTTTTACAAAAGGAATCAGAGAGAACAGAAGCCAGGAGCTCTTGTCAACTTTTGCTGTGCCCTACAACTTTTACTTTGGCTCCTTTTGTCCACAGCAGTATGTTTTTCATCCAAGGGGTATGATTCTGAACATGTTCAAAATAAGTGCCACTGAAGCCATAGACCACAATCATTCTGGCTTTGATGTGATGGTATGGATCTAAGATGATGTTAGTGTTTCTAAAAAACTAGAACTAAATTGTTTCTATAGTAAATTATCGCAATGTCAGTGCTTGTGCCTTGGTCTTTTTTCACTTTGTGTACTTTGGGTAAAGTATGTTGACTATGGGGAGATCTTGGAGGATGCAAGCAGCCTGCTGTATATAGGTAAAGCTATGAAATGGTTAAAAGTATCTAATGTTGCTGTGGAAATCTGAGTGTGATATAGCTGTCTCTTTTTGCACTTTTGTTAAAAAAACCCATTATGATTAGTTGAATCTAATTTTATATGTGAAAGAATATCAGAAGTCAGGCAGTGCAATTGTAACAGCTATTTTTTTCTGTTCCCAAAATCTCAGGTGGTCATATGGACTGAGAGTTGCAGTAACTTGAGTTTTCAAAAAAAGCCTGTAGGAAAAATGTGCCCACTACACACTGAAGCATGACAGCACCTAGCATCAGTTAAAGCCCCTGTGAAGGACTGAGAAGCCCCAAAGGTATTTTATTTCTCTTTTACAATAACTGTCTCCCTCTAGCAGGATGTTTTACATTAGAATTATAAGGCTGAAAGGCTTCTACCTTTATTTAGTTTTAAAATAATAAAAGCAGCTCAACAAGGTCTAGGAGCTCTACTATTAAGTTGAACAATAATAAGCTGGAAGTCGATTCTGCCCAAACTCTTGTTATCACATGTTAAAGAAATGAAATCATAACTCCTGATGGAGTTACAGTGTATGAGATTGACTTTAATTTTGTCAAATCTTTGGTATCTTTAGTTTGCTGAAATAGCTGCACAGAGCTACAAGAGACTATGTAATCAAGTAGCTATATATTAGGTATCATCTGCAGTCTCCTCTGTAGGCTACCAAATGGATCAAAATACTGCCTATGAAAGGAAAAAGAATTAAGACCCAAAAGACTCAGTATTATGACTAAAACGTATCACAGGGGGATCAAGGGCAGCACCATGCCCTCAGTTTATTTAATAGTTTATTCTCAGATCTATCAAGAATTGAAGCAGCTCCTAGAGACAAAGATCAATGAGAAATTATTTCCAGGTTTAAGGAGGTATTTTGCTTACTGTTATGACATCTGGCACTGCCACTAGAAATAACAGTTCTTGGCAAGTGATTCAGCAGATTTCTTTGTAACACGCATATTAGCAGGCTTCTGCAGAATGTTGTCCTGAGATGTGCTAGGTTTCTGACCCGGCTTGTGAAACTCGCTTCTTCACTTAATACTTTGATTTTATCCATTCAATGCCCCAAATATTTTAACTGAAACTTTTTTAACTAAACATACTATATAAACTGTATTACCTTGTTCAATAAATATTTTTTAAAAAACATGTACCTTTGAAATTTAGCATGCAACGTTTTGATAATCTCAATAAAGTATTTATATTTTTTTACTAATTTCTATTTAGCTCCTTATTTTTTGCATCAACTCTATAAATACAAAGCTATCATTAAAGATATTTTATATGCTAATTTGCAAATTATATCTATTGAATATGTATACAACTGTGTATATAAAATTAAAATAATACTGAAAATATTTATTAAAACTGAGGAAAGAGACAAGCAATTAGAAATACCATAAATTTTGAAGTACTGTAAAGGACTAATGATTTACCCATTTCCATTTGTACTGAATCTCACTTAGTTTACTGGTGTAGGTTGTTCTGTTAAAGTTGAGAAAAATAATAATGAAAAAGAATCTTTACATATGAGTGATAAC
>VYZW01036815.1:0-10044 GCA_013401315.1 Balaeniceps rex | reverse complement strand
CCCACTAGATCAAGTTGAATATATCTCCACCCAAGGCCCACAAAAGTACAAATACCATCTCAACCCCTAGACTCTCAGTGCTCTTCCAGAAGGTGGATCTTAATATGCACTGACAGATTTTTAGAAGCTCTTCATTAATTAGTATTCAAAGTCCATACTTGCCACAGAAGGCAAAACTATAACACAACACAACCATTACAAGGCAAGGGTTCAGGCAGTAAGCAAATATATATGCCTTAAATTATCCCACCACCCATCAGGGTCCCTGACAGAAAAACAATAGTTCTGTTTCTCCTAAACTGAAAGAAAAATTCCACTAGCACAGAAACAGAATAAACAGAGCTTGTAAACTAAACTTTGCAAATCCACAGCATTGACCACTCTCTAGATCAAATAAAAACTTCCTGCTTCTGTAACCTCACCCAATGCACATTCCTGTCGCAAGTTCAATTTGCTGCAGTCCATCTTCATACACCAATACGGTCTTTCTCCTCTTACCCTTGCCCTCCTAAACCACTCTTGTATTTCCAGTATGGTGTATATTGGATGCCTGGTACTCTTTTCAGAACCAGCTGCTACATTGCTAAAGTGTACAGGAGACTCATCTTCCACCAGTTTTTGTTACACAGGCAAAAAGTGAGTGAGGGACAACAGATCAGGGACAATAACAAAATTTCTGACATTCACTGCACAAATGCATACTTGGAGTGTTTATACATCTTCAGCCTTTAAGGTGGTTCCCTGCAAAGTTTCTTTACTTTTCACTTCTCATCAGACTCAGAACTGTTCTGTAAGAACTGCACATGGAGAAATATTATTGCAAGGCTTCTTGAGCCAGCCTGTTCCTCAGACTGAAGATGAATGGGTTGAGGAGAGAAGATACCACCATGTTGAGAATAGCTACCCCTTTGCTGATGTCAAGCCCACCCATGTGTATAGGTTTAACATACATGAAAATGCAACTCCCATAAGAGATGAAGACAACAATAAGGTGAGATGCACAAATGGAAAAGGCTTCCTGCTTCCCTGAAGCAGATGAAATGTACAATATAGCGGAAATTATATCGGCATAAGACAGAACTGTGATAATGAGAGGGCCCAGGTGAGAATAAACAGCTATTGAGAAGTTAACAAGATTTAGAACTTGTTTCTGTGCAAGAAAGTTTTACCAAAGGTGTACTGTCACAGAAGAAATGATTAATGTTTTGGTTACAAAAGGGTAACTGGAAGACAACAATTGATGGGCCAATTAGAAGTGCAAAACTTAGCCCCCATGAATCAATAAGATACAAAGCCCATTGCTCATTACGATGGGGTAAGACAAGGGGTAGCAGATGGCTACATACCTGTCAAATGACATTGCTGCCAAGAGAAGAAACCCTGTCATGCCAAAGATGAAATACAAAAACAAATTGAACAAAGCAACTGATCACAGAAATTGTGTTTTCTCCTGATGCTAGGTTGAACAAGACCTTAGGAATGACAGAGGAAGTGAAAGCAATTTCCAAGAGTGAAAAGCTCCAAATAAAGTAATACATGAGCACATGGAGCCCACAGCCCACAATGCTGATGGTGACAGTCACTAAGTTTCCAATTATAACTGAGATGTAGATGATGAGAAGAACCACAGAGATGAAGATCTGCAACTTCCTGACAGCTGTGAAACCCACAAGGATGAAATTCTTGACCATGTTTCGGTTTTCCATTGCAACATTTACATATGTATCTCATGCTGTGAATAACTGGGGGGGAGAGGAGAGGGAGAATTCAATGCTGTATTTTAAATTTAAATGTATATTAAACATGAATCAGCAGAGTTGAAAGGGAAATGACTCTCTAACATGAAGGCATGCTATCAATAAACTACTCAATACTTTTGTTTTCTTTTCCATCAGTACTAGCTTTTTGTCTATTCCTGATTTCAAAATAAGGAAAATTATACAGCTGCTGTAGTTCATAATACCACTGTACAGCCAAATCCAATCTTCAGAAAGAAAGCTGAGAGGACTAAAATAAGATTTTAAAAGAAAAATATGTCACTGAAGTCAGTTTCTACTAATCTCTTCCAATTTCTTTCCAATCTAAGAAAACCATGACGAAGTTTAAGGGACAAGAAGAGATCCTATTTTTGTTACAGCTTCTAAACTCCATGATGTATTTGAAACTAGAGGTGTTGCAAGAAAATAAATCCACTTTCCTAGGAGTCTTTCAAAAATTTTCACATGAATAGTAAGTTAGTTACCTTCGTAACAAGGTGAAAGTCAGGGTTTAAGTCTAAGATGTTTCATGGTCCTGCCGTTCTAATGCACTAGGTAAGGCTGAGCTCTGTCTCTCTTCTCCAGACATATTCTCCAACACCAAATGATGAAGGCTTTTAAGTAGCTGACAAAGAATAAGGGGAAGGGAAGATATCTACCCTGGGACAGCACGGAGTCTTGTAAGTGGAAATACCACCACTGGATTAGCACGTTAAATTCTCTAATTACTGTTTTTTCTACAATGTGATCACTGTCAATGTATTCGTGCATGAAGATGAAGGTAGGTTTCTCTAAAAGCATGGTTTCATTCTCTGTTGAATGGGAACATATAAAAATTTGAGTTAGCAGACTGCTTCCCATTCTTCAGAAACCAATACCTGTGGGACCTTGGTACTCAGTACTAGTTCACAGGCATTAACTAGCTAAATTCTGGCTAGTTTTACTAACACCAATCTGAACCTCTTGATATCAGTTGAATAAATATGTTATATGGAATGTTTTAGTATCATCACTGTTGCAATATAGTTGTAATATAGCTCCTCATTAATTATTTAAAAGATAAAGAAATAGGTGATTTTGAGTTAAAGACGATAAAGAATGAAAATGCAAAAAATAAAAATTATGGGAAAAGGAGGGAGGAGAAGCCTTCTTGCAAAAAACTTTACTGATAATGATGACTCACTTTATTCCAGTGACTGAATGAACAATAAACAATGTGGAGCTTGCTCTCCAGATTGATCTTTTGTCAAATTCAGTCATACTGTAAGACTTAAAACTTTTCAGGCAACCATAGCTCCTTCAAATATCCAAGAACTATTTCCTCCTCTGTCCTGCCCTCTGTAAAATGTCTTTACAATCTTCACCATCTGTATTTTAATTGTTCTTCTTCTCCCTGTTAAACCAGTTCCACAGAACATCATAAAAGACAATGCCGGACAAGGTAATAATCCTAGTGTTGCCCATTAAGTCTGTGTAGTGAAAGCAGTTGCCTGATTCTTCAGAAACTTTGGTTTCTTCACTGCACATCACAGGAGCGGATTATGTCAGTGACACCATCTGTTATTACCATCTAATAAGTAGACTTCTAGGAGACCAGAAACCTGTTTGCATGTAGCAGTTCAGAAGTAATGGAGCACCTCCAGGTGGCAACTCAGCCCAGATAGTTTAGACACCTGCATTAGGAAGTTGCAGAATTCTCAGGAGGTGCTGATTGATTGTACATATTGATTGTAAAGTAGCTTACATCTAATTTACAGATTTCTGCAAACAAGCCAAAACAGTTTCCTGGATTACACAGACAGTTCTGTGGAGGCTGGCTAGGCACAAGTGGCAATGCAACTCATTCTTCAGTGCAGCTGGCATACACAAAACTCAAGGCCTCTGGGCTCATTTCTTCCTTTGGATACCAACAAACAGCAACATTGGAGTGACTTCTGTATACATACATGCCTCACCTACTTCCCTCGGTGCATGACAGCAGGGGAACTGTGGCATTATATCCATACATACTTCTGTCATGAGTCCTTCTCTAAAAGAAAGGTTAGGCATTAGTTCCTCAGAAGCTCCAGGTGAGATGGTGGCTACATGACGCTAATTCATCTCACATGAATGCCACAATGATTGCTCCATTAGTTATTCTATGGTATGTAATATGACTACAATTCTTTGTGTCCAGGCCCTTCATTGTCCCGAAAGCACAGCGCTCCTTCTGCATGACTTGTGTGGCAAAGTGCTAAACGACAGCCAGTTTCAGTCACCAACAATATAGGTACCCTTTATAGTTAAAGGAGGACATGATCTGTAGATGTCTTCTACCACATAGAAGTGTAAGGCCTACACTGGTTCCTATCGATTTCTGGCAAAGTTAGAGAGAGAAACATTACTGGACCTTGTAAAAAGGCATTTTGGCACTGTAGTACTCAGCACTGCAGCATGCAAAAGTATCATTGTCTGAAACTGAAGTTCATAATGCTGATATGTCTGCCCCTTATGTTGAGTATAAACCACATAAATCTACAATACATGGTATATATGCAAATTGAAAGAGTAAGGTCTAATGAAGCACAATACAGCTAATAGAAATCCTACAGAAATTTTCATTGAATTTAGACGTTGAAGCATTCCAGACCGCTCCTTACTTCTGTATTTTATTGATCCTCAATGCCATAAGATGGCCTGTTAAATCCACTACTTCAGTTTTAGTGTGTTCAGCTGAGGAGCAGAAGACAAATCCTGTTCTTTTTGTTCTACCATGGGCATTTGGGATGCTTTCTCTGGCATGTTCATGGATGGGTCTACTGGATATTGTTAGCTGAAAGCATTAAGTTGTTCTGTCCAGCTCCTCCTCCTTTTGTTCCAAGGAATAAAAGTAAAGCCATTACTTACTGTTCTTAATACATGCATTAATGATGCTTAAAGAGAGACTCCACCTCTTTCCTTCCTCCAAGCAAGCTTAACATAGCAGTTTTGATCATGTTGTTTATTTCATCTTTTAATGTTTGAGGTTATGCTCCTTTTCTAAAAACATGAGGATCTCAACACTTTATGACCTTGCAAGTTTCCTCAAAGAGCTCTGGGAACAGACAAACAGAGATTCAACAAGGGTAAGTGCCAGATCCTGCACTTGGGCCACAACAACCCCATGCAATGCTACAGGCTTGGGGATGAGTGGCTGGAAAGCTGCTTGGCAGAGAGGGATCTGGGGGTGTTGGTCGACAGCTGACTGAATATGAGCCAGCAATGTGCCCAGGTGGCCAAGAAGGCCAACAGCATCCTGGCTTGTATCAGAAATAGTGTGACCAGTAGAACCAGGGCAGTCATCCTTCCCCCGTACCCAGCACTGGTGAGGCCACACCTCGAGTACTGTGTTCAGTTTTGGGCCCCTCACTACAACAAAGATGTTGAGGTGCTGGAGCATGTCCAAAGAAGGGCAGCAAAGCTGGTGAAGGGTCTAGAGCACAAGTCTCATGAGGAGCAGCTGAGGGAACTGGGGTTGTTTAGCCTGGAGAAAAGGAGGCTGAGGGGAGACCTTACTGCTCTCTACCACTACCTGAAAGGAGGTTGCAGCGAGGTGGGTGTTGGTCTCTTTTCCCAAATAACAAGTGATAGGATGAGAGGAAACGGCCTCAAGTTGCACCAGGGGAGGTTTAGATGGGATATTCAGAAAAATTTTTTCACCAAAAGTGTTGTCAAGTACTGGAACAGGCTGCCCAGGGAAGTGCTTGAGTCATCATCCCTGGAGGTATTTAAAAGACAGGTAGACGAGGCGCTTAGGGACATGGTTTAGTGGTGGACTTGGCAGTGTTAGGTTTACAGTGGGACTTGATGATCTCGATGATTTCCAACCTAAATGATTCTATGATTCTATGCCTCTGCTTTATCTTCATCCTTATTAGTCAGGTGACTGTCTTCAACAAGTATCAGTCCAATGTTTTCTTTAGACCTCCTTTTGCTATTGACATACTTAAAAAAGCCCTTCTTGTTGTCACATACAACACTGGCCAGTTTCAACTCTAATTGAGCTTTGGCTTTCCGTGTCTTCTCCCTGCATATACAAATCATAGTTCTGCAATCTCCCTGCGAAGCCTGAGCTTGCTTCCAGAAATTGTACAATTTCTTTTTCCTCTTGAGCTGCACGAGGAGTTCCCTGTTCAGCCATTACCTGTGATGGTAATTGGTAAGTAATCTCCCTGTCTTTATCTCAATCCATGAGCTTTTTCATCTTATTTTCTCCCCCTGTCCTGTTGAGGAGGGGCAGTGAGAGACCTGTTTGGTGGGCGTCTGGCAGCCAGACAAGGTTAACCCACCGCAGGTGTTCATGGCAAGATTTTGGTAACAAGGGGCCTGCAGGTGTGGCCTCTGTGAGAAGAAACAAGGGGCCACTCCATGCTGGACACAGCCACTTCCAGCTGGCTCCAAAATGGCCTCACCACAGGCCAAAGCTGAGCCCATGAGTGAAACTGGTGGCACCTCAAGGAAAACATCTTTAAGAAAGGGCAGAAATTGCCAGCTAGAGAGAGAAGGAGGGAACAAGAAGAGTGAGAAACAACAGAGGGAACAGCAAGATAAGAGAAGGAGGAAGAAATACTCCATGGTGGAGCAGATATCCACTACAGCCTGTGGAGAACCCACATTGGAGCAGAAGAAAAGTGAGAAAGGAAAGGAGCAGCAGAGGGAAACCACTACGGATTGACCATAACCCTCCCCACCCGCCCTGCCCTCCTTGGGGCAGTGGTAGAGGGGTCTGGAATGAATGAATAAAACTGAGCATGGGAAAGGGGCAAGTAAACGTCTTGGTTTAGTATTTGTTTCTTACAAACTAAAACTATTTTAACTGGCAATAAATTAAATTAATTCTCCCCAAATCCAATCTGTTTTTCTCACAGCAGCAACTGGTAAGCCATCTCTCTGTCTTTATCTCGGCCCACAAGATTTCTTGTTTCTGTTTTTCCCATTTTCTGCCTCTGCTCTGTTCCGCTATGGGGTGGAAGGTGTGAGTGAGCATCTGGGTGGGAATTTGGTTGTTAGCTAAGGCTAACCCACCACAGCAAGGGGGAAAAAATACACAGGCAAAGCTGAGTCTAGGTTCTGGAGGACTAGAAGATCCTTTCTGTGTTGGCATATTTTGGTTGTTAACAGGAGAAGGAACCACATAACGTGTAGAAAGCACAAACCATTTGAAATCAGCATCTTTAATTTACAGTTACACAATGCTGATACTGCATCTGGGAAACAATTCAGTCACTTGGATGGGCTACTCCAGCATTCAAAACTGCCTTAGGGAGTTAGAAAATGCCTTCAACATGCTCTCCTTTAAGGCTTGTTTGACTTGATTGTTCCTGAGTGAGTAGATGTATGGGTTAAGCATCTGAGTCACCACAGAGAAGAAGAAAGAAAGAACTTTGTCAGAGTCCTGCCCACCTCGCTGCACTGGGCGGATATACCTGTAAATACATGTGCTGTAAAATATCATCACCACCATGAGGTGAGATGAGCAAGTGGAAAATGCCTTCTTCCTACCTGTGGAAGATGGTATATGCAAGATAGTGATAATAATGCAGCCATAAGAAACAGCAGTTACTATTAAGGTACCAGGTATGATGATAATTAGTATGATAAGCATCAGTCCTTCGATGAACCCTGTGTCTGTGCAGGACAGTTGCAACAACAGGGAAGTATCACAGTAAAAGTGGTTCATGACATTGGGACCACAGAATGGCAACTGGACAATCATAATGGTGGGAGGAAACATCAAAAGAAAACTCACTGCCCAGCAAGCCAGGACCAGCTGGAGGCAAAATCTGCTGTTCATAATTGTTGTGTAATGCAAAGGGCGGCAAATAGCAACATACCGATCCAAGGACATTGTTGCCACATGGAAAAATATGCAGGTACCCAAGTAAAAGAAAAGCAGCATCTGAAGGAAACAACCAGGCAGGGAAATCATCTTCCTCTCTGTCAGAAGGCTGTAGAGGGTGCTGGGAATGAATGTGGAGGTGAAAGTGATTTCCAAAAGTGCAAAATTTCTGAGGAAGTAGTACATTGGGGTCTGAAGGAAATGATTCACAAGAGTGATGCTGATGACAGTAATGTTTCCAAGCAGGATCAAGAAGTAGGCAATCACAAGAAACAGAAAGAGAATGATCTCCAAATGGCGGCTGTTGGTCAGCCCCAAGAGGACAAATTCCACTACTGTTGTGTGGTTCATTGAGGCTTCATTGCTAGCAGAAAAAGAAAAAAAGGCCCATTTTGAGAACTAGTGGAAAACAACAGAGCACAAGCCAGTTTGGGTTTGCTAGCATTAAGGGCAATGCCAGTAATGAATCCCTTGTAAAAGACTGGAGCAGCCACAGTAACCACATATTAACAGTCTTGTTCATGTAAATGAAGCCCCAAGCTCCATTTGTAACATTGAGTCCTCACTCCAGTTAAAATGATTCATACAGTTCCCTCTTAGTATAGTTGAGAGAGGTGCACATGCAGAAACTGTTATAAGCCCTAGGACAAATGAATCTCTGAACGGCCTGACAACATTCACCCTCCATCAAATATAGAAAAAAGCCAAATGCACACAATGAGTACTTCGACTAAGTGCCCAAAGACCTACTAGTTGAAATGGATTCAAAAGCAGTACTGCGGAGGAATGCAATCACACTGTAGACTGACACTGAAGCAAATTAGACTGATTGATGGATACATTAGTATTGCAAAACAGAAACTTACTGCAGGTAAAAGGAGATACAAGGACAAAGACAGAGAGAGGGAGAGACTTTACAGAGAAAAGGCCAGACAGAAAGACAGCAATGCTACAAAGAGAAGGATGGCTGGTTATCACTGAGAGAAGGCAAAATGCACAGAGAAATAGATGGGTGCTACAATAAGCAAGAGTATAAGAGGGGGAAGGGGAAAAAGTATGGGAAACTCTTTTGTTTACTTTTCATTTACCCTCAGCTCTACAGCTCCAGTGGATCAACTCTGATGCTGACAGTCATTCTTTCCTCTTCAGAGCACCTGTCTCCAAGTATCCTTTCACCTTACAACATCCTACCCCAAACTCAGACATGTACATTGTCCAGTCCACAGTGTCTACTGCACTACTGTACTATACTACTACAATAGTCACCACTGTGGTTGCCACTACCTTGTGGAAGTGAAGTGGAACCTGAAAACTCTGGCTAATGCCCTTCAATCACATTCTTTTCTTGCAGCCTTGCAAGGTCCCATCTATGGGTTTTAACTGCATTCTCCCTCCTTTTTCCCCCAGACACCAGCCCTCCTTGCCCTGAAGAGAGACATACATCTCATTTTGCACTCAGATCTCCCAGGTTTTATCTATTGTGTCTGGATCTTTGAATCTGGTTTTAGACTCATTTCAGACTCATTTCAGATATTTGTGAATGATTGAAATAAACAGCAACACCTGAGTTTGCAGGGAAAGCAAGCACATCTTAGATAGCTCATAGCCCATACCAAACATGTCACTCAATTTTCCTTCTTCAAATGCTCCTTACAAAATGCTCAACAAAAGGGTAGATATGGGCTAGGATGCTATAGCCCTTCTTATCACACTATTCCCATCAAATCTTTCACCTTTAGTGCCCTTTCTCCAGCAAAACACAGGGTTTTATTAGCATCATCTCATGACTGTTTCTCAAAAAACACCAAACCAAAACAACTCCCCTCTCACAAATCATATAAAATATAGAAGATTGCTCGTCCTCCATTAGACTCACACCATTCTGATAACATCTTTGGGGTTTTTTTTACTGGGTGGGGGGAAGCTATACTGTACATAGTTCTCCAGATGCAGTCTCACAACTGCCAAGCAACAGGAAATTAGCACCCACCCTGAACTCTTGCGAATGTAGCCTGGTATGCAGTGAACCTCCACTGTCACAGAGGCACAGTGCTGATGTGTTCAGCATGTCATCCACCAGGAGCCCACACGTCTGTCTGCAGAGTTGCTTCACAGCCAGGCAGCTTCCAGCCTACACCTATGGATGGGGTTATCCCATCCCGCATGCAGGACAAGCGAAGGGAGCCCACTCCACCTCACTTAGTACATGAACTAAGTAGTAGCTAGCTCCCTAGCTATTGTGGTTACTACCAGGAGCTAAGTTCAAAGCACCAACATCAGACAGGAACTAGAGTATTAAACTTTTGGCACCATCTTTCTTTCTCTGTTCACTATTGGGAGTAAAGTGACTAACATGGATTCCTAAAGCAGAGATCTAAAGCTAGCGGAGGAAGGAAGTCGCCGAGGCGAAGGGCTCCGGAGCAGAGGATC
>VYZW01036814.1:7011-18767 GCA_013401315.1 Balaeniceps rex | reverse complement strand
ATTTGCATTCTTCTTTTGCATATACTTATCAAATCAATTGCAATCCCTCCTAGAAAAACAAAGGAAGCTCTTGGCTTGATTTTTTGCACCTAGTGGACACAATGTTTATGTTTTCCAACCACTTCAATTAAACTAAGATTTTACTCTCAGGGATAAACTGAAAATCTAACTCGCTAATCACAGCATTGAATTGTATTGTATGGAAGGATAAGAGCAAGGTGATGTAAAACCATCACCAAGGGGTATAGCTAGCCAGAACAGCATTATTCATATCAGGAACAGCATGGTTATTATGGGTTAAATAAATTTTTGTTGCAATTAAGATTGATCAGGCTATTAAGAAGTTAAAAACAGAATTCTGTCAGCTATGTATAACAGAAAAAAAAGAGGAAGCTGTATTTCTAAGCAAAACCTAAAGTATTTAAAGTGCATACACAACTAAGTATTTAAACACTGTCATTAACACGTACAACACCTTAGATATGAATCACGTTCTTAAACTTATGCACATTTCTAGCTAAAATATGAATCTGTGCAGGGTCCAATGTCATCATTTAATCTTAAAAAGTAGGTGTTTTGGATTAAGCATAAAGGACATCAGTGTGTCCTATACTTGTTTTGCTAGATAACATTTCTGTTTTGGAGCAGGGAAAAGAGAGAGCATTATTTTTTTACCACAAGAGGTGATATTAGTGATAAAGCAGGGCAGAATGGAAAACTGTACAAGCCTTCAAATATGTATCTATCTTTTTATAGGGTATTGCAACCACATTTTAGTAAATATTATAAGTATTTACAGCAATGCATCCAAATGTAGATCACGAAGTGTTTTGGTTTGGTTTTTATTCCACATGTGAAATACCAGAGGAGTAAGCAATTTTGACACCAACTTTTTCTCTGCTTTATTCTTTAGGTATAAAGGCAAAAATATATAGTTTTTCACAGAATATATTCAGAGCTGAACAGAATTCTTGTTGCATATGCTTGAAGAGTTTGATTCTTCAACACTTTTCATCTTACTCCAGAAAAGATACCAAGTACAGAATACCCTCTACAGTCTTACCTTAGAGTCAGGAAAGTGAAACCACACAAGCATTCATATCCCCTTTCCTTCATACCTGTTAAGAACGCTGTTGCTGACCAACAGCAATCAACTCTAAGTGATTGCCATCACTAACACAGGGTAAAGGTTCTCCTCTATATTTCATATCTCTTTTCCTCTAATGATACTTGGTCTAAGACTGCTGACCTACTCATATTTCATCTTCCTTTGTACTTGTTTTTCAGAAGTCAAGACTACACAAGGTGTGACGCAAAGGAAAGAGCAAACACTTAATGTGTTGTATTTCTTAATTTTTATCACATAGGTTTCTTTTACATTGAGTAAAAAGTTATTTTTATGTGACATGGTTTGAAACTGTCATAATTTCTCTCAATGCAGCTGATCACAACCAAGCCTGAAGTTTTACACATAAACAACCAATAAAATCTTTAAATCATTACTTACGACTCTCCATAGCCAAAACTGTGATATTATGAACAGCATTAGTTTCCCTGTCCAAAGATTTAGCAGTTGTAATGACCCCACTGTTGGCATCAATATTGAAATACCTCTCCAGGTCTGTGTTTCGATCTATCGAGTACCTAGGTGAAGGATGAAAGAAAACTTTTGATTTATGTTCAATTACAGATTGCAAAAATGTTTCATTGATTTCTTATCAGAGAGAAAGAGTTTCCATTGTTTCCCCATTTTGAGCTTTGTTTTGTCCAGTTTCTCTAGGGTGTTCAGAGAAGCAAAGACGTATGCAAAGGCAAGAGAGTTACACAGCAACCTGTGCTAACAGTGGCGGGCTCTGTTCCCACAATGCCTTCTTAAGTGAGGTTATAGGTATTCCCCTCTCTTTTCTTTCCTCCCCTCTCCTGTAAGGCAAACTTTCATTTATTCATAGAATAGCATCCTCCTGAATNTCCCATGAGGACTGGCAGTCTGAGCACAAAGCTTTCTATCACCAGCAGAAGAGTCCCCGAGTCACCCAGAGCTGCAGGGGCAGGGAAAAAAAGAGAGATGATGCAGAGTAGGTCAAGGGATTGCATGTCATTACTGTCAGCTCCCAGTGCTTTACTGTCATTAGACAAACACAGGCTCATGCCCTTAACTCTTTGGCTTAACATATCTTTTACCTCCAAATTTGTTTTAGGAAGGGGAAATGAGCTCCTTAGCAAACAGAAAATAGCGTAAGGGAAAAGGTCAAAATGCCTGTGGGTGTTTTGCTTATAACCCTTTTGAGAGAAAGGCACAGTTCATTAGGCAGATTTAGATTTACAACTGGAATATTCCTGACATTCGATTTAATATTGGGTCAGTTCTTGCACTCTCACTTAGATCAAGTATGTACTCCAGAGCACATCCCTACACTCAGGATGAATTAAAATGTCTGAATCAGACCAAGTGTAATCATTACAATTACTGTCACACTGATGATATATTAGGTTATTGATATAACATTAACCAAACCCTTTGAACAATGTGGAAGGGAAGAATTATGGAATATAGTTAAAAAATGGGACTTCCCAGATATAATGATCTTATGACACTATTTGTTGGTTCTGTGTTGTAAAATACCAGCTTTTACTTTGTTGTATTACTGTGTTTTTAACTATCCCTCTTAGCTGCAAAATCTTAGAGCAGAGCCTTGTTACATAACTAGAATTGTTTTACCGTATTATGTCACAGTGAGAGAGAGAACAGAGTAAAGAGTTGTAACAACAGTAACACCAGTTTTCATGGATTAAGGCTCTCCCTCTTTCACTTTTTTTTTCCCATTTTATGTTAACTGTAGTTCATTTTTTACTTTATTTCATGCCAGCACTGTTGTTTATTTGGTCAGCAGTGCTCTTCAGCTCTTTTGTGGCTGGCAAGCTTCCCCATGAGACTATGCCTGTCACCTCTGCTATGTAGTCAATCTTGGCAGGCCCCGTGGCAGGGATTCAATCTGCTGCCAGCCCTTAGATTTCTCAATTATTAACAGTCTCACTATGCAATTTGAAGAGCCAAAAATAAAAAAATAGTAAGAAAAAACATAGTAAGAAAGAGAGAGAAGGAGAAGGAGGAGAAGGAGGAGAGAGGTGAGAAAGACAGAAAAAGGAAAAGAAAGCAAGGAAGCAATAAAAGAAAGCAATAAAAAGGAGGGAGGGAGGGAAGGAAGGAAGGAAGGAAGGAAGGGAAGAAGGAAGGGAGGGAGGAAGGGAGGAAGGAAAGAAGGAAAGGAAGAAAAGAAGGAAAGCAAACGTTATATAAATTCGACAACAGATTCTTATGAAACAAGAAGAAAAATAATTTTTATGCATAGGAAGTAAGCAGTTTCCCTTAACTTATTTACAAACGTTGTATCCATATTCAAATTCTAAAAAAACTATTTTAAATATTTTTAATCCTTTAATTCCTTGCAGCCATTAATACTTGAAAATCTTTGAGCTGCAGGAATTTTAAATCCTTTATTTAAGCTAGTTCAAACATCAACAGTTCTCTGGTCCACACAAGATAACCTCTTATTTTNCCCCCCCCCCCCCCCCAGTATTTTCAAGGTTTTACTTGTGTCTGATCTTGTAATTTCAACATTTTCTGAATTGGAACAATTCTAATTTTTAATCAAAATCAATAAAATCCAATGTTTGGAATTTGGAATACTTATTTATAAATTAATAATTTAAACTTCTTAAATAGATCATGAAAAGTATTATGCATTAATCCTCCTCAACACATTCCAATTTTAGGTGAATCTGGCTCTGATGTACATCATAGCAGATGCAGGACAGCTTAAATTATATGATCTGTCAGTTCCACCGACAAGGTACATAGCAGGTTCGCAAGCATATAAATAAACCCTCACTATTTCTCTTTTTCCTCCCTCTCAAATTCCAAACAACTTTGAAGCAGAAGAAATCTTCAAGATGTTAGTTAAACTGGTTTATGCTGGAATTGTAAAAATTAACCAGATCAAGGCAAATAAACTCATCCTTATGTTTAAACAGGAGTCAAAAGCATTCTGAGCAGGGATTGCATTTATGGAACTGGATTTAATCCTATGGTACATGACTCTGCTAAACCAGATATTATACACCAGATGCTAACATCAGTGCCAGAAAACACTGCCACAGCAAAGAAAGAGCTCAGCAAAGATAAATTTCACAAGTAAATCCATGCCAACCATCCATCTAGGACTTGTTTATACATGATAGGAATCAGCTATTTTGAATATGTTGCAAATATGTAACGAAAGACAGAGAGAGAACACTTATGTCACCTCTAGGAGTGAAACATATGCTTTATTTCTACAACTTAAGATAGCTGCTTTAGAAATTACAGAGTTACACTAGAGTCCCAAGTTCAACTTCTGTGCATGAAAGTAAAAATTTAGCATCACCAAAAAAGGTGACACCCAGTTGAGTTCTGTACCTGTGAAGTTCTTTTCTATGTATGCCCTAAATGAATAATAACAACAAATGAAACTTAGCACTAACTTTTAACTGCTTATGTGTTCCTCCTCCTGCAGTTGTTTAAATTCACAAAATTCCTGAGTCAGTATTACCTCTAGATCCTTTGCATGTTCCTTTGACAATTAATATTACTACCCTGCATAAGAAAAGTAACAAGTAACTCATTATTGATTTAACTTAGGTGGTGAGTCTTTGTCCTTGAGGTTTGACCTTAGATACAGGCAAACATAAGATCAATACTTTGTGTTTTCTTATGGTTTCTTTATGATGCTGGACATTAGATTCTGGAAGACTTGCAGGTACTTCACACGCTGGAGACAAAGGAAGAGACCCTTGACAGTTTTCAGGTGTCTCTAGTGTTCATATCTCTTCCCATTTGAATGGAAGATATTTGGCTGCAGCAGAATTTACAAAAAATAAAAGATTATTGCCTTTAACCACCCTGACTAGGACAGGATGTGTCTTGTCCTATCCCTTTCTCTCACATAAAAAGTTTTTTCTAATGTTTATTGTTTTTTTTTTTTTTTCTGTGGGACTTCAGCTCTGGTTTACCATGCAAGAGTCTAATTACTATTACATTCCTGTGCATTGTGCACACAGAATATGAATCATTATGCACACACACACATACATGTATTTTTTTTTTATATATATATATATATTGGTCCTGGTTGATTTAAGAGAATGTAACTTGTTATAGATAATAATAGACTTTTCCTAAACTTAGGGAGAAATAAATATGAGTAACATGTTGAGATTTTTTTCTTTGCAATCCTGAAATTATATCTTGTCTTCTCTTCTTTGTTTTACAGAGATTTACATATATCATTTCTTCAAAGGTTCCATAGTTCAGGAGTATAAAAGTCAAAATATGCAAACTCTTAAAACATCTCAATTTCCCTCTGCAAGGGAAAAAAGCTAACTAATTGATTTCAGTGTAACCAACAACAAAATGAACAACTTCAATACAAAGGCTAAATAAATGAACAATTAACACATCTTATAATTACCTGACAGGACTATTTGAGGCATCTGGATCATGAGCTGCTACAGTTCCAATGACAGTGCCAACCTTTGCTGCTTCAGACACCACCATGGAGTACAAACGTGAGGTAAACACAGGCGGCTCATCAACATCTTCTACAATTATCTTCACTGTTGTCATGTCACTGAAGGGTCCCAGACTCAGGAAGCGAGGGTCAACATGCATATTGGCTGCTTCTATCCGCAGGGTGTAGCTTGTCTTAGCTTCAAAATCCAGCTCCTGTACGGGTAAAGTTATTTGGAAATATAATTATCCAGTGACGCTGCCACAAAACTGTTTCACTTACAACTGTCAGTAAGTACAAAATGAACTTTGCCATTTGTATCCAACTAGCACTTTTGACTGGCAGAGCATAAATGATGGCTCATTTTTTAACTTTCTCAAAACACTATTTGCAGTGTCTCGCTAGTGAATATCCCTTAATGACTTTAATGGTAAAGGTAGTTCTACCTTGTGAATGAAACAAGAATTCTCTGAGTTAATGGCAAAACTTTTTGTGACTTCTGTGAGGACTAAATTCTCCCCATTATTTCGTCATTGTGAATGAATGCTTCTTTTTGTTTTATTCATATTTTATCTAAGGTAATGTCAAATACAATGTGCCATACTACCCAGACATAAGAACTCTATATAATATTCACTGGTGAAAACACCTCATTCAGAAAATTGTGGGGATTTTTTTTTGCATGACGTTGGGATTGACTAATCAGTTATTAATCCAAGCTCTGTGTAATGTGTAATTGGTTAAACTACATTGTTTATATGACAGTATTGGGTGCTGAGATGCAGCCTGGAGATTGTTTTATTTTGCTTATTAAACAAAATGCATATTATTTTTTTCCACCTTTGTTCTGCTTTAATTTTCTTTGATGAAAGTATAGTTTCTTTTGGAGTAAATACTGCATTAGAATTAAAAATTACCCCCTACTACTAACAGGATATCTGTGATGTCGAAGACAGTCCTGTAAAGAAAATTATTTTGGAGGCAAAAAAGCATCTTACCTCCCAGGCAATTATTGAAAGAAAGCATCATGTTAATATTAGCACCATTTACCCTATATCTATAGTCTTAGTTTGTCAGTTTGCACCAAATGCCCAGCTAAATATTCCTTTGTAATTCCAAGTTTAATCATTAAGAACAACAACGAAAGACCCAAGCATTTCTAAAACTGCAGTCTGGTTACTCAACTATCTTTTCAAACCTTAATTCCAAGTGTATAAAACAGATTAAGAAAGGTTGTCTGCAGTTCTGATTCTGAATACTCATAGAGATCTGAAATGTGCTTGCAAAATAATCTGACAGCATCTGCAAAACATTCGTATAGTCACTCAGAGGAGTAGCAGAGGTGAAGCACACATCTGTTGACCTACAAATGCAGGGGTCTAAGTTCTCCATTGAGTTACAGTAGGATAAATCCCAAATTAGCATCTTAAAGTCAGCAATTATGCTGATGTTACAATACAGCTGCAGTCTAGATTTAAAAATGAAAAATTAATTGCAACACATCACACTCAAAAAGGCACTGAACTTTTATAAATTCTGTGTGGCAGCAAAAGCCTTCTCCAAATGGGAATACATGTGATCCTCATTGTCTCATGGGAAACAGTCCTCCACAAACTTCTCCAATGTGAGCCTTTCCCACAGGCTACAGTTCTTCACGAACTGCTCCAGCGTCGATCCCTTCTACGGGGTGCAGTCCTTCAGAAGCAGACTGCTCCAGAGTGGGTCCCCCACAGGGTCACAAGTCCTGCCAGCAAACCTGCTCCAGTGTGGGCTCCTCTCTCCATGGGTCCACAGGTCCTGCCAGGAGCCTGCTCCAGTGCAGGCTTCCCACAGGGTCACAGCCTCCTGTGGGCACATCCATCTGCTCTGGTATGGGGTCCTTCATGGGCTGCAGGTGGAGAACTGGTCCACCATTAACCTCCATGGGCTGCAGGGGGACAATCTGACTCACCATGGTCTTCACCACAAGCTGCAGGGGAATCTCTGCTCCAGTGCCTGGAGTACCTCCTCCGCCTCCTTCTTCACTGACCTTGCTGTCTGCAGAGTTGTTTCTCTCACGTATTCTCATTCCTCTCTCCAGCTGCAGTTGTGCAGGTTTTTTTTCCCCCTTCTTAACTATATTATCCCAGAGGTGCTACCACTGTTGCTGATTGGCTCGGCCTTGGCCAGCGGTGGGTTGGTCTTGAAGCCGGCTGGTATTGGCTTTATCGGACATAGGGGAAGCTTCTAGCAGCTTTTCACAGAAGCTGTAGCTCCCCCGCTACCAAAACCTTGCCACACAAAGGCAATACACTCATGTTATGCAAGCACTTACTTCTTGCACTGAATCGGAACTGTAGTATCTGTAGCTCTCCAAACACAGATATGCCATAAAAGAAAGGTTGTCTGGATATTGGTCACTATACTGCATACAACTGGTCAATATTTATTACTAAAGCATGTTTAATTGTTTTTAATTTTAATTTTGGTTTTAAATTTAAAGTACAATATGTGCGCTATAAAAAAAACCTTACAGCTATAATGTAAGTGTAATGTGGTGTTAGGATGATGAAAAATGTCTCAGAAACTATATTGTGTGGTGATAACAATTAAGCAACTGATATGACCAGATGAGCAGCAAGGTTAAGGAGAAGACAACCAAGCACATAAATATCTTAAGACTTCTCATTTTCCAATAAAAACTTCATATTAACTAAAGAAATGATAACCTGAAGAATGTCAAAGACAAAAGGCTGAGATTTGTTGAACTAAAAAAAAAAAAAAATTAAGCCTTTAGTGAACAGTATATTTTCAGTCTGAATGTATAAAAATATGCAGCAGACAAGGGAAGGCTAATGCATTCTCATTAATCAGTGATATCTGTTGAAACTGCATGATTAAGATTACAGTGATACTTAATCAAACACATGGAAACATATCATGAGACTGCAGACAAGATAGCTTCTTATGATAAACTGAAAAAAGATTATGAAAATTCTGATTTAATAAAGTACAGAGAACAAAATATATGTAATTGAACAAATTAAAAAAATGTAATTTGAATTGAATAAGCACAATAATGAAGAAATATTATTTAAATTGAATTTTTAAGACTTTCCTATGTTTCTATATTGATTAAAGAAGACTAAATTAGAACTTTAATAATTTAAATCATAAAAACATGTGTTTTCCATGTGAACATTTATCACAAGGGCTGATGCAGACTTTTAAATCATCATTCATTCTTGTAATGTAGAAAGATCGTTCTTTATTTGACTGGATTACGGGACTGTTAGACTAGTAGGGAATACACAAAAACCACTTTCATTAGAAAGGTATTTCCTCACAGAGAAGGATGCAAAACTAATGACGGTGTAGATGCATATTCTAAACAGGCTTGCTTACTAAGAGAAGGTTTCACCTTCTTTAACTTAGCCATGTACATCTGAGAAAATCACCATATGATGCTTACTGTGAATGTAGCAAAATTCTTCTAGGGAAGAAATCAGCTGGCTTACTTATGAATGCCTGTTTTTCACCAGTCACTAGTAAGGGAGTCTCAATTACTGGAATAAGTAAACATCTGCTTTCAGCAACATGAATCCTGCCCCAGAATTCCTTCAGATATCTTCTGATACCCAGTGCTGCTGATAGTTTCCAAAAACTATAAGGGTCCTTGTTAATGAAAAATAAAAAAATAAATAAATCTAACATATGTGTATATACAGTGGGGAATAGTTGGTGTTTAGAAGAGGGGAACTATGGATTGGCAAAGGGGTTTTACAACATCAAATGGTATTGTGTTATACAGGGGCAGTAATGTTGTTTTATTTTAGTTCTTTGTAACAGAGTCTGTCTCCTGTGGGGTGTGACAATGTCTACAAAAGCTGCAGTCATCATCCTCAGTCTGTTCCTATAAGATACACATCCTCAGATCCTATGGTGAATACACAGGTACCAAGTTTTTAGGCAGAATATAATCTGGGAAAATAAACAAAGCCTCTAAAATATGATTATTATGCAAGAGTTCTTGACCTGGTGGAAATGTTTCAACAATTCATAGATAATATAACAAAGACATTACATACTACAGACACTAATGAAAGACTGAAAAAGTGAACTGAAAAGATTTCCTTTTTTTCTTTTTCTTATCTAATTATCACTGATCTCTGTTATACAGAGAGCATTATTTAACTGGCCTTCAGATTATACCTTCATTATTTCCTGCTATAACAAAAACACAAGGTTCCAATAATGGCATACCAAGCCAACAGACTACAAATCACTACATCAGTGCTGAAGGTTAAATGGACAACAGTCCTTCAGTACAGTGAATAGATCTTGACAGCTTCATTAATATCTGTGCATTAGTGTTATCTGATTAGATCCTGTGCAGGATCCATTCATCTTTCTCTCATTTGGGAGTGTGTGGGGTCTTTCTTTCTTTCTTTCTTTTTCTTTTTTTTTTTTTCTTTAAAGGGGCAAGAATTTTATCCTGTCTGAAGGAAATTACAAAACAAGTCATCTATATTACAGAGGCTGGATATGAAGTTATCATTCACAGGAAGCCCATTTTCATAAAGTTCATTTTTTATTGTATGGTAACTTTGTAATAATGTACTTTTCAGAGGTGAAAATCCCATTTTTAAGCCCAGTTGAGGTTTTATATTGAAAACTGCAGTACATCAAACAAATGCACATTATCTCTCAAAGGAACCATAGAAGCCTCAAGTTCTTACATTGTAAACTCTGATACAGAATTGAAAGAAAATTTTCTAGCTGAAAAAAAAGTGAAATGTTAACAGTAATAGAAAGATAGCTTTTCACTCAAAAGTTTACGTGTAAATGCCACATTTTTATAATTGCCAGTGTTACTCTTAGAATGAACTCAGGTTTCAGAATAATCTCTTAGCAGTCAATTTTTATGCATAAGTACTTTGCAACACTATTTTCACATTTTTCCCTCTAACTTTCAAATTGATTGGTGATATTGGTGGTAGGGCTGCGTATTGCCGGGAGAAATGAAGGTAAAGTGAGCAAGAACTGTACCATGGCAAATCTTAATGCTTGTCACTTGCTACAGTAAGACATGACAACCTTCGCTCTAGAGACTTCAGGCTTTTTTTTTTCACTTACGTCCACGAAAATCTCTCCATAGACTTCAAACTGTCTTGAATCAGATCTCATAATTTTCCAAAAAGTCACATATGATACATATAGTAAAAATATACCTTGCAGCCTTTTTTATTATTAAATTACCATTACTACTTTAAGCACCAAGTATTGGATAAAGGTATACATGGATACAGATCAACTATCAGGTTTTTATCTGAAGGTGTTTTGCTACTAAGCTATTATTATTACTGAAGGTTAACTATAGCCTGCAACTGTGTGAATAAAGTGAGATCTGTACTTATATGATGCCTTTTTCAGTGCAATATTTTTAGGAATAGTGCTTTGAAAACTACAAAAAATATGGTCTTGTGTATGCATTTTGCTTAGAAAGTGAAGCCAAGGTTCCATTCATGTGTATTACAATCAGGATTCTGTGAACAGTCAACATGAATTCACTTTGAAATTGTACACACATAGGTTTGCATGGACACTTCAGAATTTGTTGTATTAAATGACTGAATCATCATTCACTTCCGTAAATGTTTCCTCAATTCTAAGGTTGCTACTGCAGAGACAAATCCAACGCATTTTTTAAAACTCCAATATATTCAGAAAAATTACATTTTTCTTCCAAACACCCTCACCACTGTGAAATGTAGCTATGCAAATGATCTGAGTCCTTACTAACAGAGCATTGATAGCAGAATGTAAATTACAAATGAAACCACAGGAAGGAATTGATCACACTCTACAGATGGAGAACTGAGTCACAGTGTGAACTGGGATAAAATTTTCAAATAATTCTGAGAAATGTAAATGACCAATTCCTTTTCAAAAACTGTATGAGACATTTTTTTTTCTGAAAAGATCACATAAGATGGCTGTCTTCCTAAATCGTGCTTAAAAGTAACTTACACATCTAAATTAGCTTTACTTAGGAATTCACTACAGAGAGTGTGCCTACGGGGTGGAGAGTAGCCAAACTCAAACATCAGAACTCCAACACAAAGTTTGAGTAGGTGGTATATTTAGACTGCTCTGTACAGGATAAAAATAAAAGAAGAGTTTTCTTCTGTTTCATTTGACAAGTGCGAACTTTTAATTTATTTATTATTA
>VYZW01036813.1:0-12132 GCA_013401315.1 Balaeniceps rex | reverse complement strand
GTGCTTAGTTGCCGACTGGGGCTAAACCATGACAGATATATAATCATACACTGCTTAGTCAATGCATGATTTGCAGATATCATCCAAGTATAAATGTCCTTCCAAATGGTTCATTCTCAGATGTGGACTCTTATATCAGTTCATGGCAATTCTTGACCTTTGAATGCCTCTGTGTACCTGGAGAACAGAAAGTCCCTTTGCTGTGTAAAACATCTTGAGCACCTCATATCTGATGTACACAATGATATGGTCCCAATGGAAATAGTTCAGAGGCATCCAAAAATAACAGCGCAGATAAGCACCATGTTCCTAAATGGCAGCATTTGCAACGAGAAAATGTTAGCTACTCCTCACAAGGTCCCTTCTCAAAACATTCAGCATGTTTTGTATCCAGTCTACTTCCTTTCTCTGTATTGTTAGTATTTTTCCAGGAAGATGCAAGCAAAGTTATGAAGTTGTTGCTAGATTAATATATAAAGTAAGTTCCTATAATGAGCAAGCAGCAATGAAGCAGCCATAAAAAGACTTCCTCTTGTGTAAAGTCAGAAGAGAGTAGAACAATAAATCTGTGTGAAAACTATTTCTAACTGTCCATGCTTGTGTTTGATGCTCTGCTCATTTTACGCGCAAGGACATGATAGGGGAGTTTTGTGTCATGGACAGCATGTACTGCATATGACGACAAGTCTGCAACAAAGTACCTAAGGGATGGTAAAAGAGTAGACTATAACATTGCTTGTTGCTGCTGGCCTGCACAACATGGAAACTTACCCAGAAGAGCTTCCTTAGTTATTTCTCATACCCTGTTCCTCATGATCCTCCCTGAGCCCATGGGCGGAAGAAAGATGTGATCTTGGAAAGATGCGGTCTTAAGTTAATGATCGTAGTTAAGTTTGTGACTGTAATGATTGTGATTAAGTCAACAATTTTGCTTCTACCTAGCCTTGAGGAATAGGTGACCAAAGGGAGTGAACACCTGTAAACACATAGAAACTACCTGAATGTAAAACCTCTTGCCAGTGGGAGCTGGGAACCCTGTTCAGTTCCTTTTCTCCAGCTGAACCAGTGGTTTTTCAGAACGTCCCTGACTGGAATACTCAGATTACAGAAATAAATGGCAGCTACTCCATGAAGGAAATCTGAGACGTGAAGGAAAGCCTTTTCTAAAATCTAGTAAAGCCAGTGGCAACAGAAGCATTTTGAAATTTAATAAGCAATTATACCTTTATTACATAAGTGTAACAAGAGTGTCCTATCATATATTACCTTTTGCACAAGCTTTTGCTTCAAGGCTAAAAAGCCACACAGAGAGATTAAGAATGGATTTCAAAGTCTGCAGCTGATAACTGCAACTTGGAGTTGTCTCCGCATCTTTCTTTAAAGCATCACATGTTTACTGGAACATGCTCCCATCTCCAACTTCCTTTTTTTTTGTTCAATAACAACTGGGATTTTGGATAAATCTTGAAACCAAGCATGTTCCTTACAGGACCATTTAACCACTCCAGGCAGCTGAGGAAGCAAATTCTCAGGATATATCTCCCCATTGCAGTGCAGCATTCCCAGGCTCTTCGGATGAGAGAATGGTGGCATCTGCTTACATTTACTATTAATGTTTAATCACTAATGAGAGTATAGACCTCAGCCTGTTGCTGATATCTCTCTCCCCTCCTCATATGAGTTTTACAGACAATCAGCTCTTGGCTCAGAGCTCTTGTTAGAAACAATCTGTATTATATTTCTATATTGCTGTACGCAATAAGCACGCACAACGTGTAACAAGAGAGCAAAGGGCAGAAGAAGGCAAGAAATCATGTAGGAGTGTTGTGAACAGATCCTACAAAGAATCTATACAACATTTCCATGGTGCTTCACACTGTCTGCCTCTCAGTCTACTTCTAACCACAGTACAGGTTGGATCACTGGGGACCTCCCTGCAGTGCTAAACTCTTTAAAGCCCAGCAAGTTTCCCTGTCTGTGAGTGCTGCCTGGGAAGAGTTGGCAGAGTTTAATCAGTATTATGATGAAAGCCAGTGAATCAGAAGGACCCATGATTTAGCTATAAATCACACTTTATTGCCCATGTCACTAAATCAATAGCCATTAAATCAGAACAGTGAGTTCAAAGAACACCTCATAGGAGAGAAATATAATTCAAAGGTAAATATATTCACCAGCAGAAATGCCTAGTCTTCTGCAGCCTGGACTTTTTTAACACAACATGAATATTGCTGCAGTCACATTTTAATCATTGTAGCTGATCACAGATATTCTTTGTCCTTTTTTCCTTGTTACACATATTAGCTTTCTTTAATATGCATTCTCATGTCTCAGTGATGACACATGTGTATCAGTCAGATGAAATACACCTCCAGTAGGTATTCTGGAGAGTATAGGACAGCAGCAGTGTCCAGATTTCCCTGGTCATCTTCATCAGATTTACATGGAAGCCTAATCAAAGTGAATACTAAGCAGTTTTTCTGCATCAGAAGTTTCCCACGTCTCAGCAAGGACATACTGCTTGGGTGCACTTGCATCTCCAAGTTCAACTTCAAATGAATAGGTGAGAGTAGTCATGAGCACATCTCTGGTAATGAAGTCTGTCACTGATAGTTGTGTAAGGAAAGATGCCAGTGGAACAAACTTTGTATATGCTCGATCTTTGGGGATTGCCCCAATATAACAAGATTTTCTCAGTAGCTGCCATGGCCTTGGTTCTGAGTGCTCATCCAACATCCCAGGAAGACCAGAACTACAGTTCCGTAATCAGGCTTTAAGCAAGCTACAGGTTTTTATGTACTGACCTGAGACAGTTTTAGACCAATTTTGAAGTTTAGGACTTGTCCATGTTTATAGGCAAATCTAACTTACTTCTGTACATTGCACTATTTCTACTCCCTTGTTAAAGGACTGACATTGTTTTAACAGGGAAAAAAGGTAGGGAACACTAATATATACTTTTCTGTGACTTCTTTTTTAAATCTTTCAGAAAATTTGCTCCAATTTATAGGATGCTTTTGTTAAGCGTAACAAACAGTGTCCACGTTAAGCAACACAAATTTATCTGTACACTTTGTTCATGAGAACACATGCAAACCATTTATGTTTATGTGATCATGGTAAGGCAGGGCTGCAGTAATGCAGATTGCATAGTTGGAAAAAAAAGGAACTTTCTGCTCTCCTCCTTCTGGTTACTGAAACTGTCCTATTCCTAGCTATAGCAACAAGAGCTTGAGACTAATCAGGGTGTAGGAAACTGAAAGGAGATTTAGGGCTAAGTCCCAAAGAAAGAATATGGGATAAAGATTTCAAAGGCTTTTACTGATTTAGGCAGGTATTCCCTTTTTTAACAAAGTCTTCTGTTCTTCCTATGAAGACAGCTTGAACCCTTCTTTCTGCAGCACCATCTCCTTGCACAGTTTCCCTTAGTCAATATTCCGCACCTACAGCCCACAGGTTACCTCTGCACTACCTGTGCACTCTGCTGCAGGGAGCAGCTTGGGCCCAGCCAGCCTGTGTCCAGAGTCCTGGGCAGCCTGGTCGTAGGATTCATACACAATATACATCCTAGATGACTAATCTCTGTTTTTCTCATTCATGCCAGAGATGTGGCTGACAATGTGGTTGTTGAAGAGAAAGAAATACCATGAGTAAAATCAGGTCTGATGTTCATCTGAGTTAAAGTTTGGTCTGCATCAGGCTAGCCCCATTTCTGTTGTTGAGGAAGGAAAGTGCACCAGGAACTGAACATCACAGGTGACCTGGGCAAAGTACCTGACACTGCAGCAATCAGTAAGCACAGGCCCAGCATCAGCAGATGGCTCCCACCAGGGAAAATGAGGTGTTAATTCCCTTAGGTCCCGTCAGGTCATGTATTTCTGCCAATCTGACCTCAAGAATTTTGTATTCTTCCTCCTGAGTTACCTTCTGAATTGTAAAAGCCGCCTTCTCCAGGACATCAGCCAACACCTCTCTGCTAGCTGTGTACCTAAACCTTCCAGATGTGGGTTCATGCAATGAGGTATACTTCTTATCTATTTATTTCTCCTTTCTTGGGTCACATAGGCCAGGAATCCATACATTATCTGTTTTCCATCCAAGTTCTTCACACCAGTTCAGCCACAAAGACGTTGTTCAGGAACTAATCCCTGAAAGAGCACCTTGCGTCTCAGCGGACACCTTCCCAAGAAACAGCCAAACATCTTTCTGTGTAGTGAAAGCATTAACATTTTCCTGTAGAGGATGAAGTGCTCATTGCTTTCCATGTCAGGAGCACTTTTCAGCAATACGAAGCACCTGTTTGGACACAACATTCTGTCACAACAGCAGGCTTCTGATGGACTGTGACCTTTCATGTCCAGATGTGTCTGTGGTCCCCTTACCAGAAGGCACCCACATACATGACCTCCTTATACATTATCTTATATTTTGTGGGGTTGATGCTAAGTTCTACTTCATCCAGTGATGTCCATACATGGCCTACAAAAGCGTAAGTAAGCTCCCATCATCACTCGCTTATGATTCCATTTTAACCCTGCTGGTAAAGCGGTTGGAGAGTTCAGTCCACCTGCAGGCATAGTTATGTGCTAGCTAAGAAGAAACTGTTACACACAGAAGAAACATGGCCATAAGGTTAAGCCTTTCAAACATATTTGTCATTCAGCATGGGAAGAACTTAAGTACATGAAACATAAAAAGAAAGCTTATCCATCCATAGTTTTGAGGCTGCACTGGCTTTTTGAAAATTGTTACAAAGCCACTACTCCCATCCCACCTACGGCGCTCTGCAGGAGACTGGATACACTGGCAAGTTGACCCAGTGACAAAAAACCAAGTTACTTTCTGTGGAATTGGTTCCCAAGTGCAGCTCACTGAGTAGCTACACAAGCACTAAAGAGAGGTAGAAGCAAGAGGCTATACATGGGGATGGAGTACCAGTGTGAAGAAAACCTTCTGTGTAGAGTTCTGCCAGACTACAGCATTCCCATTACTGCTGCCACAGCTTGCAATTCTTCCCAAACCTGTTCCTACTAGGGTGATCCTGTACACAGAGAGTGTGTAATAGTGAGTATTTTATAACTTACTTTATGAAGAAGAGATGACTTCCTAACATAGATGGATATTTGAACAGAGGGAAAGCTAAGTGATAAAAAGAAGGATTTTATGTCAAGGGTGTAACAAAATGCTAGTTAGACAAATTCAAAGTCTTAGATGCCATTTCTTTTTAGGGTATGTAATTAAATAATGGAGCAGCTTGCAAGGGAGATTGAGTGTCTGCTATTTAAAGTATCGCCTGAATTATCTTTCTTAAACACATACTTTGCATCCATTTCCTTAACCACATATGTACTCTTCCTTAATACACGCGTATCTAGTATATGCTAAATCCAAGCTCAGACTAGGTATGCAGAGTGCTCTTTTAGGCTTTAGAATCTATGAATTCTTGTGTCTATATCATCACCCTCTTCCCTTATGAGCCATAGGAAGTAAAGTGTGGTCTGTACTGTCCTGAAAACCTTCAGTCTTGCACATTAGGAATAAGGCTCACGATCTTCAGTCTTCTGCTTAGTTTAAAAAATTTCTTTCAGCTTTAACTGCTGAACTAAGGTGCTTCAAGGGAAGGGTTCCCTTCTGTGTTGTATTACTAGAACAGCTTCAGAATGAATGCATTTCTCCCAGGAGGTATATACCTGTGATTGCAGTCTGGCACAGATGTCTGAGTCTGGTGGCTCCAGGGTCTGGTCAGGGGGCTAGTACTAGGGCTGTAGCTTGACCTACAGCCATGTAAAATGCTGTTAATGTTGGTTTGCCCATGTTCTTCCTATATTTCAGAATGTCTGTTAACCCTTTTTTTCCCCCTAAAGGCTTTATTTTGTTCAAATCCAGGCAAAATTTGAAGCAAGCAGAAAAAAGATTATCTTACTAGCAAAAACATTTCCTTCCTTTCAAATGCTCAAAAATGTGAAGGCTGAAAAACATTTCTTAGGTCTTTTTGTTTAATACAGGTGAATTTCTGGCTTGCCTCCTCCTAGATAACAGAAGAACAGTTTTTGCTAATTTAAAATGAAGCTTTTGCTGAGGAAAGGAAATTTCAATGTCAAGAGTTTATGCTGGGAAAAAATGCAAAATGATTGCGAGCAATTTTGATAGTATTGGTCTTATCCCTGGGTGGTGCTCTCACTCTCACCAATCATGCAAATGCAAGGATCCAGAACAGGTGCTTAGCAAACATTGAACACATAAAGGTGTGATTATCCTTTGAGTAATATTTTAACTACGACAAGGGTCATATAAAGTACCAATGATGACGTGATTTGGTTTATAAGTACTAAAAAGCCTATAAAAACAATGGCATAGCCAAGGAGTATTTACATTAAATATTTTGCATGACTGCCATGGGTCCTGATAAAAAAGAGTGGAGTCTAGATAGAAATAGCCTTAGATCTTTTCAGGAGCTTATCTTGTTTTTTCAGGAATCTGAAAGACAAGTTCAGTGTGCTCCTCTGTCTGGGATATTTTCACTGCCAGAAACTGGAATCAGAATTGATGATGCAGGCCTTTTTTTGTTGTTTTCAGTCCAGCCATGGTGAGATATTATTTGACCAGATCAGCATCTTTTCTGCTTTCCTATTCCAGTGGATGAGAGGACACACTGAATCACGATATTCTGCTTAGCATTCATCTGTTTTAGATAGTAAATACACCACAGCTTGAAGTTTCCCCACAGCTGGGTACCTGCATTTAATTGTGATTCAGCTGATTTAGTCCAGGCAGCTGATTTTCCTTGATATCTAATGGTAGATGTCCAACCCCTCTCCTAGGTGATACCTGCGTAAAAAGAGTGGAGAGTCCAGTGCAGGGTGACCAAGGTGGTGAGGGGTCTGTGGCACATGATGGAGGGAGATGAATTTCTTTAACCTGGTAAAGAGGAGAGGAAAAGTCATACAACAACAGGTTAATCACTGGAAGGGCAGTTACAAAGAGAAGAGAGCCAAACTCTTCCCAGCGGTATCACGCAACATAAGAAGGGGCAACACCACAGATTGCCACCTGGAAGGTTAAAGTTGCACATTAGGAAAAGCTCCTTCCCCAGATGTTGGTGCAGGCCTGTGGCAGTTCACAAGGTAGGTGGGGCATCTCTGACTTTGGGGGCTTCCATAACTTGGCTAGACAAAGCCACAGCTGCACTAATCTAGGGCTTTGGTAGTCCTGCCATGAACAGGAGGTTGGATGGGATGTCCTTTCCACCAGCCCCACTGGGATTCTGGGATTCTTTTGAAAAAGAGCTGAGACATTTCTATCCCCCCCCATCCCTCCATGTCTGCAGACCATAGATTTTCCAGTCACAGCTCATAAAGAGGACATCCTTCTGAAATCAAGCTGTCTCAGAGAAGAACCGGGACTCAAACCTCACTTCCTTCCTGGACCCCACTGTGTCTGGACTACCATGCATGCCCTCTAGCTTTGAACACTTGGACTGCTGCTGAACTGATCCAGTGAGTTCTGCATTTCTAAGCTGTCACTGAAAAGAGTGCAGCATACCCTGAGAAATGGTAGGAATTCTCCCAGCGTGGTTTAAGATGATTAAGTGAAGAGGAGGCAGAGGAAGCAATCAGGGAGACTTTGGGGAGGAATCACAGGACAAAAGCCACACACAGTTCTGCACAAGGTGAGAACATTGCCATCTTTTGGTGTCAATGTGATGGATTTGAGGGTGGAGATTCCCTATCTATCTCCTTCCTCAGCTGTGGCTCTGATACCTTAATAGACATGAATTGTGTGATGAACAGCATGGCCTCCAGCCCCACAGCCATATATTCTCAGTGTCTGTTAGTTGCTTGGTGGTGCAACTGCACTCTCGCTAGATGGGTGTTTTTTTCCAGCTGAACCTCCACCTTGCATCCAAGCCAGCTACATGGTTCCCACTCATCACCCGGTCTTTCCTGAAGCTTGCACCTTTCTCAGCATCTTTCACCATTTTCTACTAGAATGCTGGCGATAGCTTTCCTCCCAGTACTGGAAAGAGCATAAATAGACCATCTTGGAAGAGTGGATGCCCACCATCTACAGCACTTGGCCTTCTTCAGGTGCCACTCTCCAGACTGGATGACCTTGGCTGGGGAGAAAATTCCTGTTCTTAGATCTCTGGATAGTGAGTATGGAAAACTGAGCTTTCATCTATCTGAGCAGAAGGAGTTGCCACAGAATCCTTCCTGGCAGATCTGCAGAAACTTAAGAAGAAATTAACAATATGGCACAGATGCTCCGGAGCAGCCTTGAGGACTCATTTCTATAACAGTACAGAAAATAACAAGAAATAGTCACTACCCTATTTTCTTTAACATAAATATTTTCCTGTGCAAGGATTTTGGCTTATATTTGATGCCAGGATCTTCCTTTGGGCTGCCTTTCTCCTATGGGTAGATGCGAGACAGCTTAGGGAGAGAAAGCAAAGAGGTGGAGGGCAACTTCTTTCAAATTGTTGTCCTAAACTCTTCTTGACTATGTCTGTAAGACCAGGTTAGGATTCATGGAACCACTGTGTACTTGGGGGATATTATCCACATAGTTGGTGCATATTCTGCATGTTCTTCATTAAAAATAGAAACATACAAATTGCCTAGAAGCCTGTTTCTCTCAGTGGCTTGTCGCTAACAGGAGCCAGTTGGAGGCAGCTTCGGACAAGCAGAGAACATCTAGTGATACTTCTCTGATGCCTCCAAGGATGTGTGTCTCAGTTTGCTTATGAGCTAGAGTGCTACATTCGCCTTTAATAGCTCTTGAAGACATTTTTTGTATTTATCGAAGCTTGTACCAAGTCTGTGTGGTGCACAGTTAAACTCTTTGTGGATGAAAAAGAAGTATTTGTGATTATTTTGAACCTGCTGTCTGATCATTGGACTGAACCCCCTTTGTCTTATATTATTAGCCTTTTTGTGCTCTAAAGCTGTTCTGTACCCTTTGATCATGTTGTTGACTCAGCCTGTAAAGGCATCTAACAGAGATCTTATGATTAGAATGAATGAAGTCTGAATGGACTGATGTGGTTGAGTAACCACACAGAGAAACAGCAGAACAACACTCAAAAGACTGGTTTGTACTGATAACAAAGAGTGCCAGTTCCAGCAATAAAACTGGTGAACATACTGCTTTTGGGAAGCCCGGAAGGCCTGAACCCTGATAAGTTCACAGCATGGATAATTCATCAATGGAAAGCAGTGCATTTACAGAAGATCACACATGCTATTCCTTTTTCTGTTAAAAGACTGGCAGGAAGACAGATTCTACCAAGGGACTGCCTCACAGTAACTGTGGACATCTGCAGCATATTGAAGATGTGACCAAAAACTGGCTTGTCATTGCCAGTCAAGAAAAGCCTTAGAGATGTGATGACAACTCAAGAGCCTGTGTCCTTTATCATCAATGCTGCATCCAAGTGATCCTGCCCAGACCTCTGGTGTACATGCATTTTGGTAATCAGACCAATCTTGTTCTCTTTTATCAAGTGCCTAGAAATGCAAGGGCTATTTTCATCGTCACCCCTATCTTATCTATTTTCTGCTTATTTTTTCTGTCCTCCCTTGCTGATCTATCCCTCCAAGGACACTCGTGGTCCTCTCTGGAGTCACACTAGCTGGCCCACACCTTCTCTAAAATGCAGCTCTCTAACTGAATGTAAAAGGTTAATCCACGTGCTCCATGGGTTATGGTTCTTCACATCCCAGGCTGTGCTTGCCATTTTCACTCCACAGTAACCTGGCTGTCTCATGTCCAGCTGGTGTCCCACTATGAGTATGTCAGTCTCAGTTGTCTACATGCTGTGAACATGAGCAATCAGAGAAGTTCCGAAGGTGCAAAACAACAGTCCACATATTTAAATGAAGATAAAGCATGCTGCAAGTTAAGGGAGCATTAGGCAGGTGTACGTGCAGGGCTGATGAGTGCACATACCCTTTAGGAGGAGCTGCTTTTTTTCTACATTTTGAAAAGAGCTGGGAAGATGAAGGAAGAAGCAATGGCTATGAGAAGGACAGCAGTAACATCATTTCGCCAAACTAGCTTCCTTCCCCCCGCCAACCCCCCGGCCTTTATTTCTCTCGTAAACCACACGAGGGCAACCTTATCCATCATTTGTGGGAAATGGGCTCAAATTCTCTGACAAAGGTTAAGGAGAGTCTCAACAGCTATTTCCTAGCAGAGAGCACAAAGGGAAACACTCCTCTTCAACTGGAGACAGAACTTAACTCAAAGTTGGAAAGAAAATACTAACA
Source organism: Balaeniceps rex (assembly GCA_013401315.1). NCBI lineage: Eukaryota > Metazoa > Chordata > Aves > Pelecaniformes > Balaenicipitidae > Balaeniceps > Balaeniceps rex. The sequence goes on along the minus strand of VYZW01036813.1, from coordinate 1,861 downwards.
AAAGCTGTTTATTACACTTCTGCTTGCACTGAAAGCATACTGGTAGGACAGTGGCTTGCCCTGTCTTTAACAGCAAGCAATGAGAAGCCCATGTCAGGTCTCATAACCAAGGCGAGTCAGGGTAGTGTAATAAACATAACAGGAAAAAAATCTCGAGTGGGCTGATGAGAGTGGGAAGGCTGACAATCGCAGGCCTAGAAGTTGGTTTAACTTTTCTACTTCTGTACCTCAGATATTGATATTTTAGCATGAAACCCTGAGACCAGTTATCTTTGTGTGTAACAGATGCTTCCAAGAGATTTTACTTAATGTATCATATACTGTATGCTAACAGGCTTCCATTTTTCCCTTTTTTATTTGACTGTCCTCTCTCACATACATTCCAACCCCAAGTCACATGATTAAAGTTCAGTAAGAATATACCTGGTTTTGCTAGTATTATCATGATGACCAATTCCCATACACATCTGTAAAGGAGTTTCTTTCCTTTTTAATTTTTTTCCCCATTCCTCCTCTCATCATCTATTAGCACTTGCCAGCGCTCCACCAGTGCCATAATTGCCCAGATATTGGCATGTGAACTCACAGAACCACAAAATCATGTAGAGAAGACCACAGAAGGTCCCTGTGTAACTCCAGGCTCCTGATCAAAACAGGCCCAGTTAGAACAGGTTGTCCAGCTGAGTACTGATTATCTCCAAGGGTAGAAATCATGCCACCTCTCTGGGTCCCTGTTCCAGTATTTGACCATGTTTATGGCACAAAATGTTTTCCTTAAATCGAGTTGAAATTTCCATTTTCCAGTTTGTGCCTATTGCCTCTTATCCCAGCCCTGGGTGCTGCACACCCCAAGAGGAGTCTGTCTCTGTCTTCTCCACACTGTTCCAGCAGGTATTTTTACCTGTCTTCTCCAGGCTGAACACAGTTCCCTCAGCCTCTCTCCATCATGTGCTCTAACTCCCAGTCACCTTGGTGGTCATCAGCTGGACTTGCTCCAGTGTGTTAATGCCTTCCTTATATTGGGAAGTCTCTGACTGGACTTGGTATTCAGGTATCATCTCACAAGTGCCAGAGGAAGAGGATCCTTTTCCTCACCCTGCCAGCAGTGCTGCTGCTAATACAGCTGAGGATGTGGCTCCGCTTCTTCACTGTAAGGGCACACTGCTGACTTTAATTCAATTTGCTGTCAGCCAGGACCCCAAGCTCCTTTTCTGCAAAGCTACTTCCTAGCTAGTTGGCTGGCTGCCTGACTTGCCACTCAGGATTATTCTGTATCAGACGCAGTGCTTTGCATTTGTCTTTATTGAACTTCATGAGGTTTCTATCAGCCCATTTTTCCAGTCTGTTCCGATCCCTCCAAATAGTAGCTCTTAAGTGTATTGACTGCTCCCCCTGCCCACTTTGGTCCAATCTACAAATTTACTGTGAGTGTGCTCTGTCCCATCACCCAGATTATTATAACAGGCATTGAATGCTATTGGCCTCAATATTGGCCCCTGAGGGATGCCACCGGTGACTGGCTGTCAGTTGGATTTTGTACTCATCAACACCTTATGAGTTTGACAGGCCAGTGAATTTTCCGCCTACCTTATAGTCCTTCCATGCAGTTCATATATCATTAATTTAGCTCTAAGGATATTATGGGAGACCATGTCAAAGGCCTTGCTAAACTTAAGGTATGCAATGTCCACTGCTCTTCCCTTGTCCACAGAACCTGTCATAGAATCATAGAATCATTTGGTTGGAAAAGACCTTTAAGATCATCGAGTCCAACCGTACCTGTCCACTACTAAACGATGGCCCTAAGCGCCTTGTCAACCCACCTTTTAAATACCTCCAGGGATGAGGACTCCACCACTTC
>VYZW01036812.1:0-14041 GCA_013401315.1 Balaeniceps rex | reverse complement strand
ATGACTTTAAAAAAACAGGGCCATATATTGTTATTCAGCAATCTGTGTGTCTGGGTTTTTTTCTAAATTATTCTACACCATCACTGGAAAAAATCATGTAGTCCACAACTGGACACAAGAACACACCCCTCACATCTTCCATAATGCAACAGTATGCTATAGTGGGATTGTAATAAAAAAAACCCTGATGACATTAGAGGACGTAAATAACCTAGACATATTATTTTTGACTGAACTTATGCTTTGTTTTACACTAGCATGAAATCCACTGGTGAATTTAAACCCATGAAATAGTAAAATTAGGAACTACATAAGTATTGAGCTTCCTCTGTAGAAGTTTGCAGTTTGTTTTTAGAACTGAGTTTTGTAAATGTCTTATTGACCTAGTGGTTGAATGCAGAGACATGTTTTTATTCAGACTATACATTTGTTAACAGTGCTTTGAAATGACATTTTGGCTTTCTCTCAAGAAAATATTGTTTGGGATGTGCAAAGGAAATCTGGAACCATATGAATTCTGCTAAGATTATACTTTATAGTTTCTGTAAAGGATACAAGAAAGTTTCATTCATCTGCCTCTAAAGTGAACTGAGAGCATCAAAACTAGGAGTTGTTGGAATTTACTTTCTTTCCAAAATGCCCTGAAATGCCCTCTGTGTGATGCATGAAAGCAGCAAGTTCTACAAAATGCTTTCCTATACCATTGTCACACCACCAAACAGATTTGCCTTTCAAAGACATGGCCCTGGGTGCACATCTGAGATGAGGCATTTGTTCCTCAACACCAGAGGGAAGGTGACTTATGCTTGTTACAGTACGTACTACTCCCTGTGCACTGATACATGGTATTTCCAAGCAGAGGAAGTCGTCTTTAGCTGTAGCTATTTGAAAAGGAGGGGAGTAGTGAGAAATCAGTGGTTCAACATGAATTGAGCGCATTTTTCTTTGAGGTTATAAAAATCCATGTGTTCTCTATCACAGAGACAGCAAGGACTTGAGGCACTGTGTTGGTGTTACCATCCTCAGACACTAGCAAAAAGAAATAAAATATGTTCATCTGGAGATCTAGCATGCTTGCTTTTTTACAGCTTGAAAATTACTGACACATGAAATTAAGGGCTATGGTCCACAAGATCTATCAGGTCTTGTGATCAGATCTTTGAACTCTATCATTTCAAGAAATGAAAGACTGGAATGGGGGCAAAAAAGATTAACAAAAGAAACAGGGGAGAGAAAATTTGGCATGCTGGAAATGCAAGTTGAAAATCCAATTGCCTTCAATAGATCAAAATTTTACTCCAGGAATCAGTTAGATATAATGAAGTTAATAAAAGCTGCTTCAATTATGACTAATCATCACACTTAAGCACATACTTATTGTTTAAATATTAAAGTATCTGGATAATTTTACTATTCTGACTACTATAGCTTTATGACAGAAATTTAATTTTCTTTTAGAAAAACAAACTTTGAAAAAATCTGACATTTTCTCATTAGAATAGTTCTAATGAGTTTAAGAACAATGGAATTTTTTTTGTAACTTTATTTTCTGGGAGATATCGTAATTGTTATACTATATTAACATATAATGTGAGAAACAAGATGCTGACTCCTCAGCATTGCTACCTGGTATGACTTCTACAGGGTTTGAAATCTACCCATTATGAGTAATGGCCTGATCTTGCATTGAGACTACAGCCACTACAGACTCCTCTCTTGATCCATGTGTCTACAAAGAGGAGCACTGGTGGATCCAGCAGTGGAGGCTGAAGCCAGGTAGGTTACTTCACAGCACTGTTTTTTCAGTCATTTTTTTGCAAGGGTCAGGCTGCATAACAATAAATTGCAAAGCTAAAATTGTAATAAGGATCGATTTCAAATGAGTCTGCTTCATTACTTCGAGATTTCTCTTTATTCCACGTCGAAAAAAGGCAGAGGCCAAGAAGGCAGGTTTTGCTGACTTGAAGAGGAACCAAGAAGAAAGCTGTTCAGTCTGGGAAAAAAATATTGTTTTAAGGATCTCTGGGGAAAACATTGTTGCAAAGCTCTGTGGAAAAGGGCTATTAACAGGAAAAGTAGAAAAAAGTTGGTGTTCATTCTTTTTTACCTTGGAGGCCAGTAAAACCCCAAATCAAGAAGCGTAATCAAGATACTGACTTGGAAAGAATACTCTATTCACTCAAGAAAAGTGGCCAGCTACCAGAAACATCACATAAGATTATTGTTTTCTTTTTCTGTTCCCCAGGGGCTAGCCTTTGTTTGACAGTTACTTTTCCTCTGAGCCAGGCTAAGAAAAGGTTCAAACTAGTTTTTCATATGATGGTCAGAGCGGAAAAGCAGTATCTTCAGTCTTGAACATAAGTTTTCCTGATTTCCAACAGAACAATTCCAGGCTATGACAAGCCCAGCTGAAGCAATCTTACGTCCAATTTTCATGTAGTGAAACAATATAACCAGTATAGTATTAGAGGAAAAGGAAAAGTATCTGAACATTACTAGGATCGAGTAGTGCAATGAAAATAACAACAGCCTTCAAAATAGATGGGCAAAGAAGGAGATCAAGTACTTCAGTGGTATGGTTTCAACTCTATCGCAGTTTCTTAATATCTGTTTTAAAACTTTATTTTATCCCTTTGTGTAAAGAACATGATTACTTCCCTGGAACAGATCATTCTTAAAACAGATTAATTACTTTATGGATCCATCCAATGGAAAGTATGTAACAATGCTGAGTATGTAACATCTTCGCATTTTAAACACATACATACAGGCACGCTGCGCGCACACATGCACACATGCAGTGGTTTTTTAGTCTCTCTCTCTCTGTGCAGGTCAAAACTGCAGAGATGTTGAAGACTGTAGAACATGTAATGCTACAGATAATCCTAAAATACTCATATTCATTTTACAAAGGTACACCAGGAAAAAAAATCATTGCAACCTACTACTTATCAATCATTCTGCTATTTAAAATGTTTTGGTAGAACAATCAGAATATAAATATATAATATCAGATTCAATTGCACCATGAGTGGAAGAAGATGTGCATAATGTGCAGGCTGAATTGTGTTTCCATAAAGCATTTGGTAAACAGTGATGAATAACTGATATAAGAGAAAACAGGACAGTCACTTATTATTTGCCCCACTCTCTCCCGCTGCCCACTAATGGACTGGTTCTGCTGGATGCTGTTCAAAGGCAAAAGGAGTATCTACACTACGCAGGAGACAGTAGTGCGAAGCCAGCATCATTCCTACCTATTATGTTCACCCCCTAATGTTAGCAGGCGGGTACTATCTTTCAGGGAGGAGTTTACAGAAAGCTGAGAGCTGAGACGGTGACTACCTTACCCTCTCCCCGTTCAAACTGAGATGAGCGTTCAAGCTTCACATGACAGACACTATGCTGCCAGGTTGGGTGGGCCCTCTTCACCGTGCCTCACTCCAGCTCTGCATGAATTGCTACTTTACTTCCTCAGGTATGACTTTAGCCTATGGATTCCAACCACAGATAAGCATAAGTGTCCTGAGTGGGTGTCAAAGAAATCACAGTCCTTAGAATTCAAATTCAGTGGTCTACCAGGATTGTGTTTTCAAAAGCCATCTGGAACGAAAACTGATATTTAAAAACCACTCACCATTATATAAAATATTCCCTGTTGTACATACACCATTGTTGTTAGAATACTGCTAGAGTGCCAGCAAACTAAATAATCCCTTCAATTATGCTTTTCCACAGGAATTTTTCCACGGTATGTAGGTAATTGTACCAAGGTGTTTGCCAATCAAATTATGTAAACAAGCTCTTGGTGATGAGTTCACTTGGAAAACATCCATTTACTCATAAAACTCATGAGAAAAATCAAATTTGTAAGTTGCCACAATTTATGTATACTCTACATTTTGTCTCAGGAGAACAGTCAGGAAAAAAATCTACATAAATGCACAAGGGCGCTTTTTCTTTTAAATGTCTGGGTTGGCTTAGTTCATCGTAAATCTACAAGCTAAAAGTATCAGAAATCATAAACAAGCTATCTAGCTATTTTACAACCTTATATTGTAATAAACTTAAATTATTTTACTAGAATTGAGAGATCCTTGAATAGGAAGTGTAGGCCAGGGTAGTACTGTATCTTTTGAAGTATTATAAGCTTACTGCTTCCTCAGCATGTATTTTGCACATAGTAAATATAATCAAGTCATGATCACTGGAACTAAGCTACAAAAATGTATAATTCTGTGATGTAACTCATCATCTGTCAGGATGAAGGATAAGACCTAATATTACTGAGCTGAATGAAATTATTTCCAAAATAATTATATAAGATTTTTAGAATAATCTTAGTACAGCAGATAGCATTGGTTTTAAAATCTTCAGTTGAAAGGCCTTTTTCTTCCCTAGATACTATACATTTAGAGCCCTCCAGGGTGACGTAGTGGATTTTAGAAAACAGAACAAAATGCTCTTGAAAATATTCTTGTACTTCAGGATTGTTAGGTGTTACAAGTATAACACCTATTACTATTTTTATGTGGAGTATCGCTGCCTCTTTTATGATGCTCATTATTTTCAGTAATACTAAATGAGCTGAATTTATGCACATAAATTAGTACTTCTACATTTTCATTTTTATTACATATATACATCACAGAGTTGTACAGATTAAAAAAAACCCTCTTTTTATGTTCAAGAGAGCAGAAAAAAAGAATAGTGAAATGAATATCAATAAGAAACTGTAGAAAATCAATAAAGGAAATTAAAGGGTAAAAAGGAAGCTCTATAGCTGGCAGTAAGGAAAATAAGACCCATTTAATGTCTATTTAGGACAAAAGGAATCCTATCAATGCTATTTCAGGAACAAATGGATAAAAAAAAAATCATAAAGGGCCCAAATTTTCAATAAATATTTCTACTCTCTACCTGGGGAAAAAGCAAAATGAGATACATATTGCATATTTCCCATTCAAAAAATGATTACTAAACAGGTTACTCCATGGGTAAAAAGCTGCTGGATGACTGCACTCAGAGGGTCATGGGATGCTACCTGGAGCCAGTGACAAGTGGAGTACTGCAAGGGTCTGTCCTGGGACCTGTCATGTCTAACATCTTTATTAGTGACCTGGACACCAAATTGGGGATACCAATCGACACGCTCAAAGGCAGGGCTGTGATTCACACCTAGGCAGGCTGGAGGAATGGGCAAATAGGAATGTTAGGGGCAAGGACAGATGGGAGTCCTGGACCTGGGCTGGAAGAACCTGATACCTCACCATATGATCCGCTCCTGAACTTGAAGGCAGAGCACCCTGACCTGGATGAAAATGCTGTGTCCACGACCCAGAGTGACCTCAAGCAACAAGAAATTCCCAGTCTTTTCGTAGTTTACACTGGGCTGTGAAAAGCAGCAGCAGAATAGAACCAGTAGTATGATTAATTCTCCAGAGGAATGAACTCCTGCCCATCTTTCCCTGGGTCAGTGTGCAGTCTGAAACCCTTCCTCTGTAACCCCATCCGAAGGCTGCCCCCCGTCTCCCCAGTGGACCGGCCATCCAAGACTCAGCTCTCACGTGACACAGACTGCCATGAAAGTGCTGTGAGAAGTTCTGTAAAGAGACAGAAAAGAGAAAAGTCTCACCCAGGGGTAGGATTGTTGAGACAGCATCAGTAGGTCAAAGATACAAGAGAGAAAACAGCAGCTTGGAAAGGTTTAAAGTCCTAATGGGAAGAAAACAGGGAGGCTAGTCAGGCTGGTCTGTTCAGGTGGGAGCTAGCTGTGAAGCATTGGGTCAAATTATCAGTGTTGTCAGGGTTGATGGGGCTGGTGGCAGACAGCAACTTGAAGCACAGAGGATGTGTGGTGGTGTCCAACCCTTCCTGCTCCTGACTGATGCCAGCCTCTCAGCAAAGATTCTTCATACCAGAGGTGGTGGGCACACTGATCCTTAGACTGACAGCTCATTAACTCCTAGCTATCTCCTATATGTTAACCAATAAATTTTTGCTTTGTACTTTAAAGGTGCATATATCCAGACTGCAGACTGCCTTTGTGGCTGGCTGAAGATGTATGAGTGAACCAACCCAAAGAAGAGCCATAACAATACTGCAGCAGCACAGCAGTCACTTGGGTTAAACTTGGGGAACTGACTTGTCTCACAGATGGGTCAATATTTGCCAAGACTCCACTTACTAATTGGAATTCCTCTGGAGACTTTCTCCAAGCATTTTCCAGGAAGAAGGAGCACAGAATAGGCATCTAGAGACAAAATTACGAAGTCTAACCTTGTGGTACTTGTGCCTCCATTAACCAGAGCTGACTATGAGGACATTTGTCAAGCCTCTAACCAGGTCTCATTTGACTTTGTTTTTTCTTCCCACACAGTTCCACAGAGAAGACTTCATACTAAGTTGCTTTGAGATATATCAAGAGAGGAACAGCCAATGGCAGCTGTCACTACCATTATAGCTGACAGATAGAGGTCCTGGGCTGAAACTGCACCCAAGGCTCAGGAAAGCAGATTATGCAGAGATTAGCAAATCCTAGCACCTCACAATGCTCCATTAAAGATCCCTATATATGTATGAAATGGACAGCAATAGACTGCTCCTGGCCCTCCACCCCAGTTCTCTCTGCAAGGTCACCAGCCCTGTTGAAAACTACTCCAGCTGAACCGCTGCAGGGGGATGCAGGCACACCCTCTGTGTTATTCCAGGTTGGTCCCCAGGAACAGAGGCTCACCTGGTTAAAAGCATTTGAGCTGCCTGTGACACTGGGGCCACCAGAATGTGCAGCCACAGCTGGCAGCACCTGCAGGAGAAAGCTGAGCCCAGGGAAGCTGTGGAGTTGTGGTTATCGTCTGCTACTGCTCTCAGTTTCTGTTGTGAGAAGGGTTGTTTGTTGATACTACTAGCCAGGCAGCAAGTTCAGATGAGAAATTGAGGGGTTGTGGCCAAATCTTTCATTTAGCATGGGATAAGTGTATAACATAGTGGAAAACAAGGTGTTGTGCAGCCTACAATGGCTTGTGGAACAGTTAGCCTTGCTCAGCTTTGGTGTCCCTATTAAGAGAAAAATATTGATAGAGTGGCAATTAGCTCTCAGCCAAAAAATGACTAAAGTAGACTCTATACTGCAAGACTTCAGAGTTTCCTTCTATGTAGATTAAGAAGTGTAATTACATGTGTAACTGTTACAGTATTGTTCGTGTAACCAGCAAAGCTAGAGTGGGATATGGCCAAAATTGTAACTGGACAGCATAAAATTAAAAATAAGGGATACACCTGAGCAGTTCACGGAAGTTTTCCATGGATCCTCTAATGCCAGAAATAATTTCAAATTACGATCAGTGGGTTTTAAGGAAGGTGTGGCCAACTTCAATTAACGATCAAGTCTTACAGACTTCGTTAAACAAGTCTACCAGTTTTTGATCTTCAAGTCCCTTCCTTTTTTTTACATTTACTAATCTATGAATTGCTGTCTCCTGATGAAATTCAGCTCCATGCCTCCACCCAGTGGGCTTTTCTTAACCAAGAACAAAAAGAGCCCCTGAAAGGTGCTTGCACACACGTAGTACCAGTGGAAGCATGGGTGCTGCAAATTATTTCTCTCAATTTTTCTGTGGAGTGGCTCAGCTGAAATGTAGACAGGTATTTGATATTACCTTCTGATGCTACATAACCAGAAATGTGAGATGTTTAAAAATGTTTTAAAATTATTTTCACAATATGTTTGCTGTTGCTATAGAAACAGTCATTGGGAAACATCCAAAGCCAGTTGGCACCAGGGAAAACTTAAATTTCAGAGTGGTTTTTTTTTAAACCTAAAAACCTGAAATTAGTTTCACATTTTAAAATAAATATAAAAAAGATTACGACACTGGCTTTTGGTAATAAATAACCCTTTGCTTTGTAGTACATATTTTCCACACTCAAACTAAGGAAAAGTATTTTCTACATTTTTTTTTCCAGTTGAGATTATTTAGCTACTTGCAAGGGCATCCCTGTTTTAAACTGAAAGAAATATCCTGGATATATACCCTAAAATGCTTATGATAAAAGAAGTTCTGTAAATGTGAATGTACCTGTTAAATTATGTGAATTATTTCATTACATATATGCACTGTTTTTGTAAGGCAGTGGTTCATCTGAACCTGTGTTCTGAATATTGTTTACATTAAGAAACACACACAGTTGTTATCAGTTCTCCCATCCATCTGCACCTTCCATCCCTTTCCCTTCTGTTGGGTCCCCGACCTTACTGTGATGTGTCACTTCCAGTAAAAAACATAGGCTTCTGAAGAAGTGCACTCTTAACACATCAAAGAAGAAAACACAGTTTAGGGAAACACTTTTGTCCCAAGCTGGGAAGAAGAACAAGATCTCGTCCTCCACTCTGGTTAGAGAAGTAGAAAATACAATTCTCTGATCCCCATCACTTTAACAACGGCATCTTCCTTACATCTAATACCAAAACCACTCCAGAATAAATCTCTTCTGTCATATACAATAGCCCTCCTACTATCTGCAAAGAACTGTTTATGATTTTTTAATACTACCATAGAACTGAAACTAAAAGACAATGAAATTAAACGATAATGAAAAGCTTTTCAGCCTGTAATTAATCTGCAACTGTTAACAGATGCAAAAGTCTGCAGTCTTCAGTACAAATTAGATTTTGGTGGAGTAGGAATAATACCCCAAACGTATTAGATAATAATTCAAACTGCAAACAAGTCATACACTAATCATCTACTCTGACATTTTTTTATAGCACAGGTCAAAGAATCATTTCTGTATCAAGTTCATAATTTTTAGAAGACTACACCTTTTTGAGAGACACCTAATGCAAACAGACTGACAAAGACACTTCTAGCTGTTCCTGCTTTTGGGGTTTTTTTTGTTGTTGTTGTTGTTGTTTTGGTTTGTGGTGGTGTGGGTTTTTTTACAGCTGCCTAAGGTTCAAGGTAGCTTAATTTCACACTTACCAAATAACATTCTGAGGAAATAAAAAACTATGACAGTCTTATCTGCACATTATAGTTTCAGGTTAAGCTACTTCTGAATACTTTTTGTCCTTTCTTTGCTTTTCAGTTACAAGTTTTTCCTTAAATAGTAAATATTCAGACTTCACCATGCCCATGTTCTTGGTTTGTGAATCCAAATCCAAGGAAGGCGATGACCTACCGTAAAAGAGTTTACAATACAGCCCAAGAATCTTCAAAAAGTTAAAAATATTAAAAAATTAAGGGTGCTACTGTGAAAGTTGTGCATATATATTATTTTTGCAAAATACCTCTACCTTTCGGAACCAAGGAAGTTGGCAAACAATCTTCGTTTTCATCATGTACAGAGTATTAAGTGTACGTCCTCCTTCTATTCGAAAAACCTTAGGATTTCATCAGTTGTGAAGGTTGAAGTTATGAGCAATATTCAGAATTTACTTGAAATTTAAAACATTCATGAAAAATTCCTCCTGTATGCTATTTACTGCCTGTGCTAGCTCAGGATTCCCACAGAAACATGCTTAATTCTGACATCTTCTGACAATGCACTCAAAAATCTGGTGTTTTAGGAAGCTTCCAACATGGTACTGCCCTTAATGAGCTCCCACCGTGCCTGTCTACCACCACGTAACCGCTTATTTGCTTTTATGGTGCAGTCAGATGCAATGTAGTGAAAAGGACTCTGCCAGAAATAAACACAAATGATAAGACTTGGGTTCCAACTTAAGGAAAAAAAAAACCAAACAACATAAGAGGTCAGAGGATGGACAGGGTAGTCTTTTATTTTCCTTTTTAGTTTCTCTTACTTTGTATGATTAACTTGAAGCATGTGGTTAAGCCCCACTGAATTAAGATGAAGCCCATTCCTAAGTGTGCTTGTTCTGAGCAGAGATGGGAAGTGAGGACGTGGGTTGGAAGAGCTGTCCTGCCCCCACTTACGGAGCTGAAAATTTGACAACTTGCTCTACTACCAAGTGGAAGGTGGTCCTGTGTGTGTTGTAATTGTGTTTTGTCCTCTTTGCACACTCCCAATGAAAATATTGGTTAAATACAAAACGTTTGCCATTTTTGGCATGACTTATTGCTCTTAGTGCAAAGGCAATTTATCAGTGTACCTCCACACATTATCTCCGTTCATTAAAGAACAGATTGCCTTCGGCACAGAATACTGTAAAAAAGGATCGAGGAGCAACAGCTCATATACTTGCAGGTTCAGAAAGTGAAATTACCACAAAATGATGTATATAATTGGTTTTACAATAACACTGACAACAGCAATCACTACCACCTGGACAATAAGGCATAGTTTTAAAATAAAAAATGACAATCAAACCAGTGTTTACAGATACCTATGTGTGGGTATGGATTTGTAATTTATATCCCCTTTCCTTTGCTTTAATCTTGAGCACAGTGCATATGAAATACTGCTTTGTGTTTTCAAATCTGCAGTGCAATTCAACATGTTGGCACCTATATGACAATTATAAAATCATACTTTGAATAAATTGATATTTTAATGTGTATTGGTTTATCAACCACTAAATGTATTTTAACACATACCAGATTATTTTAAAAGGAACTCTGTCTGCCTTATTAAACACAAATACCATTTTCCACCTAAGGTACCAGTTTTATTTATACTATATATAAGGAAAAAAATAGGAAAAAAAACCCAAAATGAAATAAGCAGCAGAAAAAAATCATAAATATCCATAGAAATTGTGACACAGCATGAATACATGCTTTTTATACCTATAATTTCTACAGATGGACCATTATTTGGAGAAATCAAAACAGCATAAAAAAAGCTTTCACTGCATTGTCTTTGGAGAATGAAATGTATGTGCTGTATTCAAAAGCAGAAATTATATTATAGCATATTTCTCTGAGATGCCAAAAACACACATTAATGATTATAGTGGAATATAAAATATCATATATTACAGCTTTATGTCTGAGAGGAGATGTCATACCTCCAGCAGATATATGCTCCATGATCCTAAGTGCAGAACTTTTCTTTTTTTTAGCTATCATCAGAAAATAAGATGCGAACTGAAAAAGGACACTGAAGCAAAAACAACTGCACTTATGAAAAATAAGCTTGGCTTTAATTTCTTAACAGATAGGGTTATGAAACATTCGGTATTAACGGACTTTTTGCATCCAATAATGTTGTCTGATGAAGTTTGATGACCTAACATTTTCAGATAACTTTCAAATACCTGGTAGCGTGGACGCAGACTTGAATACTGTGTTGCCAACTGTCAGGGATGCTGAGCAAGCTCGTTTTATGCCATATATGTAAACATGCAGTAAAATTTCTAGAAGCTTCAGATGCTCAGTATCTGTACAAGATCAGCTGTAAAGCTTCCTGCCATAAATCTGATGAGTCTGGGCCAGATCAGACATACTGTGTGTGCCCTGAATGCAGAGTTCGTATGTGCACAGTAAATCCTAAATGCTGAGACCAGATGAATTTCCTGCCAATGAGACAGCCACCTGTGGAGGGCAGCTACTTCCATTCCTCCCTGGAAAATCCTCAATGAAAATACAGCAGTCCTGTCATGAGGGGACAAACCCAAAACTGGTGTAGGTAGGAAACATAAACTATATCAGCCTGAAGACTGTTTTAATTATAAATTGGTGTATGCAGCTTTTGGGGAAAGAACACTTAACAGCACCAGCCTGACTAGTCTGGTGGATACTTCTACATACAAAACTACAACTGGTCCTTGAAACTAAGAACAAATAAAAAAATTCATTGTTAAGTACTCAACTTAGCATTCTATTCTGAAAAAAAAAGCATATTTATTTATTTTACCTTATATTTGATCTAACTTAGCTGGATAATAAAAGAAATTGAACATAAATATTAACAACTGAATGATAAAGCATGAAGGCCTTACCATAATCTAGCATTATCTTGCTACTTTACATGTTTCACCACCTGGGTCTCTTTAAAGCAATCTAAGCCATATGTATGACTGATTTGAGTTGGCTGTTGACCTAAAACATACTATGTGTTACAGTATGGTTTTAGTTTTCTTAAATGTTACATAGCAGAAGAGTTATTTCTAGTTTCATGCCAGCATGCCTTTGACTTTTAGATTAGGATGACATGTCAGCAATTGTAGGACAGGCACTTTCTATATGCAAAAACACTGAATTTTATTTTGTCTTCCAACTGCCATGAGACAATTTGTGTTACAAAACCCCGAGTGCTAAAAGCAGAAAGACTGTTTCCCTAAAGAGAGTCTCTGGTTCCTGCTCGCGGTGGGTGGTCTGGTGCTGGAATCCAGGATCTGTGGATTAAATGGTTACGGCCCTGCTGCACCGATCTGCTTAGGGGGCATCAAAGTGGGCTAGCACCCCCACTGATGTGCTCCTCGCTGCATAAATGCTGTTCTTTGGAAATGAACAAGAGACAAGTATCTCTATTTTTGACCCTTGATATGGTTATGAGGGCTGATACTGTGCTTTAAGACTGTCTAATCGAAGAGACAATTTATTTTGAAACAAATAAAAAGGAAGAAGAGTATTATTTGTTACATATATACACAGCATTGATCATAGATATCTAGCTACAAGGACAGTGCCAAGAGGAGAAATGGTAAGTTCATCCAGATAAAGTTATTTTATCAAGTCATTTGGTGTTTTCCTCTGCATTACTGGAAACCTGTAGTCAAAAGTAACAGCAGGCTACAGCTAACCAGTTCTTTTACATACTTTTTAGCATGATGATTGCTTTCATCAATTATGTTTGGATAGCTCAGGGGATTAAGGAGAGTTCTAGAGATTAGTAGTTGGAGTCTGACTTTTTCATTTAAGTCCTGTGCTTATATTTATTGTGACCATAGTGACTAAACCCTTTTCTTCCTGAGAGCTATACAGTAGCTAGAAATCTTTAGTGGTGAATGTTCCCCGTGTCATGAAATCATACAGCTCGTGTTTTTAATTGGGAAGTCCACAGAAGTGCACAGAAAGGGAATAATCTGTTTAATCCAAAGTGACTTGAGGCAATGATGAAGATGATAGAAACTACAAAATAGGTATGAATAAGAGTAGTGGTTCTGCAGCTACCAGCAGGATTTCACTTTGAAGTAGCTGTCACTAATAATTTGGGAAACAATGAACAAATAAAAGAATTATGAAAATAAATGCAGGTATGTGCATTCAGGAACCATGGATGCTAATTCTTCTGTAATACCTGTAAACAGTACAAGTGTTGAGACATACAGCATACGGGGGTGACTGTAATGTAGTAGTCCTGTGCATTGAAGATTAACTCCATGGCAGGTATCAAAAAGAAGAGTACGGTGCAGTATGGGCTTGGGTTGCCCTATGACATTGATGCACTTTTTTCATTGTTCCTGTGTTGGTTACTTGGAAAAAAAAAAAAAAAAAATCACATAAGGGAGCTACAATAGTGTTGTTTATTATTTTTGTGTGTTTTAGAGATCACAGTTTTACATCCGATGACCCTGCCATATAGTCAAAAGTGTTCTGAGACGTGAAAATTAGTAAGTTAAAACAACAATCAGGGAATTCCTGAAATATTTTTTGACAAACTGAAGCTAGTTTTATTTGTCCTGATTTAAGAATATAAATATAACATGCTCTAATGTTCTTAAAGTTTTCTGTAGTCATTGAGGATACCATCAAGGGGCAAATTATCTCACCTGAACATAAATCACAGGTATCGCTCCTACAGATACATGCCTATCCATAGGGACTTTATGGTGACTAGTTCTAACTTCTAGAATTCTAGAGGTAGGTGAGATGAATCTTGTATCTTGAAGAAGCCTTTGCAAGGGTCATTTGGCAACAACACTTAATTAGAAGTGCATGATTCACAGTGCAGTTCTGTTAAAATTTAGACACAGAGTGAAAAGGGCTTTCTGAGCAATAGAACAGTAAAACAGTCCTGAATGTATTGCACACAGATGACCAGGACAAGGCAGCAGGGTACTGTGTCCCTCAGCTCCGCTTGAGCAGGACCTGTTAATTTTGTTACAGTAGTTTCTCTCTTTGTCCCTAGATTT
>VYZW01036811.1:27636-42229 GCA_013401315.1 Balaeniceps rex | reverse complement strand
GAATTAGGAGATTGTGGTTCATCAGGATATAATAAGCTGTAGACTGGATTCCACAGTTCAATAACACAGAACATAGTTTCAGTCTATCTACAATTGGAAAAATAAATCAGGTAACTTTGTCCAGGCACTATGAGGTTACATGAAACACACCAAGATGGTGTGACTGAATGAGGCTTTTAGAAAGGGTAAAATATGTGATTTTTCATAGAATCATAGAATCACAGAATGGTTTGGGTTGGAAGGGACCTTAAAGACCATGTAGTTCCAACCCCCTTCAGGGACTACATGTATACAGAGGTACACAGCTCTTGATCCTCCATCCCCTAGAAGTGAATAGAAAATGCCAAACTTCCTGATTCAAGGCCAGTAGACGTTTAGTAGAGGAGTAGGCATCTTGCAGAGGAAACCAAGTGTTGCTTCAACACCATTCTTCCCTTTGCAGGAGCATCCTAGAACCTAATGTCTCCCTACATCAAAGATACACTTTTTGCAAAGTAATTATGCCATCTTTCTTCCACTTTTATTTCCAGCTGCATTGACTACTTTGCACTGATGAGGTGCTCTTGAGAGACAGAAGTGCCTCTAAGCCTGCACTTAGTGACCCTAAGGACCTGGCCCTCCAGATATTACTTCCTGATACTACCATTTAACTGTGGAGTACTTTTTTTGCAGAATATTGTATGTAGTGCAATGTAAGCAGACAGCTTTTGCTAGTTTTCATTTCTTTGCTGTGTTCAAACCAAGTACCTTATACATACCTAAAAGTGCTGAAATATTAATCATAAAACCAAAGATACCACTCTCTGGAGGTTTAGTTCCAGTGTCACTGAAGCAGGAAGAGAAAGAAATTAAAAGTTAGTTGAGACCTGTGAAACATAAATGAGATGTACACATGAAAACCCAAGAAAAATGTAACGTGTGAACTACTGCTATGTGCGTAAGACATTTAAACATATAAATTGGAATGTCATCTGCCACGCATTTGTAGTACTGAATCTTTCTTTTAGAAAGAAATCATATTTTTAGATCATTCTATGTATAAACTGTATTTCTTCCTGTTCTCTATGCAATATGCAGAGATGTGACAGAGCAATACTTTTCTCATGAATGATATAAATGATTACATAAATGACATTTTAGAAATGACATTTCTTTTATCTGCTAAATTAACACTGTGATAGAGTAAAACATACCTAATGGCATTCAGTATCCTAAGATGTGAGAGAATGGGCTTAATTGTTTGAAAGGACTTTACCCCAGGAGAGCAACTGCGTTCCAATGCCCGTGATCGTTCCTAGGCACTGTTTAATTTACTAATGTAGATACAGGTCAAGAGTACTCTAGGCCCAAGGTATTGTAAGTATCTTCTGCTGAAGCAATTCAGCCTTATAGGGGATAATTAGAAGTTCATTGGGACAGACAGACAAGAGCGTGAGTGTGAGAACATCTGCAGAATTTATAAACATACATACATACATGCATACATATATATGAAAAATGTCATATATACAAAATATATTTTATGTAGAAAATGGAATACCTTCATCATAGAATCCTTTTCCCTCTTTTCCCTACATATGTGCAAACACCTACCCCAGAGAATGCCCTTTCCTCACAGGAAGGACATACCCCTGGGAGTATGTGGGTTCAAGTTCCCAAGCAGGACTCTTTTATACAAGGTGAGTGCTCTGTTGAAAGAAGAATACTGCGATGCCATCACCTCCTCATGCTATTTTTTCTTGTCTAACGTACAACCAGTTGATATCTATTTGATCAGGCTCTGTTGGTCAAGCCAATGGAAAACATGTAGCTCATAAATCTTTACATAATTTGGGTGTGAGCTGAGTTTTCAGTTACTCAGCAGTACCAAGAGGCACGATTGGGTGTGTAAACAGAGGCACCCAAGGAACTCTACTGTCAGAAATGTAATCATGTGAGGATTTTAGCTAATGTCAAAGTTCAGTGGAAACTGAGCAAAGATTCTGAGAACAAAATTTTCTCTTAGGTGTATGATGGGACAAGTAGGTACGAGCTAGAGATTTTTTTTATGTGATTCAAGAAGATGAATACTGTTCCTTCCAACAGTGAGGCTGGATTAGTTTTCAGTGCTAAACTTCTGAACCTACTACGGAGTACAGCCAAAATGACAGGTGCTCAGCATGAATGCCTGTGCTCTTAGCACCCAAAAGAGAAAGCACTCTCTACATAAGCAATCATTCTTAAAGATTTTGACAATTTTCTTAAGTTCAAGCCAGAAGAGTATGACCATATCAAAAAATTTAATTTTTTAGAAATTAATATTTGTTCTCAAACCCCTTCTATGTTACAGAAGCATTTGTGTAATCAGTTGCTAAGATGATTTATCAAGAACGGGAGGAAGCTTAGGGTGAAAGGAGAATCCTTTCCTATGAAAAGCTGATGCAAAAAAATAGAGAAAGATCTTGTATTTCTTTTGACTACATTGGTTCCAAATTCTCAGACAACAAAAGCTTGGACCAGGCTTTTAGACAAGTTTTTACAACTTCTCAGGCATTAAGAATCCCTATTCATCTGTATTTTCTTGTTGTAATGCTTTCTGAAGACTTGCTCCAGCTTGTACTCTGTATCAGTCTTGTTTCTCTTTTGGAATTGATGAAAACAGTACAGTAACTCTCTTTTTTTTGTTTGAACTTCTGAAAATCATCTTAATCCATGCTTCATTTAGCTCATTTTTTAACCTTGAACTTCACATCTTCTCCTCATGTTTCTGGAGTGTTTTCATTAATACAACAAAGGACTCCATTTAAAAAGTGGACCACTTGTGACAATCTTGAAGGACTTTTGCAAATCAGAAACTGGTCTATGCTAAGTACAGGACTGTGATCACTTCAAAGCTTTTGAAGGACTTTAGGTGAGAAGAGAATGGAATCAGCACATGCAAAGAAAGCCATTTGAAGTTCTTGGAACACTTCACATCATAAGAGCAATGCAAATAACCTGATATAGCACTGAACTCCATTCACTTTTTAATTAAAGCTTTTCTCAAGCTAAAGCTTTATAGGTGAATTTTGCTATTGTTGATTTTTAAACTCAATAATCTTAGATGTATGCTTTCAAGAAATTTCATACCAAGAATACTATATCATATCTACAATGTATTTACAAAGTACTGTACTGGACTTCTAAGGACACAGTCTTTTTAATGCTGTATTTTCCACTAAAAAAATCCCTGAGCTAAATGAAGACTTAGGTACATTTTTGTTTTACTTCTGGTCTGCTGCTTTGGAAAAAAGAAAAAAAGAAGTATTTGTGACAGTTACTTTCTTTTCACGAAAAAGAAAAAAAGCAAATGGCACATATGAAACAAAAACTTGTGCTCACTTATTTGCAATGGTGCATAGGTATGCACAACCATCATGGAAAAGATGAGGAACCCTGTATGAAAATGACAGCATTTGTGTCACCGTCTCATGTAGTAGAATTCTACAAACAGTCAAGCAGTCTTCTGAAGAGTGGAAAGACAAGAAGGTAGAGGAGACAGGGAATAAATATTTTAGGGCCAAAAGACTCATCATCATCAAATTTTTGTCATAGCCATCATAAACTATTTTTCTCCAAAATGAAGTCCCAAATTTTTAAAGTAGGAAGATTATATTCTGCCTGCAGGGATTCTGATTGATCCAGAGGTACTAACTGGCAGCAAATACCTTAAGGAAAATTCCCTTTACTCTTTCACTGAGAATTCAAACCACCAAACAGCCACCCCAGCACATCCAAATTAGTTTGGATTTTGAGTAGTATGAGCAAAAGAACTAATCTGGGCACAACCTAATCATCTTTTAGGCCTCAGCTGCTAGAAAACACAAAATTATATTCATTTTTATCTGCCCAGAAATGTATTTATATAGTTTACTTGATGAGACACTAGCACAGTTTCAATGACAAATTTAGATGTGGTCTCTCTCACACTGTGACAGCTATTACATGGTAAACAAATAAAATTAACAAGTTACCTCAAGGCATACACAGGGTACTTGAGGAATGTAGATAAGTATTACAGAAATGTTGAACTAAAATTTGTCAATATTTTTCTCCACGTAACTGGAATTTCCCCATACAAGCTCTATTTAATTTTTATAGTTCTTTTTAAGATATTGCACAACTGAAATGTTGCAACATTCTTCCTCTTTCTTTTTTATCAGTCTAAGTTTCACTAAATCACGTTCTTAATCCCATGATTCCGCTTCTTAGGCTAAAGCCATGACCTGCAAAATAAGAATGTGAACTATGGTATGACTACTGGCCTGAGTACTTAGAACAAATCATCATACTACTCCCAAGTGCACCTTCTACAAAGATCATATGCTTAGACTGTGTGCCTTTAGAATTATTACAGATTGTTCACCATCAGTCAATGTATATCCTTAGTCCAAATGTTGTGTTAAAATGATGTAAAATAATCAAGACATCTGTCTTTTAAAAAACTTTATTAGCAAATGCAGAGGGCCTGAAATGTGAGTGGGTTTTTTTTTTTTTAATCACACACCCTCATATGTCTTGGGTTTTTTTAGGGTCTGTGGACGTTTATTGTGATTCCTTAGTTAAAGAATAAGAATGATTTTTTTCAGTGAGATGTTCAGTTTGATATAACTATGGCAGCTGTGATACATTCATCAGAGTTATACAGCTGTGACTTGTATGTTTGGTCTACTTCTTTAAAAAGAATGACACTTACCATTGACATATCTGGGCTGTCAAAAACTTGACTGCAAACACAATTATACAGAAAAAAGAGTCCTGTTCTCTCATATATTTTATTCAAGGACATGGCTTCAACATAAGAAACAACATTTGTCAAATTTCTTAATACAGGACCTCAAAATCCTTCTGGGCACAAACCGTGTACTGTGTGTGGACACAGTTATATCAGTGGTTATATCAAATGGTTTATTTTTCTTGGTTAATAATGGATAAATTGCACTGGTTACAAGCGCTTTTGTGGCAGTAAAACTGTGTATGTAATCAAGGAAGAACATGAGTATAACCACAATTGTTAAGGCAGTAGGGTATTTGTACATGTACAAGAACAAGGCTTTCCAAGAGCTGAGTCCAGATTTGGGCAGATAATCTCAAAAAATTTTGCTACATAAGCATGAAGCGCAACTTTCTTTGGCTCAATTTGAACGAAATTCAACTTTCTTGTGTGTTGTGGTATCATTTGCACCATCTCACTTGCTTATGATGACAGGCCCTAATCTTCAATCATATTTACTTGTATGTACAAATCAGGTTAGCAATCTTCTGAAATCATGCACATCCATGAAGTTCTTCAATGAATTAGGTCTAGATGTATCTTGAAAGATGTATTTGAAAGTCTTTTTTAGATCTTCTATATATCAAAACCACTCTTGGATTTCTGTCTTACCTTTAATCTGTTAAGAGCTAAATACTAGTAATTTCACAGCTCAGATTTAAATGTTAACATAAGCAATGTATAAACAATTATTTATACAGAATTGCGCTTAAATGACTAAGGTTATAGAAAACAGACGCCAGTCATCTCCTGGGGAGCCTTTTACACTCATTGTCCCTATGCTGAAATTTTACATGTGTGTGTTTGTCTGTGTGTGTATCCTACAAAACCTATTGTAGGGCTTTGAGTCCTGTCACCATTCGGTGCAGTTTGCCCAAGTTCTAGATTCACACAAACAAAACTACATTTCCACCACTGACTCCAGGGCAGCCGCCTTAAGTTTTGCTAGATTCAGACCTGCAGCACACTTGGGCTCCAGCAGAAAACTGCTTCAGGTCCTTTCTACCACATCCGTCAGCGTTGGGGTCCTGTGGCTCTCAGAGAGGGCTGGGTGCTAGAGGTGTGATGGGTGACAGGAGCGCACAGCGGGCCCTGCTCCTGCTCTGCCTCCCCTCACGGGGAGGCCCTGCCACTACTGCCTCTCCTCCCCCAGGGAACCCCACATCCGCGCCGGGGGCCCGGCCCCAGCCGCGGGGGCAAGGAGCCGCGTAGCCGGCGGTGAGGAGGCCCCTTCGCACCTCCTCGCTAAGCCGCCGCCTCACAGCCCGGGCGTCACCCCCCGCGCCCCGCCGGCACCTCAGCCGCTCCCACCACCGCCCCGGCCTCACCTGATGTAGGGGACGAGGGGCTCGACGTGGCCCGCCAGCACGGCGATCACATAGGAGATGATGAAGGCGGCCGAGGACCAGCTGACGAGCAAAGCGGGGACGAACGCCACGCCGGGCATGCAGCACAGCATCGCCGCCGGCTGCCCTGCCGCGGGCATCAGCGGCTGGGGCGGGAGCGCCCGGCCGCGCTCCGTGGCGGCGCCCTGAAGGCACGGACCGTGACCGAGGGCTTGCGGGACGCACACACCACCACACACGGCGGCCGGTTCCCACCCGGGCGCCCCACACGTGTCTTCTCCCGCCAGGCAGCGGCGCTGCCACCTCCAACAGCGCCGGGGCTCCCCCGCCGCCCGCAGCCTTCCCTTCGCTCTCGTTTCTCCACAGCGCTCCCGCTGGGGGGGGAGCGCCCGCGCCCGCTCCGCCCGCCGCGGCTAACGGCCGCCAACAGCTAACGGCCCAGCCGGCCCAGCGGGGCGCCCCGGGCGGTGGCGAGCGATGGGGCCGGCCGAGGTGGTCCCGTTCGCCTTTCACCTGTGGGCGGCACCTCGACGGGCTGTGGGGAGACTTTCCGATCGACGACGGAAAGCCTCCCCACAGCCCCGGCCCCGGCAGGCTCGGTCGCTGCCGGCTTTCCGGGCCGCGCACGCCCTGGGGTGCCGGCGGCATGTGCGTTCACACATATATCTTTAAAAGGAAAAGGGCTAAAAATGCAGCCCACTGTTTGCGTTTATCGCTACAGGTTTCGCGGCTTGCGCTCGCTGCGAGGCCGGCTGTGCTGGCGAGAAGGCCGCAGAGATCTCGGCGGGGCGGCCAGCCCGCTTAGCTGGGGTGCAGCCGCTCCTCGTGGCACGGGGGTGCACGCTGGCTCAGAAACCCTGGGGTTTGAAGGTCTCGTTGTGGAGGCCTGCCTGGTACTAAAGTCATCCACCTTGGACTTTCATTTCAAGCACGTAATGTAGCCTTGATTTGTGCAAATCTTCCGGGGGATTCACTTTTTCACATGCTCTGAGGGAAACCACAGTTTAACTCAAAATCATGCTGTGTTCTGCATTTTGGCTTTGGTTTAACCTGAAGCCATGGACAATCTGTCACGGTTGTTTCTATTTCCTTTGACTCACATTTATCTGCTTTCCAAATTAACACCCAAATGCATGGTCACCACTCTGAAACATAGACAAATATGTGCACGCTCTGCCTCTCTCCTTTCGTCTCCTTGAAAATTTACTGTGAGTCTTGTCTTGCTACCTTCAGTACACATTCCCTGTGGTGGAAGTGTAGTAAGTTAGAAGGTGAGTACTTTGCATGCCTTTGAAGATAACTAGGAACCGAGACAGAAATTTAGTAGAAGGACTTGGGATAGTGTACATTGGTGTAAGTACAGAAAAGTAATCACGCCAATTATTCTACCACCGCGACTGGAGGTACTCTACACCCAATGCCTTTTGGCAGTAGCATGTTGCTCACATTCTTAAAGTATAACTTGAGCCTAATAATTCACTGATACTTCATAATTACACTCAAGCACTTTTAAAAAAAAAAAACACCATCCCTTTTCATATTGGCTAATACTTCTGCACTACTCTGAGAGAGAGGTATTTTAGCTATAGGGAAAGCAAGGGTTTGTGGGGGGGACACACACCAAACCACAAATTCATACGTAATCTTTCCATAGGTAATCTGTCTTCTAGTAATTTTGTGTGGCAGAAATTTCTGGCTGAAAGAAAGGGTTTATTTCTTCTTAAGTTAGAGATGCAAAAATAATGGAATAAAATTAGTATTTGAGCTGTCTTAATATATGCTGATTTAAAACTTTTTGTTTAATTACCCCTCAATAGCAGGTGTCTTTCTTTTTTCCCTTGAAGCAGAAAATTAAAAGAAGTACTATACAGGTACTATATCTAGTCTCTTTGGTCAATAAATGGACTGCAGAAATGCATCAATGTTCACTGTATTTATAGAAGTAGAATTTGACTTTTTTTTTTGTCAGTAACGTAGTATTCCTTTTTGCTTCCTTGTAGAAAGAGGATAGGATTCACTTTATTTACTGCATCAACATTTAAGTGACATTGTTGGAAAAATGTTTCATCCACCGTTCTGCAAAATTGCATTATTCTAACTATAGTTTTTTAAGTAGTAAATAACTCACTCTTAAGTGAGAGTTGAGTATTTAAATTCTTCACATGACTTTTTCCAGTGCCTGGACATTATTTGGAGTGAAAGAAAAAGACACGTCTTTGGCTCAAGCAGGTGGTAACTTACTATTTGGTGATCACTAGCAAAGGCACTTTGTTACTATATAAACATTTATTACAGGTCATGTGATGGTTCTTTATACTTTTATTGTAGGAGGAAGTCAGTAACGACATATAATTTGAGCAGTGACCTTTAATTTGTTTTTGTCAGCAGCATTAGTATGTTGTTCTTCAAAAGATCATTAGGAGCTGCAAGGAGTAATAAATACAGGTTACTCACAAACTTGGAGTAAGTAATTTTATTTACTGGACTTGAGAACATTAGTGTGATGTTTCAAAGAAGGTCTATGTATTTTGATTTATTGTGCTTTGGACAAATTATATGAAAACACTGGTAGTATAAAAGTATAAAATAACTATGGACTTTAATGTAGCTTCACTGGATCTTTGTAGATGAAAAATTAGATAGGAGCTGGCAATGTGCACTCACAGCCCAGAAAGCCAACTGTACCCTGGGCTGTGTCAAAAGAAGCATGGCCAGCAGGTTGAGGGAGGGGATTCTACCCCTCTACTCCGCTCTGGTGAGATCCCACCTGGAGTACTGCGTCCAGCTCTGCAGTCCTCAGTACAAGAAAGACCTGTTAGAGCGGGTCCAGAGGAGGCCATGAAAATGGTCAGAGGGCTGGAACTGTGAAGAAAGGCTGAGAGAGTTGGGATTGTTCAGCCTGGAGAAGAAGCAG
This sequence comes from Balaeniceps rex, assembly GCA_013401315.1. Lineage (NCBI taxonomy): Eukaryota > Metazoa > Chordata > Aves > Pelecaniformes > Balaenicipitidae > Balaeniceps > Balaeniceps rex. The sequence continues at coordinate 33,177 of VYZW01036811.1, read as the reverse complement.
CTCCAGGGAGACCTTATTGCGGCCTTTCAGCACTTAAAGGGGGCTATAAGAAAAACAGAGAGAGAATTTTTAGCGAGGTCTGTAGTGACAGGACAAGGAGTAGTGGATTTAAACTGAAAGAGGGTAGATTTACATTAGATATAAGGAAGAAATTATTTCTGATGAGAGTGATGGGACACTGGAACAGGTTGCCCAGAGAAGTTGTGGATGCCCCATCCCTGGAAGTGTTCCCAGGTCAGGTTGGATGGGGCTTTGAGCAACCTGATCTAGTGAAAGATGTCCCTGCCCGTGGCAAGGGGATTGGACTAGATGATCTTTAAAGGTCCGTTCCAACCCAAACCATTCTATGATTCTGTGGTTTAACAAAGTGATCAGACTACTTCCTGTATGTTTAAAACATACAGGAAATAAATTGATATAAATTTATGCTTGTCAGTGCAATATCATATTACAATCATTAGAAAAATAGATGTGTCAAGATGTGCAAGTAATAACATCCATGTCAGTGATTTGAAAACATATGAAGGTAAAGGAAATAGTCATGGAAGAGACCTAAAATAGTCTATGCTGGTGGTACTTGTATCCCCACTTTTCTTCTATTTTATTCACAATCTGGTTTCCATGGATTTTATATTTATTGTATGTGACTATTTTCTTTATCACATTACCTTCTGAGGAAAGCTGGGTAATTTCAATTAACTAAGGTGCATGAAGAGATCTTCTGTGCCAAGTGTCATGTAAGAAGCTCATTGTTTTGTTATGTCTCCTACATAGCACACTTCAGGTTTTAAAATATTGTGTCCTAGAATAAATTTTGCCTTGGCACGTCCAATTTGAGAATGGTTATATACTGATTTTTAAATCTATCTCTTTCCCATTCTGCTCTCCTTACTGTCCATAGCTGTATTTGATTAAAAAAAAATGCACTCATTACTTGAATGCACTCCCGCTGCCTTGTGGGTGCGTACTCCATGGACTTTTTCAACTGCTGGTGAAAAGTGTATTTATTTGTCATTGGCAGGCATTCTCTTTCTAAAAGAAAATACAGGTAGCTAAAAACAATTTGGGGGGAAGGGCTGGTTTGAAGGCCCAGGGATTGAAGCAATAGCGGGGCAATCACATTTTCTAGATACATAAGCATCTCACTTTGAGCATTGATAAAAAGAATATTGAATAATATTGTAAATATAGACAGATTACTTGCACGCTTCACTTCTCTGGTATGTATCTGTCACATCTAGACCATTTTTTCTGGTGAATCCATTCTGGTATTTAAACAACAGAGGTTGGGGGTTTCTGGACTGGCTTGTAAATAGTCCTGGTTTCCTCTGAGAGAAGCTGAGACGGGCACTGCAATGGTCTCTCTTGTGACAGCATGGTCCTGATACTGGTTTGTTTCAGTCCTTCCCCTGTTATACTTCACGCACTTAAACTGCTTGCTGCCTGAGAATTGTGTTTACAAAAAAGCTGTTTAAAAATAAGAGTATGGAGAAGCAGCGTAGCTTAATTTAGGCAGATTTTGAAAGAGATCTAAGTACAATAAGAAAGTGCTGGCTGCAATGTGTAATTCCAAACTCACTTGTTATAAAGTGATATGGAACGTGAAAGACCTACTTAGAAAACTCCCCCTCCCCAAACATGTTGGTCTTTAATATCTCTGCATGGTGTTCAGACAGATCCTGTGCAGAATAGTTGTGGTAGCTCTTACTTCCCCGATTTGGTAAAGAACTCGCTGGAAGATGGAAGAAAAGTGAGATGAGAGCATGACAATAATGAAAGTCTGGGACATAAGCAAGAGAGAGGTTAAGTATTTCAGTTACTTCTTAAAATCTTGTATTTTGCTACACATAAGCACTAGGTAAAAAGCAGCCTTGATCCATAAATGGAATGCTTAGATTTTTTTTCACTGCAAACTGCCAATCCTTTAGCAGACTCTACAGAAAAGCCAAGTGATTTCTGTCTTACATCATATGTGTTTTTTAAAGATGAGTAAAGGGTACCTCCCAAGCTTCCTTTGGCTGTCATACACAGGCATTCAAAACCCTAAATAAAATTGAAAATACAATTTTATTTTGGCCTGTTACTTCATTGTTCTAGCACTTTTACGCTTTCTTTAAACTTGAAAGTGTTTCCAGTATAGAACAACCCCCAAAAACCTAAAAATCTGCGAGAAGATTACATTTAGAATATAAAAACATAAGGTTTGCAGATTTTGCACTCAGAGATTACTTGTTGGATTGATTTATATGTAACATCCAGGGAGCTCCACTATAATGACATACCCTTTGGAATTCACAGACTTACAACTGCTCATAAGCAGAACTACATCTTCCCAGGGAATAAAGTGAGAGAGAAGAGGCAGAATTTGTTGCTTGTAAAGAGAAAAGCAGTGTATGGTGAAATAAGGAAAGGGGGGTGTAACAGCTGTGCAGCAGGTGGGGACTGCTGTGGTAGAGATGGTATTGGCTGGAAAGAAGGAAGCAGTTGCTAGCCACAGGTTGTGCCAGAAGGACATTACAGGAGGAATCAAACACACTACCTGTGACTTCTGCAGATTACCGTGTGAAGGGTTCAAGATGGTTTGTGGTATCTCTTCCCTTCCTCCTTGGTCACATGCCAAATGTCTGTAACCCTCTCCCAGTAACAAAAGCATGTGAAAGCTATTCTCACTTCTGACATGAAGTTCAGAATGGTAATAAAAACAACTTACAACATCTGTGAAGTCTTATGCTGTGAGGCATTCATGGCATTACTTTAATATTTCTGGCAAGTACTGTGATTTAGTTGTAAAGTAGTTGTCAGGTGTTACTGTTCAAGAGAAAAGATGGTTTATTTTGCTCAGTTTGTTTTGGTTCCCTCTATGGTTAGCTAGATATCTAACCAAATGTCTAACCAAAATATAGATAAAGATGCCTCAGCTGTCAAAAAGAGCAGGCAAGTAAAAAATATTGACAAGTCCCTTAAGAACGAAGAGAGGTTAAGTGCTGGGTTGAAATTGTGTAGTTTTCTCTCAAAAAAAGGGTAGAAACTTCCTGTGTTGAGGGACAGATTTGGATCAATATCTCCCAATAATACTGGGATCTGAAAGGTGTTATTCCAGAATTCTTAGAGAAGATTAGCTCTCAAAACATATATTTTTAACTCCTCTACTTTCTACTTGCACTTTCTTTTCAGGGGATGTTTTTCAAAAGAAAGGGTTTAGTGGGATAAATCTTTGTTTCCAGAAAGCACAAATTGTAGACTGATGTGGGCTATAAAGGGCAAGAAAGAGACTGTTTAGCTGCAGATGAACCATTCTGCAGTGGCTTTGTTCTCCCTCACTTTAAATGAGGTAGTCAACATGCTGAAGTAGGCAGTGGGAGAATTTGGCTCTAGCATTTCAATAATTTTGGCACTACATTTTTAGAGAAGCACATTTTTAGGGAAAAGGCAATCATTCAAAGCAAAATGGTAGCTTTTTATGTGGCCTTGCCATCTGAGAGAAGTACCTTTGCAGTTTTCTTAGTGGAACACAGTAACTAACACTAAGTTGCTTGCTGAAGAGGAAAAGGAAGTAATGAAATTCATGACCTTGAGTCCAATTAGGATGCAAAGGGATTAAAGGAATCAGGGTCTAAACTCAGAGAATTTGATCAATCTTAGGAAAAGCTATCAAAAAAATCTTTTTCTCAACATCAGAAGTGGCTAATGATGTGCTATGTCCAACATAAAACCTCATGGAAATGGGAAGTACCCACTACTGAAAAATCAGATCCTATTTCCATATGTTAAACTAGATTTGCCAGAACAATTTACGGATGTTGGTTTGGCTGCCTTTACTGCAGCATATTGCTAAATATAGGGCATTCAACTGTTTCTTCCTGTTTATACCATGCTTTGCACATTACTAGCTGCATTACTGTTTGCTCCTTTTATAAACTTCCTTCTTTTGTGTTTGGTCATGGTTGACACCAAGGCCTAACAAGGCCACAGAGAGCAGCTACATGTGCTTTGGGGTAATATTACAAAATCTCTTTATGTTGGAACTGTTTATCTCAAGCTGACGCAAATGTAATAGACTTACTTAGTAAAATGTAATTTTACAAAACCTAAATATTTTGTCCAATTTTGTCTTTTCAGTTTTAACAAACTGTGTTTTCCATCCTTTCTTGGCCTTTGCCAATGCCCTTCATAGTTCTTCTATATCAAAGGTTTGTGCTGCATAGCAACTCTCATAAGACCACAAATAATGTGGAATAAAGGCAGAACAATTGTTCCTGTTCAGTAAAAGTGCAGTGAAATCAGTATCATGAGGCATAAGCAAATGCTCAGCTTTGTACCTTGACCATGAGCACTGTGATAACCTGTGGGAGCAGAGCAGCACTGCTTCTTATTTGGGTGAGGAACTTTGGATCAAGGAAAAGCTGGTGCAACTCTGGGAGTTGCAGAGAAAAGATCATGAGCTATACCTGGGTCTCGTCTGTACCAGCTTTTCCACACTCATGAACAGCAGTGGCAGATAGAGGCATCAGGTTTTCCAGTGGTCTGAGTTGTGCATTGTTGCAGCCCGTTACCAGGGTTCAATGGGAGGTGGGAAGTGGTGCCACAGGCAGCAGTGGCCAGAGGCTGCCCATTAGGGCCCACCTGAGTGGGTTGCTCCATCTCACAGGGCCACCTGCCACAGCCCTGCTGGAGAAGACCCCCTTGGTCCTTCTCCCTGGGTGGGCCCTAGGAGATTCAGGTTGTTCCTTGGAGGCTCATAGAGCAAGAATTCAATGTCTAATTTTTCTGGGGATAACACAGTAATTCACTGCAGTTGTAGGATAAGCAAAAGTAAAGGCCTCACGATGAATTCTTATCATGTTCTGAAACAAAATAGACATGAAGAACAGTTAATAGGGCTTTCCAAAAAGATCTTGTAGCAATTATTTCCACTCTACTCTCTTTGTAGTCTCTTAAGAATTTTTAGACATAGAAAGTATATTTCCAAGCAACTAAGGAAATTGTTCATCCTAAGCAGGTCCTTTATCTATTTTATCATTCTGTCTGATACTGTGATCCATATCAGGTGACTGAGAGCTAACTAACCAAAATTAAATGCTCTTCTGATGTTCTGAGCCTCCATCTTACCACTGTCATGTAAAAAGTATGTGCCTTTTGATACAGCCGCTAAACGTTCTTGACCACTCCTCATCACTAAAGGCACCTCCATTTTTTTCTAAGTGTGCTGCTGAGTGGATTTAAAAGACTACCCTGCCCATTCCAACAATCAAATCCATACAGTCTGTTCTCTGCGCTATTACAACTTGGTAGGATTAACAAAAGAAACATAAATTCCAGCACTATTATGTAACAATGACATCAATGTACTAAAGGCCCTGTGTTTTTAGTGTTAAAATACAAAATAATACCTTTTTACTCTTTAGAATAATCAAACACTTCAGAGAACCAGACTTTACTCTGAGAAATTCTTTTCCTTTCCCCTTTCCTTTCCTTTCCTTTCCTTTCCTTTCCTTTCCTTTCCTTTCCTTTCCTTTCCTTTCCTTTCCTTTCCTTTCCTTT